>JAOTOM010005138.1:0-415000 GCA_034440615.1 Ashinkailepas kermadecensis | reverse complement strand
TGTGATGTTCGGTGTTCTCGTGGAAGACGTGCTGTGCGCTGTGCAGGCTCCGGGCCAGCGGACCTCTCGTGCACACGAGGCCGAGAAAAGCTGTCATCTCCGCGCTGTCGATGTCCTTACACTTTCTCTCCTGCTCAGCATCCCTTTTGAGCGCGCCTCGTGTCTCCACTATCGTCTTGTTGGTGCTTGCCACCAACGGAGCGACCATTTCATCTGAGAAAAACTGCCGTCCTGCTTTCTCGGGCCTGTCGGTGACTCGCGTCGGTCCATATCTGACACCAGGCTGAACGTCCATGGCGTTAGCTCGATCTTGACAGCCAGTGAAGACGGGCGCATCCATCACCCACGTCACCCTTTTCGGCCGCAGACCTCGTTGGATGCGTGATGACGCTGTACCCTGCTGTCGGCGCGAGCGACGGGGTGACGTGGGTCGCGGTTCCCTTCGCCCAGCGCTATGTCGACGCTGTGAACCGGTCGACCGCGGCTTGCCCGCTGCTGCTGGTCGGCGCCGGCTGCCGTGACAGCGGCAGCAGGCGCCTCTCGAGCTGGACCTTCATATCCCCGGTCCGGTCCGCAGTCTCGGAAGCACCGTCGACTTCGTCCAGATCATCGCTGTCGTCGCTATCGTCACTGGTTCGGAATATTCTGATCAGTGGTCTCTTTATCGCCATTTCCTCACCCTTGCTGCGAAACAAAGGCAAACGAGAGACGCGTGTGCACTGTAACTCGCCGCAAACGACACTGTGTGTCGCACGGCTCGGTAAGTGCGGTCTCCCCCGGGCGATAAATCTCCTCCGGCGCGGCGTGCTGATCGGGTTCACGCCGCCGCCGCCGCCGCGGGCTCTCGCCGGAGGTCGTCGCGGGAGGGGTCGTCGCCGGAGGGGTCGTCGCCGGAGAGAGGCCGGCCGGGCGTTTCGTGTCTATTAAATTGCGACTAGTAAGTGTCCGGGGAAAGCATCAACAGGAGAATAAGGGAGACAAGAGACGGGGTCGAAAAAGATGATAAGCAGGAGAGAAGATGCAGGGACACCAACGGCGCTGAGATAACAGCTTTTCTCGGCCTCGTGTGCACGTGAGGTCTTCTGGGCCAGAGCCGGCGCAGCGGAAAGCGCATCGTGATTATGGAATTCCCGTCATATTGAAAATAGATCTGATCACAATTATTAATCTACGCAGGTAAAGTCACATTTGTTCGACTCGGTGCAAGCAATGTCTCACGGTAGGAATGACAAATTGCGAAATTAATGGTATGTTGAATTCACTAACATTTCTCCACTTTCACCAGCCTGGAAAAGCGTCTGCCAAATTTGGATACAGTTGATGTCGCTAAATACACGGCTCACTTTCAGCATAGAAGCCAACAAGTTAGAAGAGAACCCAGTGCACAGTTCGATAACCTGCATGAAATTCGTTAATTGTCGGGAAGTAAAAACATGGCTCACAGTACAAACCTACGAAACTAGCCTATATTCACCCCTGGCCAAGATACGAAATCTTGTTTTCTCAAGTATGTGCATCAAAGAACGATGCGGAAGCTTAATTGAAAATAGTGGTTCACATTAGCAAATATATTTATACTTCGAAACTGGCATCCCGGTCCCTAAAATATCACCCTCGAACCGCCTGCGGAATTTATACGTGCTGCATGTCACTAAATGCACAATAGGTGCACATTTCTCCCAGCCGCAACAGTCAAACAAACCTCAATAGTACAGTAAGCTTACCCAGAACTACGCTGATTAGCATGTGCAATACAATGTACACAATGACCCGGCATACCCTCCAAAAAACCTGCAACAGATCCGCCTCTGGTCATAATAAAAAGTTAAGAATTTCACATCATTTTCCAAACGCAAGGTAGAACAAGTTACTACATTCCAAGGCGCTGCTTTTAATACCTAAAAAGCTTTTGGCAAAACACCTAAGAGGGGGAGGCGATATAGCCCCCCCCCCCCCCACACATAAATTGGTGCACAATACACATAAGTTACGTTTTGAACGTTTTCGGAGTAATACGCGGCGAAGACTCAGCACACTGAAAAAATAGTTTACGAAGCAAACGCATCACGCGCCAGAAGTCTAAGCGATACGTGGGATTTAATGTATTACTTAGCAGAACATTAATGCACAGGAAAACGACTGAAAGGCATAAAATAAAAGTAAGTGCGAGCTTTCTTGAAGAGACCAGTGAACGTCTACCGAACACCTAACAATTGAGGCCAATTAATTTGCAATGCACCATTTGGGGGGAATCAAATGGTGGTACGGTCTTCCGTAAGGGCCATATAGTTCTGGCAACATCTACAATTCTGGCAACAAGGTACTTTTCTATTTTTTTTTTACAGATGACATTCCTTTTACTGCGAACTTTCAGTCCAGATAAATTCATAGTCCACAAATCCGTACGTCATAGGACCTCCTATATCTCGTTAGTTATTTTGGTTTTAGGGCGCATCGACTACCGAGGTCATTTTGCGCCCATACCTCCTATATCTCGTTCGCACGATTTGATACACCTGTTCTTACCTTAATATGTTGGAGTTGAACGCTCATTTAGTGAACCTTGAAAATGCATATTAAAAATCCAACGCCAGGCTGTGTACAATGTACATGAACATTTCCATTTGTGTCTGCCGTCAGTCAGTGATAATTTGAAAATATCACAAAGACATTGGAAAATAACATCATAACTTGGCAAGAAGAAACAATCAGAGTAAATATTAATTGCTCGCGACGAACTCGTCTACGTGGGCGACGAGAAATCACCATTTTCTCATTCCCAATGTCCCTAGAGAAACCAAACTCAACCCATTTGATCCTTTTGGCGCGAATTCGATTCACGTCATCGGCAAGAAAGAAACAAACTGATCGACAAGTTACCCATTGTCGGGACGAACTATTTTAACATTAATTAGATACCTAAAAAGCAACACAAGCCTACCTATTAGAGGCTATCTATACAAACGCACCTATCAAGCTTCTGGGAAACTCACATATTGGATAAATACTCAATACCTGCATGCAACGCGTATCCGTCTCAGGTTTGCAAACAATATTAGCTCATGAAAACAAGAGAACTCCGTACCCACGCGTTCAGCTGTGAAAACAGTTCCCAGTCTACCGAATTCAGTGATTTCGCATGTTACTCTTTTACCGGCCCAAACATATCGACGTTAGTTGGTCATATAAGTCCAAATTTAAGAAAGGACAGATCATGCAGCAATATTAATAATCATGCCAAAGACCATATAAGTGAATGCAGAAACCAGCAATGAAAATGCGGATGAATGTGGAAATTGATCAAAATGCCCAAGCGGTTTTAAGGAAGGGCCAGGAATAGTCGAGATGTAAATACAGATTGTAATGGTATTGAGGAATAGGTACTCGTGAGAAACAAGAGATCACACTGCACTCTTCGTGAGACTGTGCAGTGATTTCGAAACGCTGTTAACTAAGGATGCGGCATAATCATTTATACGGCAGGTATAGAGGGGAGCCATGAGTATGAAACAACAGCCAAACGAGACACTTGTGGTGCATTCGATCTGCCGGCAGTATGCAACCTACCCCGCTCCATCCAAATCACACCGCAGCATTCGAAATGGACTCTTCGCTAGCAAAAGATTAGGATCAATTTTTATCGCTTGGACTTTCATCCATTTCACTAGCATCCCTCGCAACTATCCTCCATTCCATTGTTTGTCCTTCGACTTATACTCTTTCCACGTGTCCCGAAATCAGCTATCGCCCCAGTTGACCTAAACACTATCGGGTCCAGCTGAGCACGTATATTGATGCGCGTCGGAGCATGGCATCAGAATACAGCAAAACCACGGCGTCCGAAACGCGTATGCCACTTTTCGACTAGAACAGCATCTTCGAGAACGAGGGCGCCATGTGCCTATTTCCATAGACAGAGGACCACCGAACAAAAAACAACAACAGCAAAAACACACACACACAGATAAAAGAAAAAGCTTGATCAGGGCAGTCACCAATCTGCGAGGTATACATCTATCGCTGAAAATGATGCGATTTGACCAGCAGCGGAAGACAACAACAACCAGAGATACCCTCGACATAGGACGCATACCCTCGACAATAGAGACAACAACAACCAGAGATACCCTCGACATAGGACATCCACGCCACAGTTCGCCCATCCGTCACGAGGAGTGCTCGTGTAAGCACCCCTCCCCCGCACGCAGCTCTCATCTCCACGGGGGGAGATGTCGAGATAGTGTGCTATCCGGTGCATCACCAGTTCCCCTGCGGTCCTACACGTGACCCGGCAGCAGCCGAGATCACCTGCAGCGACGGGCGGTGGACACACGGAGAGGAGGCGTACCAGAGCGTTGTGCGCTCCTGCAAACCACGGAGCTCACCACAAACCCCATGTTAGCCGTGAACGAAGCAAAACATTAAACGCAGTCCGCATTCGCCCTTGAATTCGGATGTCCCACCACCAGACCTGGGCACGAGGCCGGGCTGTTGGCCTCGAAGCCGAAGCCACAATAAGGTTGCACACACAAAGCCGAATCCGAAGATATCAGCCGAAAATACCACGAAGCGAAAGTCGACAGTGAAAAGTTACGAAGCCGAAACTGAAGCCAACGTCAAAATACGTGACTTCGCAGAGTATGAGCTGTACCTCCAACCTAACGGAGGTGATGTCAAAGTCAATCCTGTCAGCTCTGTAAGACCGAAGCCGAGTCATATATTTCTTGAGCTGAGAAATGATGGTGATATTTAGAGCCGTTCAGAAGTGTCTTATTCATTTATTATCAGCAATTTTTACTTTCGGTGGAGGAAGTTCATCGACACTTGAGGGACCGCCCATCAGTCATAGGATCCTCCTATAAACGTTGGGGGCAATGAGAAATGGGTGTTCATCGGTTAGTTGGTTATTTGGGCTTAGGGATATGGGTGTTCATCGAGAAGTGGTTTGACTGGGGGGTGAATGAATCTTAGATGAGATCCTAGGTGGAATTTCGCATAAATAGATGATAAATGTGTCAGGATACTACGGTGAGTGCATACCTTGGTGGTGGATTGGTGCACAAAGCCGAAAATACCACGAAGCGAAAGTCAACAGTGAAAAGTTACGAAGCCCAAACTGAAGCCAACGTCAAAATACGTGACTTCGCAGAGTATGGGTGAGCTGTTGACCTCCAACCTAACGGAGGTGATGCCAACGCTAATCCTTTCAGCCCCGTAGAAGCCGACTACTCGGTCATTCTGTACCCATAGAATGCATCCCTTAACCACCTACCGGCACAACTTCCTCTTGCAACAAATACCATGTAGTGAGAATACACGAAATCGCGTTTATGACTTTGAAGCTGAAGTCACAATATACTAACAAACGGAAGCCAGCAGTTCAAAAAATGTCACGAAGCCGAAGCGGAAGCCAACGGCCCCAAAAATCACCAACGAATCCGAAGTCTAAGCCGGCAGCTTAAAATGGCATGAACCGAAGCTAATGCCGACAAAATCATGGCTTCGCCAAGCCGAAGCGGGCTTGCCGCATGTCTGCCCACCACTGCTGTCCGCAACAACTCAGCTGATCTCATCTCAGGCTGCTGATCGTGCACGGTACACACCGTACGAGACGCCCAAACACCACCATCACACCAACATGACGCCACTGGTCGGCTTTGTTCAAGTGACGAGCATCAGTCAGCGGAGCCTCAGCTCGAAAGAAGGGCCAAACGGCAGACGGCCAACTCCGATCACAGCACCAGCACCAGCCGCAGCAGCCGCAGCACCAGCAGCGGGGCACCGCTCGCAGAGCGCACGCTCCAGTCGAACTGCGGCCCGAACCGTCGCCATCCGCAGTTCGCCCGAATCGTCACCACGCGATCAATCGCGAGCGCGACGGAACCACCCATCGCGTTAGCGCGCGGCGCTCCATCGGCGACACGGGCTTTAGCGCCTGTCGACTGCACCCGCCGTCAGCAGTCGACACCTGGCGGCGCCCTGCCGGCGCAGACAAGGCGCCACTGTCGTCACGTGGCGTGACGTCTCCGCTGGACAGACCGGGGTGGCCCTCTGCCGACCGCGTGCCGGACCAAGCCCACCACCTACCACCCATCAGTGCGGAGACCGGTGTGGCCCTCTGCCGACCACGTGCCGGACCGAGCCCACCACCTACCACCCATCAGTGCGGAGACCGGTGTGGCCCTCTGCCGACCACGTGCCGGACCGAGCCCACCACCTACCACCCATCAGTGCGGAGACCGGTGTGGCCCTCTGCCGACCACGTGCCGGACCGAGCCCACCACCTACCACCCATCAGTGCGGAGACCGATGTTGCCCTCTGCCGACCACGTGCCGGACCGAGCCCACCACCTACCACCCATCAGTGCGGAGACCGGTGTGGCCCTCTGCCGACCACGTGCCGGACCAGTGACCGAGCCCACCACCTACCACCCATCAGTGCAGAGACCGGTGTGGCCCTCTGCCGACCACGTGCCGGACCGAGCCCACCACCTACCACCCATCAGTGCGGAGACCGGTGTGGCCCTCTGTCGACCACGTGCCGGACCGAGCCCACCACCTACCACCCATCAGTGCGGAGACCGGTGTGGCCCTCTGCCGACCACGTGCCGGACCGAGCCCACCACCTGCCACCCATCAGTGCGGAGACCGGTGTGGCCCTCTGTCGACCACGTGCCGGACCGAGCCCACCACCTGCCACCCATCAGTGCGGAGACCGGTGTGGCCCTCTGCCGACCACGTGCCGGACCGAGCCCACCACCTGCCACCCATCAGTGCGGAGACCGGTGTGGCCCTCTGCCGACCACGTGCCGGACCGAGCCCACCACCTACCACCCATCAGTGCGGGGACCGGGTGGCCCTCTGCCGGCCACGTGCCGGACCGAGCCCACCACCTACCACCCATCAGTGCGGGGACCGGGGTGGCCCTCTGCCGACCACGTGCCGGACCGAGCCCACCACCTACCACCCATCAGTGCGGGGACCGGGTGGCCCTCTGTCGACCACGTGCCGGACCGAGCCCACCACCTACCACCCATCAGTGCGGGTACCGGGTGGCCCTCTGCCGACCACGTGCCGGACCGAGCCCACCACCTACCACCCATCAGTGCGGAGACCGGTGTGGCCCTCTGCCGACCGCGTGCCGGACCGAGCCCACCACCTACCACCCATCAGAGCAGGGACCGGGTGGCCCTCTGTCGACCACGTGCCGGACCGAGCCCACCACCTACCACCCATCAGTGCGGGGACCGGGTGGCCCTCTGTCGACCACGTGCAGGACCGAGCCCACCACCTACCACCCATCAGTGCGGAGACCGGTGTGGCCCTCTGTCGACCACGTGCCGGACCGAGCCCACCACCTACCACCCATCAGTGCGGAGACCGGTGTGGCCCTCTGTCGACCACGTGCCGGACCGAGCCCACCACCTGCCACCCATCAGTGCGGAGACCGGTGTGGCCCTCTGCCGACCACGTGCCGGACCGAGCCCACCACCTGCCACCCATAGTGAGACCGCCCTCGTCGACCACGTCCGACGAGCCCACCACCGCCACCCATCAGTGGGCCGTGGCCGCCGACCAACCGAGCCCACCACAGACACGCGTCACAGCACCGCGCGCAAGAGCGGCAGATCATGGTGAGCAGATCTTGAGAGGGTGCAGCCTCTCCGAGAGGCGAGGCCTCTCCGGTCTCTACCCGGCAGTGGGAGGGAAGCGCCACGTCACACGTACCTGAGACCGACCAAGTCTCGGCTTCGACTAGGTAGGTAGCAACCGGCCAGGGATATAGGGGACTCGGAGCAGTCCCGACACCCAGTGTGCATGCCTCCTCGCCCGCCGCCCGGGTCATTGTCGACCTTCCGGTTTGGTCCGGCTGGCGCGATCCCGGACGGCGTGGCGGGCCATCGCGGAGCTCCCTCGCTCGTCCTTCACTCCCCACTTCACTACACCGACGGCCGCGTCTGGTTGAGGTTCCTCGCAGCAGGATCAGAGCAGCCATTGCACGTTGCGCTCCTTCCAGTATCCACCAGACATACACGTCACGGTCGACGATTCGAGTTCGGTGGCGCTTCACTTCGAGTCTACCAGCGTCCACCTGCCGACTGTGGTCGAGCGGACCAGCGCCACCGTCCGGTCAGACTCCGAGGCCGAGGCCCTCCACACACACGCGCGCGCGGCGCACCCCTACCGGTCGCGACTGAGCCGGAGGCCGGATATGCCCGGCAGCCCGGTGCCGACCCGCTCCTGGTACGCCAGGTACGAGTGGCCGAAAAAGTTGATGAGTGTCGCCTCCTCGTACCGGACGCGGTCCCGGAAGAAGGTCCACGAGGCGGCCGTGTAGGCCACCAAGCACACGGGGTTCGTCAGCAGCACCTGCCGAAGGCAGAGGCTGGGTTAGCGCCGAGGCGGAGACGCGCACAAACCGGACACTGGAGCTTCTCACGGACGGACGCGGGGCCATGAACGGAGGAGCCGGACATGACGGCGACTATGGTGAAATAAGCACAAATCGAAAGCGACGACTTTTATTTTGGCTTGTGAGCTCAAAAGGTCAGCAGCTGAGATGAATAGCAGGCAACGAAGTCATTGACATATTACACAAAAAACGGGAAGTAACTAAATGAGAAAGGTTCAAGAGGCGGCACCAATGTTTTGCGTTTCTTTTCAGAGATGGCAGCACTTACCTGTGTGCCGACGCTCCACCAAAACCAGCCGACGTAGCTGGGGTGTCGGAACCAGCTGTAGACGCCGTGTGTGACCAGCATGTGGCCGGGCCGCTTCTTGTCCTGCGGCGGATCCCGACGAGCACAACGTTAGGTATTATGCCATGGCGGCGCTGTGGCACATGACTAATATTGCGAAAATCGCGCCTAAACGTCTGCACTTCTAAAAAGTAGATGATTCTGTTGTCTTGAAATACAGAGCATACAATATATATATATATATATATATATATATATATATATATATATATATATATATATATATATATCTATATATATATATGCAGCAAGCCCAATAAATTCTTAATGCGTCCATGAATGCGGCATCCAAAAACAAAACTACATTAGGAGTCTACCTCGATAAGGATGCGCAATGTCCCGATCACAACAAAGATGCATGCAAAAACTGAATGTTTCGCACGATTGGCGTAAAGTCGCGTCAAGCACAAGCTAGTTAGTTCCCTTGGACAAACGTTCTCAGGAAATAACCTGGCATGTAATATTGATCGTACAACTTTTCAACTAAAATAACATTGCATCGGTGACTTCTAGAGGAGAGATATTGGTATTAGGCAGTTGGATCGCAACGCAGCATTTCTTGTGGTAGGAGTGTGTTAACGCAGAAATCTTAGCAGTAGATGAGTCCTGCACCAGAAGTCGTGCCGCGGAGGAGCAGTTCGGACAATTTTGCACGGGAAATAATGTTGCGCGTAAGTTTTTGCGTATATTTTGTCGTGAAGAAGTGAAATTGCAGACGGGTTTCAGATAGTTTTGAGTACGTCACCTGGCAACAGTTCTGTCGATTGCACGATCTGTCGGTGCTCGGTTTTGGCGGTAGTTAGTTCAGTTGGTGCTTGGCTTTGGCGGTAGCTAGTTCAGTTGGTGTTCGGTTTCAGCGGTAGCTACTTCAAGTGGTTCTCAGTTATGTCGGCATTTTTGTAGTAACTTGTTAGAAATTGTAGAAACCTATTAGTTGGTTGTTGGTTACGTCGACCGTTGAGTCATGTGCGTCGCCAATCTCACGCCGATTGGTCGCGGGCGAAGAGTAGCGACAGGTGAGACTCGAACCCACAACATTTCGATCGTGAGACGAGCATCTTACCCCTAGACCACCCGTCCCTAGAAACCTATTAGACAGTACGTCAATCATGAGAAGTGCTTTTTTTAGGAACATTACTTGAGTATAAGTCAGACCTTTCCTGCGGGCCCGATGACGTTATGCCACAAATTTCATGTCGTGGAGACTGGTTATAACGGCGTGGACACAGCACCAATAGATATTCAGTTCTCTATGGCAGTGACTTGAGGTAGATCGTGGAACACCGGGCTTCAGCGAGCGCCCGGTCAAAAAAAATACACCACGAAAATCAGCTTCATAACAACGCAGGCTGATGATATTGCCGTTTGTGATTGTGCATGACAAGAACAGATCACTGTTTTGCCATTACCACAGCATGGAAGGGGTTATCCCCTTTCTCGAGCAGAGGCAGTCAACTGATAGCAATGGCATGAAGTTGTACACATTTCCCACAAAGCTTCTGTCTATGATGTCACTACCGACTACCAAGAGTTGTCCAGCCCACTAGGTCGAACCTGAACAATGTGGTTGAAGTTGGTGCGGGCGGTGACCATGGCCAATTTCCTGATCACCTCGCCCGACACGCACAGCAGCAGGCCCAATCCAAACGGGACACTGTACTGCTTCATGCCTGCAATACAGATTGTCACGGTGCGGATCCCTGCCCAGTCATTACGCTGATGTCCGCAGCACGTCACGGACACCAACCAAACACTTAATATCTGTACGGCACAACACACCGAGACCACGAGCCACCACAAATTGAACACATTCGTCATGGGCGCTGCATAACCAATGCAGTTGGTGCAGCAAAAATCCTTACTACTAACTAACATTGAACAATGTGCCATTCACGCCCTGCTATCCAACTTTGTCTGCAAATACACTACAGTTCATAGAGCATGTTTGCACCTCTGCAAACTGGTTTAAAACATGGGCTGATCCAATTTGATACTAATATCCACCACTTTATACTAGCTGATTTTACTCTGTCTGCTTGGCTGTAGTGGTTTAAGAGATCAATCAAAAATAAGTCGTAAGTCGACTACGACCCGAACGACTGATTGCAGGATTCCAATCCAATGGAGATGCATTGCATGCTTCGAGCTGTTTCCAATGACATTCTGCAAAACATTTGAGTGGACTGAGACCTGATAACGTTAACGTACTGATACTGTCATGTTCCATCAGCATCGAACCCCGCCAGCCTGGGCGCTACATGACCAATGAAGTCGATGTGCCCTGAAGCCCAAACAACCAACGACCACGCCAGCCATTCTCGTCGGGGACAAGTGAAAGTGATGGGATTCGAGCCACACCCTGCCCGGGACGGCCAGAGGGCAGACCAGCTCGTGGGATGACACACCAAAGGCCCTCCCCGCCTCTCCACGCAGCAGTGGTCGAAGCACGAAGCGAAATTCGCATACCTACACGTACCTGTCTGCGAGAGGTGGCGAGAATCGCGGACTACATGGCCTTCTGCACTGATCGAACACACTTGCTGGGACATGCATGTTTCAGTTGAGATAAAGCAAGCAAACAGACCCACCCTCTGCCCACACGGTCGTCCTGGTCTACCATCCATCGACACCAGTGTTAAAATAATTATTTGTCGTTAAGTGTGAGATGTCGAAACGAGTATAGCAGGATGTCGAAATCCCCATCGAAATAATGCTATTAAAATGTGTTAAGTCTTGCAAATCCAGTTTTGAGATAGTTGCGTACATATCACTGTTCCTACCTTGCGTTTTTTTTAGATGTAGCAAATTTGGAGACACCGATATCAACGATAACGATGCAAACGCCTATGCTACAAACTGGTATTGCACTACATAGCACATCATAGGTAATCCCTTCACCTGGAATTGCGCTACGGGATGTTCGTTATCATGATCCCGGATGCCTTATGGTAAGCATAAGCATGACACTTGCAAATGGCATACAGCCAGAAACGAGGAATGAAGAATTAACAAACACGCACCAAGAAGAACGATGGCAATACTCCTTTGCGAAGAATGTCGACTCAGTGTTCAGCGAGTGGTATATTCCACCCTGTTTCGCGAATAACGTATCATCGATCTGCACTGACCCGGGAAGAGGGCGCGCTCCAGCCAAAACTCCAGCCAGCTGGCCACGGCCGCCACCGAGTAGGAAACGCTGTGGTTCAGCAGGAAGGAGTCGTCGCTGACGGCGCGCGGGTTGGTCAGCGCCGTGCAGAGGTACTCGGAGAAGTGGAAGCCGCACAGCACCATCATGTACCTGCCGCAGCCGTGGTGGGTCGGACACAGCTCACCAGCACCCATGTGTCTGTCAAAAGGGTAGAGGCTCAACGTAACTACACATCGTCAATTTTGTGGGATACCATACCTACTATTCCTTCGATGCGTTTATTTACGGCACATTTTGGACCTGATTCAGCCTCCTCTATCATTTTGGACCTGATTCAGCCTCCTCTATCCTTACATCTCGACCCACGCACCTCCGCAGTGTGGGGGTGGTGGTTGTGAAGTTTGCGGGGAGCTTAGAACACCCGACCTAGAACAATGTTTGGTTTCACTTCCTGGTTGACTGGCTGGTGTATTATCTGAGCCAAAAACCGATACACACTTAAAATATTCAACGTAGTATTCCTTAGTATATTGGAATACTAACGATGTACGATGTGCTACATTTCAATCAATAGGTCAAGGGTCTGATGAGGTCAAAGTGCTGACCTCGTTTTTGAAGCTTACAAAATCGTGCAACGGGAACACTGTTTCTTGTTTTCGTGTGCCTGGGAGCCAAGCGAGACGAAAGATTCAGCTATCTATTTTATATCTTGCCATCTTCTATAATTGCTCCTACGATTCATGCAAGTCTTTTTGAATATATTCCACAAAGTATGTGATTATAAAGCCATGCAATTCACACATGAATCAGCATGTATGCATTTGTTGGGCATATCTGGGCACTCAGCATTTGTCGCAACAGATAAGGTAACGCCCGAGGCCATATTTCAATTAACAACAGAGCAGCGGTCAAGAAGAACAAAAACATCTGTCCTGAAAATTTTTAGATTTGGTAATTATGCCTCTGTTCTTTTGCACCACAGAAAGTGGAAAGACTCTCCGTATGTACTTTACAAGGCGTCTCATCACCTAGCACGCTCATGCTGAGACATGTCGACACCCCAGTGTTAAAAAAGGCAACTAGAGAGTTGAGAGCGCCACATACAATCCACGCCATTGTCCGAACATGTCGACAACTCCTCACTTAACGTGCATTTCGTCCACAGACTGCTTCCTGGCGGCACGACTTCCAACTTCCCACCTCGACAGCACCACCGGACCAACCGAGATCAGGTGAGGTGTCACATGACCACTCGGCCGCACGCGACTACACGCCGCTTACCACCCGAACGGCTGCCACGAGTCGGGCGCTGACGTCACCAGGATGACGCCCATCGCGAACCCGTTCCCCAGCAGCGCGGCGCGGATTGCCGTCTGTGCAGAGCAGGCACACCGGCTGGTTAGAGCGGTCCGGGCGTGGAGGTACACCAACAGGACACCATAGCCTGTCTGCTGATGATGGATGACCCACACGTGAGAAGAAAACACGAGCATGTACTCGGCAGGACAGCACAAATCACCACATGTGAGAAACGTACCGAGTATTGCGGGTCGGATTTGCCATTGCAATAGGATACGTATATTCGAAGTGTTATTTTCCAAAACACGCCAAAATGTCAGAACCGTAATACCCACGGCAATACGTTCGAATGGTTCGGATTGACACTTGCGCTCGAATGCTTCTGATGCTGTTGGAGTTTAGGGGCGCACCGACTGCAGTGGTCACGCAGCGCTTCGGATCTCGCGAGGCCAGCGCCCGACAGGAGGCGCCACGGCGGGCACGACGCCAGCTCGCCGCTCGGCTAGACCAACCTGCACACCGACCCGTCGGCTCGGCAGCCCGGCCGACTCACCTGCACGCGCCTGCCCCCGTAGCCGCCGTGCATGACGGCGACGGCGGCGCCGCAGAACACGGCCGCTACGAACAGCGCGTGGCCCATGAACACCGTGTCGAAGAGCATCTGCTGCAGCGCGGCCACGGTCGCCGGCACGGCCAGACCAATGAGGAAGCCGCGCGTGCTGACACTGCCGGCCGACTCCGGCGCGGCCCTGGCGACTGGCTCCGCCATGGCGACTGGCCGGCACGTAGATCACTCCCGTATCGCCCGCCCGAGACTCGCTGGCTTGTGGGCAGCCTGGAATGTGCAGGCAAGTGGGCTGGAGTTTGTCAGCGCAGTCCTGTGGGGGAGATAGGGTGGTTTCAGTGGCCTGAAATGAGCATGCTTGTGAGCAGACTGGCAAATATGGACAGAGAGCATTGGTGTCATTTTATAAACTGATTGGTGGGCTATTTCAATATCAATTATTGAATTGCCCCTGTCTGCATGTTTTCTGAATTATATGTGGGACTCGCATGGGCTCACCCTCCAACGCTGGGAAACTCATGGAAAATGCAAGCATTGAACACCTACCACTACTCCCAAACAATTTAATAAATGTCTTCCGTGGCAGAGTTGTGAGCACAGAGTCATGCTTGTCAATTTGATAGCATATGCCAGCCTCCTGGACATTTGTATGTTTGGTCATGAAAATCCATGCAATGACAATGTTTACACACATACTTCTCAGAGTCTGTCAATGCCATTTAGTGGTTTTAAGACATCAGTGGGTAGCACTTTGCAACTATGAATACTATTTTGGTCATGCTTACTTCTTTTCTCAAATGAAGCCCAGAAAGTAAACTTTTTGCAGGGCATAATTTTTTTCTAGAGAAATTAAAGTACCATATATATTTCAAGTTAGTTATTAGGGCTTTAGGGTGCATCGACTACATCGGATACATATTTCAAGGAATATTTTCATTTTTATGGCCCTTTGGTGAGCTTGACTTTGGAGATTTGTTGGTTTTTAGCTTTTCGCTGTTATTGTTAATGTTATTGTGGTTTAGGGGTGCATCAACTGCACAGGTCATATAGCACCCATAGCTTTTTGCTGTCCATCAAAGGAAACACACAGGAGGATGTTTGGATATGGGTAGGGCAGGTGGTCTTAAGAGAGCCATAGTAAGGTCAGTAGGCCAGCTCATGCCATGTTTCCATCTCCCACTACATTAGGTTTGGTTACTTTGATGAGAGTGGAGCACAATCAGCAAGCATGATATTGATGTCACTTTGGGAAGGATGTCTGTTCAAAGCTCAGGAAGTTGTATATTCCACCCTATTTCACAAATAATGCATCTCTGTATCACAAAAACATAAGATCACCACTATCCAGAATATTGGATTACCAATAAAATTGAGTCTGCTGAAGGTTCTATTATGTTCTGGATAGTTTGTGGGTTTTGGGTTACCATGGAATGAATATCACATTTCAATTTGAATGCTAGCTCATGGAAAAAGCATGTTAATGATTGCTATTTTCAACATCATAACTTCATTTTAGAGCTACAAAATTACTCTTTTTTTTAATCAGACCCAACTTTCATATGGGTATTAACCTGATAGATAGTTAGGCCCACTCACCTGGTTGGCTCCCCAAATTCTCACGTTTCACTTCACCCAGAGATGTGTTTTGTGGCTGATCAAGGGGAGCCTGCATCTGTAGGTACTCCAGTCTCCTAGATTACAGAAAAATAGAGTTATCAGATAGACAGGGCAAATAATAGGAACTGGAAAGTGTACCTTAAGCAGATTGTACATACTTAGAGTAGCCACTACATCTGCTAATGTACAGGAGTTGAGGATTTTCATAATCCTGTACAGGATTATTTCACATCTGTACATAGTAATGTACAGGATTTTCATAAATTCAGAATGACATAAAATATAAATTAGTCAGTTGCTGGCCAGACTGCCCATGCCAAGATACCTACTTAGGCATAGACATTGCTCCCTGAATATTCAGGGGGACACAATAATCAGTAATCTTATGCTTTAAGATGGTAACAAGACAAGTTTGTATGCACATTTACCTCCATAAGGCAAACAAATAGGTCAGGTTTGGTTACTTTAGGTTAGCTTAGGTATTTTAAGTGCAATTTCTTGTTGACAAATATTTCCAAAAATATCAAACAAATTTTGGAAATTGTAGGTAAAGATTACCCATAAACATTGCATTGGAATTATAAATTCCAAGAAATCATAAAACACCTTAGAGTACAAATTTACCTAATAATCTGTGCAGTGCTGATTGCAGCTGTGCAGCATTTTGAATACCAATATTGATATACATGACAAGTAATTTACCCATGAATGGTGACACCCAGCAAATCATGAAGACCCAGTACCTTTAATTTCCTTGATTTAATGAATTTGGCATCAAACTGATTGATATAACCATGCAGTCTACAAGTGGCCTTAAGCCAAAATTATCATCTTTATTTTATTTGAACATGAAAAGCAAAAATTAATATAAGCAGCACACCAAACTTGGGAGCTTGACCAATACTCATTCTGAACCTTTAGCCCCACATTTTCTGTTGTCCATACCAGTGTTTGATTTGCACTTTTAATCCTGCATGCTAAGAGCAAAACTTCTGGTAATCAAAAACAGAAAGGGCATTTTTCTTTAAACCTGACATCAAAATGTCAGTTTGAGCATTAGTGAATATTCAGCACCACATCACATAAAGACATAAAGACATAAAGACATAAAAGATCAGTGCAACTATGAGCCACAAGGGCCCTTCTTGGTTGCACTCTGTACACTGAACCAGTTGTCCACCAAATGTGTTGATCAACTCTCCCTGGAATACAGAAAAACAAGCCCCCTATTCTTATAATGATTGTCTATGCTGTTCTTAAAGATGTCCAGTGTGTTGCTACTGACAATGGTTTCTGGCAGCTGGTTCCAGTGTTCTACTACCCTGTTGGTGAAGAAGGACTGTCTTAACCTTGTCCTGCTGTGATTAACTTTAATTTTGAATTGATGACCTCTAATTGCATCATTTCTGTTAAATTCAAACAGTTCCCTGAGATAACCCTGTTCCTGACCATGAACAAATTTAAAGACCTTGATGAGATCTCCTCTCAGCCTTCTATATCTAAGTGAAAACATATTCAATTTCTTCAATCTTTCCTCATATGCCAGGTTGCCCATACCATTCACCATTTTTGTTGCCATCTTTTGTACTCTCTCTAAAAGCCAACAATCTTTTTCATAACTAGGGGACCAAGCTTGGACACAATATTCCAGATGTGGCCTGACATATGCACAATAAAGCTTCCTGATGACTTCCTCACTTTTGTATGATACATTCCTATTTATTGCCCCAAGCATTCTTAGTGCCTTCTTCCTGGCTTCTTTGGTCTGTTCTGATGCCCCCAATTTTGTGTTCAAAATAACACCTAAGTCCTTCTCCTGCTGAGTCACAGATAGTACTTGGCCACCCATCAAGTATGGAGCCTTGATATGCTGCCTACCTACATGCATGATTTTGCACTTATCAAAATTAAATTTTATATGCCATTTTTTGGACCACTTCACAAGCTCGTCTAAGTCTTTCTGCAGCAAAACCTGCTCATTGTGCCCTGTTATTTCCCTAAAGACCTTCAAATCATGTGCAAATTTCAAAACCTTACTGCTTAGGCCACTTTCAATGTTATTTACAAACATAATGTACAATAGTGGTCCCAGTACTGACCCCTGGGGGACTCCACTAAGAACATTTTGCTATGATGATTTTGTACCATTTAGCATCACTCTCTGCTATCTATCTGAAAGCCACAGCCCTATCCATTTTAGGATGTTACCCACAATACCATGGCCTGAAGCTGCATCATTAACCGTTTGAGGTACCTTGTCAAAGGCCTTGCTAAAGTCAAGATATGCTACATCAACCTGATTTCCCTTATCAAATTGTTCTGTAGCAAAATTAAAAAAGTCCAAGAGATTTGTGAGACATGATCGCCCTTTTCTAAACCCATGTTGAGTATCTTGAATCACTCTGTTTCCTTCCAGAAAACTAACTATTTTATCCTTGACAATTGATTCAAGTACCTTGCAGACTAGTGATGTGAGGCTTACTGGCCTATAGTTTTAACTTTCCCTCTTTCTCCTTTCTTGAAAATAGGAACTACATTTACCCTTTTCCAATCGGTTGGAATTTCATTTTGTGAAACTGATCTACAAAATATTATACTGAGTGGAATTGCCAATTCTTTTTCAGCTTCCCGCAATACCCTAGCATAAATTCCATCAGGTCCTGCTGCCTTGTTTGGATTTATTTTCCTGACATAATTCAAAACAATATCACTATCAATGAAATCAACATCATGTAACTGATCACCTGTTGCTGAGCTGTGGTTCACAATTGGCAGATTAGTCACATCCTCCAATGTAAACACTGATTTAAACTGCTTGCTCAATTCATCAACCATCTCACCATCCTCACTCAATATAATCCCATTTACTTCCAGTGGACCAATTGTGCTTGAAACTTTACTTAGCTTGTAGAAACTAAAGAACTTTTTACTGTCCCCATTACAGTTCCTAGCCAAATCCAATTCTTTTGCTCGCTTTGCTGCTCTGGTTTTCTGCTTCACAGCATCTCTAGCTTTTTTTATACAACCTTAGATTTACTATATTTGAAGCTTCCTTAAATACTCTAAATGCATCTTTCTTAGCCTTAATTGCTTTTGTCAAATCTGGTGTAAGCCATGCTGGCTTTCCTACTCTTCTTTTGCGCCTTTGCTTTTGGGGGACATGTCTAATCTGAATTTCCCTCAAGCAAGATTTGAACTTTTCCCACATTTCATAGGCATTTAAATCGGAGAATTCTTCTTCCCATTTTATGGCACTTAAAGCCGCTCTCATGCAGTCAAAGTCTGCCCTGTTAAAATTTGGAACCTTTGCCAAATTATCCTTGATTGTCCCTGCTACATGTGCCTTGAATCTCACTATGTTATGGTCACTTCTTCCCAGAGTTTCTCCTACAGTCAAGTCTTGAACTAAATCACTTAAATCCGAGAAGACAAGGTCCAAGAATGAGCCCTGCCTAGTTGGTTGTTACAAACTGGTGTAAGAACAGGTCCTCAATCAAGAACAGGTCCTCAAAAAAGACAATGAGAGGATGCTTTTTCTGAAGAGTATAATGTTCTAGATATTAAAAAAAAATTCACAAACAGCCTATTTTTCGAATTCTGATCCAAACATTCGACCGCATAATGCACACACTGAAGCAGGTAAGAACAAAACCGTCATTGGATACAAGGCGCCATGTATCGAACGTCCAAGAACAAATTGAAATAAAACCTTGTATGAATTATGAAGTTTGTGGAATTTGCTCTCTATGAAGAAGCATTCCAAGCTGCAGAAGCAAATACTTGACAAGATTCAATTAAGTCCTCATTATGAGATTTGATGATGTTTGGAATTGATAAAATTGATTGAATTATCTTCTCCATGCTGAGAGATAGGGCAAACCGGCGGGGCAAACGCTCGATGTGACGGGTCGGGTCTATATCAGAACATCTAAAGCCTCTAACGGTTCAAAACATCAAGGAATCAAAAGGTCTTCTATCTTCAAAGCATTCAAATCTTCTAAATTCGTAGATTTTGTTCCGTATGGGGGAATTTAGAACCCCTAAGGTTCAAAACCTCGAAGTGTCCAAATTATCTAGGAGATCAAATTATCTAAAGACTCAAAAGCACGAGCGATCAAATACTCTAGGTGTTCAAAACTTCGAAGGTATCAAAACATCGAATCTAAATAAACAGCAAGAGTTCATACCGTCTAAGATCAAACGAGTTCAGAACCTCTAACGATCGAAAACTCCAACGTGTTTGAAGAAATTGAATATGTTTTCACTTATATATAGAAGGCTGAGAGGAGATCTCATCGAGGTCTTTAAATTTGTTCATGGTCAGGAACAGGGTTATCTCAGGGAACTGTTTGAATTTAACAGAAATGATGCAATTAGAGGTCATCAATTCAAAATTGAAGTTAATCACAGCAGGACAAGGTTAAGACAGTCCTTCTTCACCAACAGGGTAGTAGAACACTGGAACCAGCTGCCAGAAACCATTGTCAGTAGCAACACACTGAACATCTTTAAGAACAGCATAGACAATCATTATAAGAATAGGGGGCTTGTTTTTCTGTATTCCAGGGAGAGTTGATCAACACATTTGATGGACAACTGGTTCAGTGTACAGAGTGCAGCCAAGAAGGGCCCTTGTGGCTCATAGTTGCACTGATCTTTTATGTCTTTATGGCTTTATGTGTTCAATGCCACTAATCAAGAACTGTTTGCCTTGAAAAAGTGCGAGATTGCTCCGAAAGGTGTCACGCGAGCGATTAAAAATAAAATATATCCTCGTATTGGGTTGGGTCGTCTAAACTCCGTCTAGTTCAGTAGGCGGTTTATTTCAGCGTAAATTTGACCTTATTTGGTATATCTGGTAGAATGACTGTATAACCAGTGAACATGCCGACAGCGGCCCGACATCGGCCCTATGCTCAGCCCTACATCGGACCACTGTTGGGACGCTAGCGGCCCGCTGTCAATTGGAGAGTGGAATCTCCGCCCATGCCGACATGCAGCCGACATGTAGCCGACGTGGGGCCAATGTCGGGCCGATGTTAGGCCGCTGTCGGGACCCTAAGGGCCCGCTGTCGGCTGAGGAGTGCAATGTCCGCCCATGCCGACATGCAGCCGACACCCAGCCGACATGTAGCCGACGTGGGGCCGATGTCGGACCTCTGTCGGGACGCTCGCGGCCCGTTTTCGGCTGGGAAGTGGAATGTCCGCCCATGCCGACATACAACCGACGTTCCCCCGCTATCCAGCCTACGTTTCCCGCTATCCAGCTGACGCTCGCCCTCGCTTTGCCGAATGCACTTGATCTCAACAACCGATTCTCAGAACAACTGTATTTTATCACCATCTAGCAGAACAATTGCATTGTATCATCAGTCAAATCAGAGCCGTCCTTCACAGATACCGTACCACTAAGCAGCTCCTCAAGCTTCCCAATCGCGATTGTTTTAAAACAGGCATTTTCCATGGCCGGTACTCTGTCAGAGGCATTGTGGATCCATGTTGATATCAGCTTCCCCGTTCCGCTGTCCTTTCTCCGTTGACATCAGCTTCTCCGTTCGGCCCCAAACTTCACCCGGGCGGCATCCATGAAGCAACTTTAAAGATGATTAACCAACAAGAACAAAACGGAATTAATGCATACCCAACTCAATTTCACATAAGCGGGATTGACAGCTCCAAATCAATTGAGTGTCAGATAGTCCATAAGTTTAGGGAAAATATGCTGACGGACTCTGAGAAACGGATGATCGTCTATGCGTTCGTTTAGGCTCATTAACGACACATTGTGCGGATATTAAAACTGTGGAACACTGTGAAAGATGCAATCGACCAGACATTCGCGACGCAAACGTCCTATATATTATTTATCAGTGTTATGAGACATTTACCAGTAAATACTTTAAAATGGAACGAAATCTGGTTTCCAGATTCCCTTTGGTGCCACATACACAATTGGTACACCCCCATGCACAGCATGATCTCACATTTTTTCGCTTCTAGCTCTCCGACAGACAGAACGAGATGGGACCTACAAGGAATATAGCACCGTAAATGCTCGAGGCCTCTGCGGCGCCGTCATGGGAATTGTGTGAGAAGTACAAAAGCTGGCCTAGTTAATATATGTAGGTAAATGATTTCACCATCTACCTCCAGTTTCCCCACAATGCAGCTTTGATATTTCAATTCATAGTAGCTAGATAATCGTATAGCACTTCATGACAAGCAGACACCAGCAAATTTCATTTCAGCAGTCTTTTCGGCGTCGGCTGGAAAGCGGAGAAACGTCGGCTGGATGGTAGGGACGTCGGCCGGATAGCGTGGGAACGTCGGTCGGATAGCGCCGTGGACATGGATCTTGGCAGGACCTCGGCTAAATCTGACTCAGTGTCGGCTTGATGTCGGCATGAGCGAATAGCCGAAAGCGGGTCGCTAGCGGCCCGACAGCGGCCCGACATCGACCCCACGTCGGCTGCATGTCGGCATGGACGAACATTCCACTGCCAACCGACGGCGGGCCGCTAACGTCTCGACAGCGGCCCAACGTAGGACCGAGCATTGGGCCGACGTCAGATTGCTGTCAGCATGTTCAATGGGTGGGAGATCAAATTACACCCTGTCAAAATGTTGCACTTTGGTCGATGTCGGAGCCAACTTCGGGCCGGTTTGGACCCATACCAGAATGGTGTGCCAACACCATTTGAATTCATGCCTCGTGGTGAATGTCTATTTTTTAAAACTACATTAATATAATTTTAATAATTTTGCAATAATTTTACAATAATTTTACAATAATTTTACAATAATTTTACAATAATTTTACAATAATTTTAATAATTTTACAATAATTTTACAATAATTTGAATAATTTTAATAATTTTAAATATATTAAATACCGCTGTCGACACAACGGCGTCCCGATATCGCTACCCCGCTATCGGTATGAATTTGCCGCCGTCGGTCCGACAACGGCCCGACGTCTGCTGGCCGCCATTAGTATGCCGAATCCAATCCGACATGTGTCGATGTTCCAGGTAAGTTTGCCTATGTCGGGCCGAGAGTGGCCCGATGTTGGCATACCGCTCACGAGATGCCGAGCTCGCCCCGATACATGCCGACAACGGGCCGATATCGGCATGTTGACTGGATAGATGGTATAGGTGGGGCCTGGTCCCCACTTAATGCTAAATGATAATGTACAGCAAGTGCACATCAACCTTGACAGACAGACATTTCACGTCCGCCAATGCGGGGGCAGGTTGAGGTAGACAAGACCTAACTTTACCTAGGTAGGTAGGTAGACACCCACCAATGAATGCAGGATCTTGAGACCATGATTACCTACAATGGAATCAAAAGCCAAGCAAACATTTCCTTCCAAGGTTTTCACATACTAATTTCACTCACTTCCTCTACCCCAGATGCATTTCAACCGGAATAACGTTCACGTGCCCTTCGCACCGAGCGCTTCACGCGCATTACTTCTCAAGGTTTAGAGGATTTGAACGCTTATAGATCCTGAACGTTATAATTTCTGAACCTTTTGAGTTCTGAACATTTTAGAGGATTTGACCATTAGATGCTTTGAGTTTTTGAAGCTCCGAACTCTAGGTATTTTGATACAGTAGTAAATTTGAACTGCTATGTTTAAGGAACAGTTAGTTGGTTTGGACGTTCAGAGATTTGACCGTTTTAGACAAGGCCCTTGACATAATGGTACAACCGTCCGGCGGTTTTAGAGGTTTTGAACTGTTAGCTGCTTTGATACGTTAGAAGTTTTGAACATCCACAAGAGAAGGAAGTTTCCGCCGATTAGTGGTTTTGAACCATTATAGGAATTGAACTTTAGCGGATGTTATAAATTTTGAACCATTCGATGCTCTGAATCCTTAAAAGTTTTGATATCCCCTATTCCCTTTGCCCCACCACCCACTCAACGGACTTTCAGCCGAAGGCGCACCTCCAGAGACTTCCATAGTAGAGTTTCTTCGAAGAAATGACGCCCATCCAGAGGAGTGCCCTCATGAAAATTCCTCGATTCGTCCATGCTATTCACAATCATACATATATTCTTGTTTATTTACTATATTTGGAGTGGCTTTTGCCTCTAGGCAAGGCGATATATGCTTCTAGGTGACTCGCGTATGGGGAAGGCTCTCCTAAAATCCTTCATATGGCACCTCTGAAGCGCGAGGTGGGACCGGGCAGCCGTAGGCATGCGGCAGACTGTCCGCATATCTGGCAATTACGATTGAGGTCAATGACGATATACACAGACACGTCCTTGCAAATAATATTAGAGTCAAGGCCCTTAACGTAATTAATACCCAGTTGCAAATCGTGGTGTTTTATTCTTAGGTAGGTGCCTGTTGAGGTATTGCGTACACTGAAGGATTATTTCGCATCCGTGGTAGTTACAGCGCGCTTGTATTCCAAGGGTGTTCATGGCTTAATGCTAGCCTATCGAACGTCTTATTCGTAAATATATAGAAGCCCCTAGGCCCGTTTTTGGTGAAAATATGTATTTCTGGTGCCTTCTGATGCGATTTGAATGAGTTATTAATTTTGGTGGAAATGAAAACTTCGGGATATCGGCAGTTCATGTTGAAGTACTTTTAGTGCAATAGGTAAGCGTGCATTTCACCAAGTTAGTTTTAATCTGTTTTTAGTAAATTTGCAGTTTAAGGAAATTTCTGATCTCTTACAATTTTATTTTCCAATGCAATATTTATTAATGTGCTTAACATGATGTGACCACAACATTCCTCTGCAAATGCTTGCTTCTCAGTTTGGAGGCAAACTAATATCAAAAATGCTGACTGTAGCGATTGCACAATGGTCTGTACTACCGACCATAATGACAGCATGCACAGTCTGTACCAGCATATGTAGCGAGCATATGTATGAACGGTTTCTACCTATCATTTGGCAGTGGAACATGCATACTTTCTGTGCGTACAGGTGGTGCTGGCTGGGGTGGAGTGGAGGCCAATTGTGACCTCATTTGACCCTGAAGACATTGACCTGGGGTCATGAAATGTATACTGCAGTGGGTTCACTACAGCTGTAATTCCTCCAAATTGTGTGCCTTTAGTTTCAGATCTTAGGTGGCCGAACCCTCCCCCCCCCCAGTGAACATTATGTGAAAGGCATGCTGACTGGGGATCTTCTGCACTTCCTATGGTAGCATTGCTTGAACTCAAAATGCAATGGAATGTGCTGCATACAGAACTGGGCTGTTGAAATAAACAACTTGAACTGGATATGGATGCAATGCTTCATGGGGTCACAAACCCTCACTGTGAGGTAGGTGTATGACCACTTTGGTTGAAGATACCAAAAGTTGAATGCCTGCAGAAAGTGAGAGGTCTTACTGCTGGGCAGCATGAAGCTATCATGGAACCATCTCAGTAGCTCCAGTTCATCGGAATCCCTTTCAATTGTTTCTGGGACAGGGGCACTGGGGGCATGTGTCCCCAGTGTGCCTGAATGCCCCCTAAAATATTTCAGAGACAAAGTTCCACGATGACAATTCTAGATGGTTCAATTGGACATTCATTGCATGAGTAGGCTTTAATTGAGTATTTCCCCTCCTTACTTTCATGGACAAATATTACATCAAGCAACTCATATGATAGTGTAAAGTAATCTAAAGTGCAACATTAACCAATGGTCCTGGCCGCTAACAACTGTGTGATCGGGTTAAAAGTGTTCTGGCATAGATTCAAATCCACCACCATGTATGGAAAGCAGGCACCCTAACCAACTGCACCAACCATTGACATGCTGCAGGCCGAATACGTGATGTAGAGCATGCTGACTGAGGAGATGTTTATTTCCCCGACGATCTCCAATGAAGTTTTGTATGTTCTTTACACAACCTATCCAAAAAGGGTTTGGATTTGGGTAATATAACATAAAAGGTGACACAACAAATCAAGAAAAAATGATGCAACATGACCTAACCTGCCTTGCCTTATCCATGCAAGAAAGCAAATTATTTTATTTTTAATGGAAAATTTCTAAACATTTTTTTCTAAAATTTTCAACTTCAAAAACCCTAATCTAACTTAAGCTACCCTGAACTGTTTTTGAAGAAAAGAAACTCAAAATTATGTTTGGAAATTTTCCCCATTTTTGGACCATTTGTCAAACTTACAACAAATCCCTAGCCTATCCTAACCAAACCTAATCCATTTGTATGCTTTGTGCTGGTGATCATTGATTGAAGATGTGATTGACCTAACCTTTTGAGTGATCATGATTATTGATGGTTTGTACTGATGTGTACTAAGGCCAATTTCACTAACATCACAAGCTGAGTATTCACACTGAATTTGGTGTGAATATACCTTTAGGTAATATAATCTAATTATATTTAATTTAAGAAGATTTATGTAATTAATTATATTTAATATTGTTCAATATTTAAGTAACCAACAGCCGACTGACAGTCAGCTGATGGTGACTTAAATACATTGCTGATATAAAGAAAGTGTGAGGGGTAATACTTGAATATTACCTAAAGGTGTATTCATGCCAAATTCAGTGTGAATACACAGCTTGTGATGTGAGTGAAATTGACCTCTGATTATCATCTGTGAGCCAATTGTACTGATTTAATTGATTTAATGAATGCAAAATTCAAGCCAAGTTTGAGTATCATCTGCCAAGTTTTCCATGTTGCCTATCAACCTATGAGTCAACCTATGGCCAAGATTGTATAGCACATGGCCTTGTAGATGGAGCGATTTGCCATTGTAGTCCATGATGGAGTTCCCTTTTGCCTTCCTTTTTGAAATGGTGGTTGAAGAGACCCAGAGGCAGCCAGAAATGTGGGCATGATGTTTATGGGTGACAGTAGGATATATATTGCACTACCAATAGCTTCTTTGATATGTTAATCAGTGCTGTCAGCACCCAAAAACATATTTGTAATATCTGGAGTCATAAGCTGCAATTCCATTCTCTTTTAGCAATATAGGTGCCAACAGAAGTAACTTTCAGAGCTTGCAGATCCTAAAGCCCCACAATGCAGTGAATCAGTGTTAATTTGGTCAGTTACTGATGTATCTGCTTGTATTCATCTACTACAGGTACTGTACTGTAGTATATGCCCTACAGGCATCCATTTTATGTTTTCATTCCAGAATTAGATTGCATAGAATGTCTGAGCTTTCTGTGTATGATACCTCATTACAAATGCAAATTATCACAGCTACACATCCTGTGTTTATCCTGATGTCATATGGATCACAATGTGTATAAAATAAATACATTCTACGTTTACCTGAGTGATGTGTGTTGATATGGATGTATTGCTTCTTTCAGATGTTCTCATTACAGATAAAGTAGAAGCCATTGCTTCAAGCCATTTTGCAAGATGAGCTCAGCTAGTAAGGTGAGCCTTGCTTTGCTTCTTATTGTGGGCTGCCATGATGCATGTATTTGTGCTAGAATGAACTGTTTGTTTGTTTGCTGTTTGCACTATGATAGTGTGTTCTATTCTTAAGTATGTTTGATTGAGGCATTCAGCAGGCTTCATTTAGCTTAAATGTTTGCATGGTTTCTGCAACAACAAATGTGGAGGGATCATTAGCACAATCTATAAATACACCAGTAATTTCATGTCAGTATCTCCCACCTATGTTCACAGCATGTATCAATATTATATTTATGTTGTCAGATGACAAAGATGTCATCTGACACTTTGTCATGTATATCAAATACTGCAGAAATATCGAATACACCATGAACAATGCTCATTACTGCTGTATCACTCAGATGCATGGGAGTAGTCATTAATTATGTCTTGCTGTTTTGGTAATTGCTGTACTCCTCCCCTTGTTATGCTTTGGTTATGCTGAGCATAACCCCCACACATTTGCATAATGATAGCCATACATCCCCTATTTTGCAGATGTTCTTAATATGACACATTTGAGCAGTCACTACCTAATGAGAAGGTCACAGGGTCATAAGATCAAATGATGAGGTCAATACACCACACCTATTCTTATTCAACTGGGCAGCTTTTCTGTTTTGAAATAATGTAGTGGTATGATAAGATGCACCCTACCATGCAAATTGTTATGCTCGTCATTCCTCTGATTTATCAACAACCTAAAATTCGATAACCTGTTTCCATGGGTGTAATCGCTGGTGGGGCAGCGGTGCTAGTTGCTCTGACATTTCAGGAGGTTCCTACCCTAAATGGACGGAAGTATGAGGTGCTGCAGTGTAAATGACTATGAAATGGACATCTGAAGGCCAGCTAACCAATACATGAACTGCACATCTTATTTTATGGAGTTATCTCCATGAAATCTCCAGTATCATAAACTGTAACCATGTTCTTCGCTGACACGTAGTGAGCATCCTGGTGCTCTCGTCGCGGACACGTATTTCAGAGTTCTTCAATTGCATCAGCAACCCACCTGGCTTCTTTCTTAAACTGGAGATCCTCGATGTCAGAATTACCATTGCGTCCGACATCTAACGTCCCCTAACCAATAGCAAATGGCCCACATCGTCTACAATGGGCGCGTCTCCGGGTAGCGGTGCGCTATCTCAAGTCCCCTCTCCTATGAAACTGCTTGGTTGTGCTGGACCAACGCAGGTGGTCACTTATGACGCTGAGAGCGGCGAAAGTTCATAGGCGGCCAGTCGTTTATCGTCAGTTTTCTGCATTTGTGAATTTTGAGTGGAGATGCACACTTAATGACAATTGTTTTGCATTGCCTTTTTTCCTTTTGATATGAAGTATCACCTGCTATTTTTTAGTCCATGCTATGAGTTGGCTTTGGATCTTTAATAACACTCATGTCCTCTGACAACGAACTGCCCACTAGTGAGGGCAGGAGGTACACAACTGACGTCACCGTCATCAAACTAGCAAAGGTCATAGAAAATCACTCATTAATTGACAGCCACGTTGGTATGGTATGCCTTCGAGCAGGTTTCTGCTGGTTGAGAAACAATCATGGGGCGTGAAGTTTGTAGCTGTTGACAGGAGGGATCTTATGGAATGAAGTGCACTTGACAGAACGGTTTGACATTTTGAAGGCGGAGCAGCCTCCTGGACTTTTCCGCGGGTCTGACTGCACTCTAGCATACCATTGTATCAGTTTAGTTGACCGTTGTCCCGTGGATTATATGGTGTTGTCCTGCTGGTAGCGATGCCCCGTTCGTGGAGGAACTGCTTGAGTTTATCAGATATAAATGGTGATTATCTGTCAGAGTGTATAAGTGAAGACATGCCCGACATGCAAAAGACCATGCCGAACACATATTGGTTGATGCGGGTATGTCCGTGCAAGGGAAAGCAAATGCAAATGGCGAATACTTGTCGATGATGGCCAGTAAGTAGTGATTCATGGAAGAAAAAGACGTATCTTTGAAGCTGAGAATAAATCTTTCAAAATGCTGAGTTGCCTTGATTACACAGCCAGTGGATCTCCAAAATATCGGCTTTAGCTCTGCACACACCAGCGATGGCAGCACCACCTTCTTAGCCTTTTCTACAGGGAATATAGGGTTCTACCCTGGGAAAAGTGAGTCAACTGGGTCGTACCGGGGTGGCAGAAGTCAACGTGTGGGTTATGTTGCTCGTGAGGAAGTTCGTTGCACTGCATATGCCTGATAGGGTATCTGCAGTTATGTTCTTGTCTGAAAGTAAGATGTCTTGAAGTGGTAGCACGACAGCTTCATGCGCCAGCGTCTGATCTCATTCTTGATTTTGCTCGGCCGAGTGCTGTGTAACACAAAGGCCATAGACTTCTGATCAGTGGCCTGGAATTCCGAGATTTCTGTGAATAATGACACTTATCGGGAACTTGTTTTGAACTCCTGTGGACACATTTGACTTCCTGAATTGATTTTCGTGAAACGTCACCACGTACAACTGCAGCAACTATTACTTTTTCACCGTATTCGATTCCTAGAATCGAATCGTAATCTTAATAAAAGCATCGTAGTCGTAATAAAAGCATCGTAATCCTTCCGGCAGGTGCCGTGTTCGTCTGTCAGATGCTGTGTTCGTTTGCAAGATTCTCTTGCATGCACTTTTCCTATTGCAAAATTGTTTCGACGTCATCAGGAGTGTTGACGTCTTCTCCTGCTACCATCCACTCAACGAAAAACGAACTCCAGGACACTGCTTCTGAAAGCTGGTAGGCGGAACTGATAACCAATCAGACAGCGCCTCCATTTCCTGAGCGACTCTGCGACGGCATTGGTCTTCTCAACCGCTCAATTGGTCTTCTCAACCGCGTGCGCCCTGTCATATGCAGTCTGGAGCTGGAATGATTTGTTTTCTTGTAGTCTTATCTGAGATGGTGATATGCCATTGATGAAGGCATCTCGGATATACATGTTTTGGTTCTCACTAGAAGCAACCGCGGTGAAGTCAATGGTGTCACCATCTTCAGTACCCAGGTGGTTTCCAACCCCGGGTGCAGGAGCAATTTTCAAGTCAGATGGTTAAGGCAGAGGTGAAAACAAATCCAGGCGGGGTCGGGACCCATGGACATCAGCGGTGGCGACGTCCATGTGTGAGGCTGCAGTCCTGCTTGCCAGTGGCATGAGAACTTGAAAGTACTTGTCAAGAGTATTGCTTGGTTTCTGACGTTGGAGTTTAGGGGTGCATCGACCGCGTCGGTCATGCAGCCTTGGTTTCTGACGTCTCGTTATCAGTTGTCATTCGAAAATTTCATTCTTCAGTTTGACCTAGAGACTGAAGTGCGTTATGGCACTTTCATAAGAGCTATATTTTACAGTGCACTCATGTACTGTCGGAACCACGTAGTTAATAAGCAGGTTGAGGTTGTTTGGTGATGATTGTGCGAGTAGCTTCAATAAATTATTAAGCGTTCGCTTCCAGTATATCCATGGTTTCGCCGCCACTAGGATCGCTTGAATCAATTTCAAGTCTGTCAGGCTTGATACACGTGTCCCTTATAAGCTATACTATGCTTGTGTATGTTCGATCGAATCACTCATACTTGCAACCTTCAGAAGGCTTTATTTAGCCTAAATATTCGCATGGTTCGGCAAGAACAGGGAGGGGGGGGAGGTGGTCATTAGAAAAAAATCATACTTCAGAAATTTCATACCGCAATGCAGCACAGAAATACAGTAAAGGGAAGTATTCTTTTATCCATTTGCAAGGAAAAAGTGGTGCATTGATCGATGCTACCTACACAAGTGCTACATAAATCGATCACACTTTAGTTTCATATTCTGGCATGTACTGTCACAAATGACAATGGCATTTTGCTATCTGAGGTGTGACTTTTTATAGACTCAATCAGACATTATGGCTTCTCAGGTTATTATTTATCCAATGGTAGTTCATTCAGGGTGTCATTATTGTCACAATCAATGTTAGTTTAACTTACACTAAGAAGTGTCGCTAAAATCAAGCTATCAAATCCAATGAAGCCCAATTAGACGAATCATGTTGAATGTGTCGTTGTCCTGACTTTCAGCTTGCCTGCAAGCCGAAATAATATATGTGTGAGATTCAGTGTTCAATAAGTATAATTTCACTGGTACACCATAATTTGTGACCATACATTATGATATTAAGTACCTGAAATGTAAAACATGGGTGCATCGCAATGGGCTGTATTGATGTGCAGTCACGAGGCAACAATTATGCCACATAACATCATAATGGAAGAATATTTATGTAATGATTGTGCTTCATCATGCTTTCAAATCCAGTAATGTTGAAGTCAGCCATTGCTGTACCATGCTCTGGCTGTTTTTTTTCACCTGTAATTTGGTATCATTCGTGATACATAAGGTCTCGAACTTGTGAACATAGATGGCCACTTCGACATATTAGCCAGACTTTCAGCAGGCTGGTGCCCAACGTGTCAGCACATATACTTAGGCATGCGCCCAGGGCTGGTGCTCGCGGGCCGCTTTGATGCAAGCTTGTAAACCGAATGGTTCGTCCTCTTGTTCCAGATTCCGCTTCTTAGCATGCTAATGCCATTGTCTTTCAGCGACATCCATGATTTATCAACATGCCGTCTTTTCTGATTGATGGCAGGACAAAGGGGACAGTCAGCAAGCTGCATTGTCTTTGGTAATCATCGCTTAAGCCTTTCATATGCTTTCATTTGGCCATCGCGAGGCTCTGATTTATTTGGAACATGCTTCAGTTTTGTCCGGCGAGTCCACCTCAGTGCGAAATTACAAAGAGGTGGCAACCACCTTTACATGCATGAGAAGGCTGGTCAAATGCTATTGGCAGGAGTTGGTTCAAGACACGGATGTTAATGTGGTGCCGTTTCAGGAATAACTAAGGTCGGTACTCGCAAATGACTTCTTCCAAATTTCCAGCAACTGAAAGATGGCTGCTTAGTTATTTGTCCGAGATATCAAGACCTGTTGCTTGCATTCACTATTCTGTACCTGGTTTTACCAGACAATGCTATTTCATTTCCATGCTGATCATTACTGAGGAAGGTATATGCTTCAAGTGCACATGGCACGAACAAATTGAATGACAAGATTGCCTCTCTGCCACATCGGACTAAGTTCATCAACGACCTGTACCTTGTATGACGCTTCAGAGTGCCTAGTGATTGTTTCTTACATCAGGCTGTTGTTCAAGTATGGCACTGAGAAATTCCCAACCGCACAATGTAAGCAACAACATAGGTCACTGCTGCTTAGGTTATTGGTTTAGGCTTTTACCATGTCCCGTATGACACCGCGTCGTTGGTTGGTTATTGGTTTTTACGACACGTCGACCGTTGAGTCATATAGCGTCGCCAATCTCTCACGCCGATTGGTCGCGGGCGAAGAGTAGCGACAGGTGAGACTCGAACCCACAATCTTTCGATTGTGAGACGAGCATCTTATCCCCAGACCACTCGTCCCCTATGTACCACCGTGTCGTGTACGATGATGCGTGTCCCGCACGGCACCATCGGAACCGTAGTTCATACTCATCACGCAAGTGTAATTCTATGCTTGTGCCCAAGTTGGCACGCTTTGGCTTAAGCAGAATGGACATGATAAGTATGTGCCTCCCTTCCCACCTCCGCCTAGGGCTCCCCTCCCTGCACATAATCTCGTGCATATATATCTTGATGAGAAAGCCAGCTGAGGAAATTTGGTCGAATTCCGTCACTAAAGTTTAATGAAAAGTAAGCTACACCGAAAAGTCAATGTTCACGGACGAAGGGTAAGAAAGCTATCGACGGGTTTTCCCTCAATAGGAATGCTTGCTATCATGTTTTTGCATAGTGATTCCTCCTCTTTGGTGCATCTTTACGTTGAAGCACCTGCCACGAGTCCCTACGTTATTTTCGCTTAGCGACTGGGTATGTTGGATGCTCAGTACCTTCTGTCGCGAATACCTCGACAATGCATGGAAAAATAGGAACTGCATGACCAACGCAGTCCATGCGCCCCAAAGCCCTTATTACAAACCAACCAATGCAGACACAAGATGTATTTCGTGCAAACCAATAGTCCTAAAAGGTATCAACTTCAGTTGCCCCGTGCCAGTTCGGATGCTCGGCATGGACGCTACATGACCGTGTAGTGACTAAATGATTTCGACGGCGCGTCCTTAAGCCGAAATAATCAGTCCATCTGATGCTAGGCAACGTAGGTGGCATGTGTCCAACGGGAGGGGGGGTGTATTAAACCAATCGCTTTTACTTGAAACCGCTCTTGATAAAATCTACAAAAACCATTATCGCTTTTCTTGCGTGCATGCCATCAGACCTCGGTGTATGATTTTTATATTCGCAATTCGGATGGCTAATTTTGATATATTGCCCAGATCTTGGAACAAACACTCCCCATACGGCGCTCTTTTAGTTGTCCGGTACGACACCACATATATTGAGGCCCAGCTCTGGTGGTGAAGACTACAGGTAAACTACACCTATTGTCCGGTACGACACCACATATATTGAGGCCCGGCTCTGGTGGTGAAGATTACAGGTAAACTACACCTATTGTCCGGTACGACACCACATATATTGGGCCCAGCTCTGGTGGTGAAGACTACAGGTAAACTACACCTATTGTCCGGTACGACACCACATATATTGAGGCCCAGCTCTGGTGGTGAAGAATACAGGTAAACTACACCTATTGTCCGGTACGACACCACATATATTGAGGCCCAGCTCTGGTGGTGAAGACTACAGGTAAACTACATCTATTGTCCGGTACGACACCACATATATTGAGGCCCGGCTCTGGTGGTGAAGACTACAGGTAAACTACATCTATTGTCCGGTACGACACCACATATATTGAGGCCCAGCTCTGGTGGTGAAGACTACAGGTAAACTACACCTATTGTCCGGTACGACACCACATATATGGAGGCCCAGCTCTGGTGGTGAAGACTACAGGTAAACTACACCTATCGTCCGGTACGACACCACATATATTGAGGCCCGGCTCTGGTGGTGAAGACTACAGGTAAACTACACCTATTGTCCGGTACCACACCACATATATTGAGGCCCGGCTCTGGTGGTGAAGACTACAGGTAAACTACACCTATTGTCCGGTACGACACCACATATATTGAGGCCCGGCTCTGGTGGTGAAGACTACAGGTAAGCTACACCTATTGTCCGGTACGACACCACATATATTGAGGCCCGGCTCTGGTGGTGAAGACTACAGGTAAACTACACCTATTGTCCGGTACGACACCACATATATTGAGGCCCGGCTCTGGTGGTGAAGACTACAGGTAAACTACACCTATTGTCCGGTACGACACCACATATATTGAGGCCCGGCTCTGGTGGTGAAGACTACAGGTAAACTACACCTATTGTCCGGTACGACACCACATATATTGAGGCCCGGCTCTGGTGGTGAAGACTACAGGTAAACTACACCTATTGTCCGGTACGACACCACATATATTGAGGCCCGGCTCTGGTGGTGAAGACTACAGGTAAACTACACCTATTGTCCGGTACGACACCACATATATTGAGGCCCAGCTCTGGTGGTGAAGACTACAGGTAAACTACACCTATTGTCCGGTACGACACCACATATATTGAGGCCCAGCTCTGGTGGTGAAGACTACAGGTAAACTACACCTATTGTCCGGTACGACACCACATATACTGAGGCCCAGCTCTGGTGGTGAAGACTACAGGTAAACTACACCTATTGTCCGGTACGACACCACATATACTGAGGCCCAGCTCTGGTGGTGAAGACTACAGGTAAACTACACCTACTGTCCGGTACGACACCACATATATTGAGGCCCAGCTCTGGTGGTGAAGACTACAGGTAAACTACACCTATTGTCCGGTACGACACCACATATATTGGGCCCAGCTCTGGTGGTGAAGATTACAGGTAAACTACATCTATTGTCCGGTACGACACCACATATATTGAGGCCCGGCTCTGGTGGTGAAGACTACAGGTAAACTACACCTATTGTCCGGTACGACACCACATATATTGAGGCCCAGCTCTGGTGGTGAAGACTACAGGTAAACTACATCTATTGTCCGGTACGACACCACATATATTGAGGCCCGGCTCTGGTGGTGAAGACTACAGGTAAACTACATCTATTGTCCGGTACGACACCACATATATTGAGGCCCGGCTCTGGTGGTGAAGACTACAGGTAAACTACATCTATTGTCCGGTACGACACCACATATATTGAGGCCCGGCTCTGGTGGTGAAGAATACAGGTAAACTACACCTATTCATCGAATAGGGTTATGTCTGTTGCTTAGGATTGATGGAAATCGTGACAGATTTGACTAAGTAAGTTCTGGCTGTACCTTTAGCAACAACTTAAGTAGTCAAACAATATTTGCATGTGCTTTAGCTTGCGGGCTGTCCACCGCGTCGCAGTATCTGGCACGACGCGCTGGGCTGCTGAACCAGTGTCTGTGTGCCGATGGCCGGCCGCCCGCCCGTAGTGACTTCCGCAGGGCTAGGTGGGCGGCATGGCATTGTCCCCGTAATGCGAGGTGGCGTCTTACTGGCTATGTTCATTGGCTGTTCCGGAAAGGCATTGGCATCCTCGCCTCTGGGAACGATGGCCGAGCAGCTGGGGCTTGAGGCGCTCGGTGCTCGGAGAGTCGTTCAGGAGCTGACTTGGATGGCGGACTGGCACGTTGCTCTGAGCTGGGGGTCACTGAGTTTTCGTCTGGCAGTCGGGCGCGCTCTGTGTGGCGGCCCGCCGCCCGCCACCCGCTGCTATCTGCAAGTCCAGTAATCCAACGCTGCAGCAGCGCCTCTTTCGAATCAGGTGACCAGTAGTGCTGTTGAACCTGGTATTCGCGCTCCAGACCATGTTTTCATAGACTATAGTACTCAAGCCACAACGGGTTCCGGGCTCCCAGTGGAGCTCAACTTCTGTGCACAGAATATTCATAAACCAGGCAAATTCGCTGGGATATCCGCGGACCAAGGCTGAACAACTTGTCCGTCTCTGTGTCCAGCTCGACACCGTACGCTTTCACCAGACACTCCTCAGAAAAGGGTACACGTTTCAAGTTGTCTTGCCTTTACGCACTCCAGCTGGGAAAGCGGCTTTCCACCATGCACAAGTCCTGACACTTTTGCAATTATGGAATGTGTGGGAGCAGGAATCTTCAAAATATTCCGGGTGATACCGCATTGAACTACCCTCTCGACCTTTTGAATATACATGTTTATTGGTTATACGTGTTTATTGGGGTTTAGGGGCGCATCAACTACAGTGGTCCTGGAGCACCAGAACATACATATTTCATCTTGACAATGTGTATAAAACATAGTGACGCCATGCCTTCACTATGTTTTATACCTGCCAAGTTAGATGGCAAGGCGATGCTTTCTTGTGTGATGAAGGTGCCTCACGCACAACAAGACGTCTGATTGTTGAAAAGTGGCTCGCAAGAGTACCCTTTTCATTGTGGATCCCTGCAGATTTTAATAGACAAAAAAAATAATGCTAACTTCAAAATCGAATGCTCATATGCAACAGCGGTATGTGGCAAGCTACGACGTTTATACAACTAAAATGCCGATGATCGAACTTCGTTCCAGTGGTGTAATGTGGGCCAACTTACTGTAACTTTAATCTTCAATGCGTACATTTTGTTGGACATCAATAAATCGTTTGGTGACGTACCCTGGTGGACACTTCGCGAAAATACACTTCCAATCAATCCATCAGGTAGGATTTTAGACGAACCGTACACAAGGTAGATCCAGAGTGTCCTGTTCTCTCGCAAGTAAAAAGGAAATTAGATCCTGGGTTCCGGCGAACATTTCCAATTGTTGTCAATCTGGATACTATATTCCAGGACCCAGATTGACTTTATGATCCAGGATCAGATTACAGGGCCCATTTTCGGGATCTGGAGACATGTCTGGCCCAATTGACTCCGCATTATTAAACCTATGGATGAAGGACAGGAGTCTGCTTGTATTGTGTTGCGCCTCTGAGTGTGGTGGAAAATGATGCAAGGGATCTCCCGTGGACATTATCCACACGGACAATGTGTGATGCAGGGTATCCGCACATAATGACATGCAAATTAGCTCCATCTTTTTGCAGGTCGGAGAGATCTTCTGTGATGCTGGCAAGGCGTTCAACAAGCTGGGGAACCTAACAATCCAGCTGCAGCAGGCATCCCAGCAAGCACCAAACAGGTATTTTTATTTTGCTTTGTTTTGCTCAATTTTTGGACACCGGTGGCTGTAGAAGCTGGTTTTGTGTTCTTTTTGGGAGTGAGTGAGGGAGGGGGCAATTAAAATATCAGTTGGATATGGCTCCACGTTGCAAAGCCTCTGGAATGTGTAGTTTTGTGTGCAATTATAAGCGACGCGTGCAGGTTATAATAATGTGTTTTGATTAAATGTATCTTTATGTTGACATCTGCTACTTAATTGTGATATTTACTAAAAAAAAGTTTATAAGTGAACTCATGAAATGGATGAGCAACATTATGAAGCTCAGTTGAAATACCAGCCTGATGCTCATAATAATACAACTAATTCAAAATTTCTCTAGATATATTTTGCTCACGAAGCGTCTCCAGTAAAAACGTACTTCGACTAAAGACGAGACTAAATAGGTCACAAATGGCGCAGCAGCGAAACAAAATCAATATTTATTGTTGTCGCGCTGTGAGCATGTCGGAAGTATCAGATATAGATTCATGCACGTGGTTCACATCTACGAAGTATACTGTGATAGTAACTTCATTTACTTTTCCCCGGAAATGCTTCAGGCGTGTTCCCCGCTAATATCACCATGCCGCTAATTTTTCCCCCTGACAGCCATACGTCCAGCTGGTATAGGTCAATAATCTCCACATATATCGATTGGGTTCGAGTCTCACCTGTCGCTACTCCTCGCCCGCGACCAATCGGCGTGAGAGATTGGCGACGCTACATGACTCAACGGTCGACGTGTCGTAAAACCAGTAACCAACCAACCAACCACATATGTCGATAAACGTATCGTTTTTTTTTTCTCCTGGTATTCGTACTTTAATTCTTCGGATTTCAGCAGCATCGTTCCGAAACCTATTTTGTTATTTACACTGTTGTGATAATTACAATGATTTATCGTTGCTGATTTCTACTCAGCGTTATGCCAGATCTGCTTACTGAATCTTGCTCCTGAACCTGCGAGACTTGGGAGGAGTGTTAATATAATAATGTATCGTTAAGTGTGAGATGTCGAAACGAGTACAGCGGGATGTCGAAATCGCTACGGAAATATTGCTATTTAAGATATTCAGGTCCTTAAAACCTAGTTCTGGGACAATTGCTCAGTAGCATATAACTATCCATTTTGCATGTTTTGGGAGGTACCTAATTTGGAGATACTGATATCAATGATAACGATGTAAATGCATATGCCATAAACTGGTATTGCATAACATAGCACATCATAGGGAATCCCTTTACCTGGAATTGCACTACGGGGTGTTCGTTATCACGATCCCGGATCCGTTATGATGAGCATAAGCATGATACATATCAGCGGAAAACTGTTAGAAACGAGGCATGAAGACTTCACAAGCATGCACCAAAGGGCACGGTGTCGATACTTCTTTGGGAAGGATGTCGACTCGCTGTTCAGTAAGTGGTATATTCCACCCTATTTCACGAATAATTTATCACTGTTTGGGATTAAAGATTATTTACAAACCTGGCTAGTGTTGAGGTCCGTCCCATCACCGGTGGATCTAGGGACCAGAGAGGTCATGCCCGTCTCTCATGCAAACGGCGGGGGCATGGCACCTTCCGTGCAAAGGAGCACCACGAGCAGCCAGGTTCTTCTTAATCTGGGCTACAGTCATGGTGGTATAATCTCCCGTGAAGTGTGCTGCATGGAAAGGGGGCACTATGGTCATGCGCCCACATGAAAAAGGAACGCTCCCCTCTGGGAAGGTCTGAGTTCACCCCCTCCCACTCGGGGTATTTTTTTAGCCACAGCTCTGATAGGAAAAGACGACAGGAAGGAAAAGGACACCCTTCAGTACGCGCGAGTGCATCCCTCCGTTCATGGAGCTCCCACAAGGAAATGGCGCCCTAATCGGACGAGTGTCATTGCCCCCTCCCCCTCCATGCGAACTCCTGGATCCACCCCTGGTGTGCTCTACTCAGACACTGAATTTATCTATCTGCGAAACAACTAACTCAGCTTGGAGCTCACTAACACCAAGTAATTAATTTCTAAGAAACTCCTTCCACTCCAATTTTCCGCTCTTCACAAACCAAGGCTCGGCTAATCCGGCGAGCGTTTCATGTTCTGCTCGCATGTGTCGCCGCTCTGGCGGCCGCGTGTGGAAGCTTTCGCGAGGTGTCTCCCATTGTTGCTGGGGAAAAAGGCAGGTCCCGCCGAGATTTGAACTCGGATCGCAGGATTCAGAGTCCTGAGTGCTAACCGTTACACCACGGGGCCGGCTGATCGCGCCGGTGCAATGTCATTGGTCAGATGGGCTCATCTCGAGTGGGCGGCGCTGTAGCTCGGCTGGGGTGGTGAGTCTCTCCCGGCCGTGCGAAGGCGCCGCCTGACCCGTATAGTTCCGCGGATATTTGTCGTCCTGCTCCCACGGCAGCAGGCTTCCCCCATAGGGCCCATTTGTGGTGGAGCATCACACCGGGCCGAAAACAAACACAATCGCATTGCAACCACAAACATGAAAACATTCTACCTGCCCCCCCTCCAACAGGGGACATGCGGGCTGACATAGACATGACAGGAATCCGGGTGTGACGCACGTAGAGCCTGACCTTGAAGCTAGTCTTCCTGCGCCTCGTACTGTCATTATAAAGTCATTAGAAGAAGAAAAGCATGTCTCATTGCTTACTCCGTTCCAGAGAAAGGAAGCGTGCGATAAGCTCGGATTGGTATTGAGGTGTGGAAAGCTCAGCGACGGTGGGCTAGACGTAGAATTAAAAATTACTGATGACGCAAGAAGGTCGATGGATGGAACCGAATTAAACTACGCAATACGAAATGAAACCAACAGGCGAACAGTCACCGTACGTATCGAAATTCGATCCCATAATACGTAAAATTATTCGAAATGCGTGACCAGCTGTTATGACTTCAGATATATGTCGGAAGCTGACATTGTGGATGACCCGGAAGAAAGGGGTAGATACGCGAATAATCACGATTATAAAAGGAGCAGGAAACGTAGCCAACAAACAACAACCTCACCTTAACGTTTCGCACGACGGCTCTTCCTGAGTTCATCTTCGCCGGTTATGTCAGCGTGAAAGTTCGTGTATTTGTTCCAAACCCGATGCGGTGTTTCCGGTGCTCCCGTTTTGGACACATATCGCAGCATTGCCCAAACAGCGAGACACGTGGGAGATGTGGATCAGTGGAGCACGTGAGAGACACATGTGAAGCGGGTAATCAAAAATGTTCCAGCTGCGGCCCCGACCAAAAACCTCGCACTGCCTATGACCGTTCTGGTCCCATTTTCTGGAAAGAGGAGAGAGTTGCAATGAAATGTTCCAAAAACATCACATTTCGGGAGGCGCTTGGGCCCTATGAGGCAGCTCACCCAAGGATATCATGTGCAACAAACGCAAAAGTCAACCCGACAATCACATCACAGATTCAGAGGAAATCGGACACACAGATGAATGCCTCTCACCTAATAGCCCAGCTTAGCACCCTGATTTGGTGTGCACTGGAACTTCGGTGCGCTTATTCGCAAGCTTTTCCAGGAAAGTCGAGTTAGACTTCAAGGAATTCGGAGAGTTGATGGCGTGCAGACTCCCCATGGGAGCTGGTCGTGCCGCAAGTGGACCTTGTGAAAACGAGACTAAACCGATGTCTCTCCAGAAGAATTTCGCGCACTGGCTCTGGAACGCATTGGATCATTTCAGGGCTGGATGGCAACCTGTACCGACGGATCTCGAACAGAGGACGGTGCGGCAACGCTTTTGTTAGTGGCTCTGTCACCCGATCATTCACCCTCCCGATGTACGCATCCGTGTACTCATCGGAACTTATTGCTATTTTGAAAGCTTTATGTTGTATCGAAGTGTCAGAGGGCGGTCGACATGTTATCTTTACCAATCCCTTAAGCAGCCTTTTGGCTCTGAACACATTTTTTCCCGTCGAATCCCCTTTTGCGTGATATTCTAAGCCGTCTTACCACCATGCACAACGCAGGACGACGGATGATCCTGTGTTGGCTTCCTAGTCGTGTGTATGTTTCTGGAAACCGGTTGGCGGATGCTGCGGCGAAGCGAGCAGCATACGCACCGTGCACTCAGTCACTGCCGCTTCCTGCCACGGACCATTACCGAAAGGTGTCCAAACTTCATCCTCAACAAGTGGTAGACAATGTCGGACGCGACGTCGGCGAACAAGCTGAGAGCCATCAAACAACGCCTGAGAACGTGGAGCACGTCCTGTCGTAAGCGTAGATAAGAAGAAGTTACACTGTGCCGCCTCCGCATAGAACATATTTATGCCACTCGCGGTTATTTGTTGTGCGGTGGCGACAAGCCTCGCTGTTCGAGATATCGTGCACCACTGACAGCTGCGCATGCTTTGATCCTGCTCCTGTAGGGATTTTTTTGGTTTGGTGAGGTTCCAAACGACCCTGGCTCTAATCGTCGGCACCACCAAGGGCACGATGCATGCGACTTAGGGCAGGAGAATTGTCGACGAGGGGAAGGAAAATAAAAATAGGTACAAATATTATCCGAGCCTGATAATATAGCGGCTCAAAATCAGAGCTGATTTTGTTTTGTGTTGAGAAAGCCAGGGCTAGCCGGGCAGCACCCTTCCAAAAACCACGTGTGCGCCTTCGCCCCGACATACCGCTTGCCTGTTTCCATGCACCCACAATGGAAAACCAAGTACCACCCCTGCTCACTAGGTAAGGCAAGCACTGGAAAGAGCTCCACTGAAAGTTCAGATAACTATTCATGAAGCATATTGTGCAGTTGAAGGTATCTTTTTACCCTGAAGGAGCAAAATGTTGGTCCTTAATTTGATTCCGAGAACTGTCCAGCATAACGATGCATTCCAAGTAAGTACACTGTGCAAAACTTCCGTGCATACAGCTGTGCACAAAGCTTTCAAAACATTTGGAGGTTACTGGCAGGTTTTTCTTCCAGCCTGGACTGCAGATCAATCATTTCAATCCAGATCGAACGCGGTCCTTTAGGCACGCTCTGCCGACAATTCGTGCGGACACGCATGTTCAGGTGTCCGCCAGTTCAGGCGGTAGTTGTGGGCACCGCACAAATAACTGCAACCGAATCGGCCAATTCGGCGCAGGTGCATGTAGGTTTCGAGCACGTGCACCATTGCTAGATAAGGATTTCGCTGTAAGCTTATTAAAAATCAGTGCTCCTTAATCGAAATATGCTGCACTCTTGCATGAACTTGGCCCCTCTGCCGAATGTGATGCTGGCATCTCGACCTATTGGACGCAGTGCGCCGAATTGTCCGCATATTATAGCCGAACTGGCGTGTCACGGTCCTTGCTCTGTAACTGCTCACGTCCAGCTTACACCACACACAATCGCTCAGCACATCTTGTATTCCACTGGCAGCTGCGTCGGCCGACCACCCGGCCCCGGGGCACGCATGCCACGTGACCTTGTCGTCGCCACATGACCGACCGCTGTCGGGACTCACACGGCATCGAGTGCCGGCCTAGCTTGGTCATGTTGTGCGGTTATATTAGTCTGATTTCTGTGCAGGAGATCGTGCATCTGTCCCTCGACGACTTCCAGGTCTGAAGAACCTGTCCTGTTTTTTTTGCAATTGAGTGCCAACTGCCTCCAGCTACCTTATTTATTTATTTATTTATTTCACGATACATGCCCTCCACGTATAGTGGCTGTATAGGACAGTCATGTTATAACTCACAAAGAAAGGATAGATTTGTGGTCAATAGTGGGAGCAAATACGCAACAAACATTCATACACCAACATAATACAATACCCATACCACTATCTGCACTACACACACCGTGCTTGCAACACGAGCTATAAACGAGTAGTTTATAGAAGTGATAGGAAAGCGATGGCCTAAAGGTGAGTTCATAGTGTACACAAATCCATTTTGTAAGTTTTTTTGTGTGACTAGTGTTGCGTGAAGATAAGCTAGTGCATGTTTCTTGAAGTTAAACAGCCTCGATGTTTTTGTTTCAGTAGGGAGTTTGTTATAGTGGAAGACAGACGAGTAGAGAACAACTGATTATACATCTATATACTCAAAATTTCGCAGATATTCAACCTGGTGTACACCGGACCCTTGCCCCAAGGATACATTTTAGGACGTCCTTTCTTCTCTTGCATCACAATGTGTTTTACTCGGATTACCATGCATGACGGTTGTTTATAATGCTGTTCCTAAAAGTTATAGATGTCCCTAAACGTTCATTCTATCACACTGACGCGCAATCTTTATATTTCAGCGCAAGGGTGTAGTTATGAACGGCAAATGGTGACTGTTTTTTTTTTCTTCTATGGTCTGCTGAGTGTTTATGTGCAATGTATTTGAATTTCTCTGTGATAATCTAGAAGTGTCTGTGCTCTAACATGTTGATTTTGGGACCGGCATTATTACTTCTTTTTGTTACTGAGTACTGGCAGTACTGGCTGATTCGAACAGCGAAAATGGGGAGGTTCAGATATTTTATATTCCAGTGTCTGCTTTTGATATCGACATGTGTCGAAACATGAAGCATTTTCAATGGCGTAATTCGGCATGACAACTGTTGAAAGGAGGGGAGCTATGATGAAAATGCGCCATTGCCACTCGCGGTTATATGCATTTGCGTGCAGACATATTTATGTGACTTGTCGTACCCCATAATTGTTGCGCTGGAACCACCACTGTTCCTAATTGTACTATTGCAGGCTTATCAAATGCACCTACTACATATAAGAAACCGAGTGTTTTCAAACGGCAACTTCAAAAATGTCGAGAGATTCCCAATGTTAGTCATGGGAATCACCCTTGATCCGATTAATAATTAGTTTCAGTGAAGTGTTCCGTGATCGTAGCCGCAATACTTCGGTGTGTTTAGCTTTTAAAAGCTAACAAGGGTATTACTCAGACACGCTAGTGACTTTCAAATGCGTTACATCATTAAACATGAACGCATAATGACGAAATTCACATCCACATATCTTGCATTACCTTTTACAGCGAAATCCTAGATGTATGCATGGGTGACGTGTCTTTGACAGAAAATGTAAGATAGCAGAGCATGCTCCCGTAAATACCCCCTTGGATCCACCCATGGTACAACTAGGAATGATTACTTTTCACGACATTTGTAAAAGGATATTTAGAAAAAGCCATCAAATTTCAGTCTCAGCCGCTTGTTCGGATCATACAGCCGTCAAAATTGTTCCTATTTACGACACTCAGTGGAATAGTTCACCGATCCATGCCCTTTTGAGGGAAAGACACCTGTCGGTGAGCGAATAAGCAACACACATCGTATTTCATCTGAATATCGTGGCAAGGATAAAAGAAAATTACAACATCACGTACCGCACAACGGGTGAATAATGTTTAAGCAAAGGAACATTATTAATCGCTTCCTTTTTTGCAGTTACTCTTGCCTTTCTCCACTTCCACCCCCTGGCTTTTTCCGTCCTGTAGTGCATGTGTTTAACGGCCTCCCGTCTCGCCTTTAGGGCTTTCCCTCCCCTTTTACCTATCATCTTTCTCTCCTTTATCCTTTCCCTCTCCTTTACCATTTCCCCTCCATAGCACTTATTCCCTCCATCGCACTTTCCCTTTCCACTCTCCATCGCCCTTTCCCTTTTCACCGCCCTTTCCCTTTCCCATCGCCCTTTCCCTTTCCATCGCCCTTTCCCTTTCCATGGCCCTTTCCCTTTCCATCGCCCTTTCCCTTTCCATCGCCCTTTCCCTTTCCATCGCCCTTTCCCTTTCCATCGCATTTTCCCTTTCCATCGCCCTTCCCCTTTCCATCGCCTTTTCCCTTTCCATCACCTTTTCCCTTTCCATCACCTTTTCCCTTTCCATCGCCCTTTCCCTTTCCATCGCCCTTTCCCTTTCCATCGCCCTTCTCCGCTGTATGGCCGTCTCCGGTGGGAGCCGCCGTAGTGCACATGCTGGCGGCGGTGGACTGCTGGTCCAGGCTCTGGGTGCTGGCGGAGGCCTGTACAGCTGCCGCGGTGGACTGCTGGTCCAGGCTCTGGGTGCCGGTGGAGGCCTGTACAGCTGCCGCTGAAGGCGTCGCACTCTCTGCTGCGGTGACGACGGACGCGGTCGACTGAGGTGTTGGCAGAGGCGTTGCCTCGGCCGGCGCGGTAGAGGCTGGGGAAGCGCCGGTGGACAGGATTGACGCGGAACTGAGCGTCTGGCTGGCGTTCTCGGTTGTTTCAGTGGGCGCCGGTGTCGAGTAGAGGCCGTCTGTCGTTTGAATGTCGTCCGTCGTTGGCTGGGCAGGGTCAGGTGGTGTCTGTGTTTCGGCTGTAGTTGCTGTGGTTATTTGCATGGCCTCTGTCGTTGTCTGTACGGCGGCTTGCGTGGCCGGCCGGGTGTGTTCTGTTGTTGAATGAGCACTGCCCGTCGTTGAACGATTTCCTCCTGTCGTATGAGCACCAGCTGTCGTTAATTGCGTGGTTTCGCCGACTCCTGTCCGTATTTCGGTGCCTTCGGTCGTTGTTTGGCCGACTGTCGTCACCGTAATGTTGTCGTCAGTGTCGAGGTTATTGCCGTCCACATCGTTGGATGTAAGCCCTGTGGACGGGTGGCCTGCTTGCGTCGTTGTTTGAAGATCGGTTGTCACCGGACGCTGAAGTTCGGTAGGCGTTTGGGTAGCTTCTATCCCGGCCTCGGTCGTCTCCGCCTCCACCGAGGTATCTCCCGACCCCGCCGAGTTAGCCCCCGTCTCTGTCGAGGTACCCTCGGCTGGGGTGGCGCCCGTCTCTGTCGAGGTGCCCTCGGCTGGGCCAGGCTGCGCGCCCGCAGCGGTCACCACCGGCAGCACGGGGACGGCCGGGTCCGTGGTGATCGCCGGAGGCCTGCCGGTCGCGACCGTCAGGCCGACAGAGGTGAACACGTCGCTGTCCGGCCGAGCAGCCAGCTGGCCGCCGGCCGGCCGGCCGGCCAGCAGCACGCACGTGTGCCGCGTCTTCTGTACGGAGGCGCAGCCCGGCTGGCGCAGGCAGCGCACGGCGCAGTGCGTCAGCGTGTCGCTGGTGCCGACGGCCAGCGTCGGTCCGGTGGCGTGCTGGTGGCGGCCGGTCAGGCGCAGCGTCATGCTGGAGGCGGCGCCGCTGGCGACCGCGGCCACGTGCCACAGCTGGACGGCGAGCAGCGCCGTCCGGCAGGCGCGCCGTCGCATCGTGCCGCAGGCGCCTGGCGGCAGTGCTGGCGTTAAACAGCTGGCCGGCACGTTCACTCTGAACACTGGCGGCTGTTACGGGGCCGGGTAGTCTGGGGGTGGGGTGCCGGTCTCCCAGCCGAAAGGTTTGGGGGACGAGTGGTCTAGGGGTAAGATGCTCGTCTCACAAACGAAAGATTGTGGGTTCGAGTCTCACCTGTCGCTACTCTTCGCCCGCGACCAATCGGCGTGAGGGATTGGCGACGCTGTATGGCTCAACGGTCGACGTGTCGTAAAAACCAATAACCAACTAACCAGCCGAAAGGTTGTGCGTTCGAGTCTCACCTGTCGCTGCTCTTCGCCCGCGAGCAATCGGCGTGTGCGGTTGGCGACGCTGTGAGACCCGAGGCAGTCGACGCGTCGTAAAGTGAATCACTACCAACCACTAACAGATATTACCAATATAAGGCGCCAATATATGGCGCCAATATGAGGCCGCGAGACGAGCGAGGGTAGGTGTCAAAAGCTCAGCGCAGTCGAATCTCATGACATTGGATGAAAAGCACGACAGCAGGATCATCACGCTCAAACACAAACCGTTCGTCATCATCGGCGACACAATTACGCGACAATAAGTCCTGATCTACGAATGAGGTTATGTGGCGAGTGCGTGTTGTTTGTCCAAGCCGAGGGTTCGGTGGGTGAGCAGCGCGCTGCTCGAAGCCAGTATCATGTACTGGAACATCAGAACGTTAAAATGTGCTGTTCTTCAACTCGAATGTTGCTATTCCGTATTCTCGTGCCATTTTTGTTTTGCCTGACTATTTCGAGAATACAAAATCCGGGTAGATCACCTAACGAGTAAATAGCCAGCGTCAGAGTGAAAGGGAGCGAAATTTGCCACTTCAGATATTCGTACCTTTATCTGCGGAATTCGTCATGTGACAAAATGCTATAGCAGTGCTCTCTCATTAAGCTTTGATGTAGTTTTTGACACATGCAGTCGATGCGCCCCTAAACTAAAATCACCTAAATGCGCCCTCTAAATCTTGTGTGTAAACCAAATTATGTTACTGAAGGCAGAAGCAAATAGTGTCGCTCCTCACTGGAGCTGAGCGCGATATTCCGGAGCACGAACGCAAACAAGTCCAGCACGTCGTCTTCGTTCGCGCCACTGGGACTGATGTCCACTGCCAGCTACGGTGCGAGGTGTGGTGTAAGCTGCCCACGACTGGGAATGTCGCCGTAAGCCTCTTCCTTTGAATACATGTTGAGAATACTTCAGGGGCAGTATTGCGATGAACGTTGGAAAATATCAGTGAAAACAGCATATATGGCCTTGAGTGAGAACATTGGAACTTGGATGATGTTCTACACTGTGGAGCGCTGTTGAAGTCTTGCCGCCGGCCGCACAACCGCCGGCCGCACAGCCACCGGCCGCACAGCCGCCGCAAACACCTTTTTATCCTAGCAAATGTTAAGCACACTTCATGAAGTCTATTCTAATGCAAATCGGGGTCGATGACAATTAAAATATCACATCTGACTCTGAGCGAATTAATTCAGAAACGCCGCAAAAAAAAGTTACTACGATTTCAAAAGTGTGACGATCGGGCCGGACCGCTCAGGTGAATTTCGGTACCGTATACACGAGAGTAGACTCGCTCCGGCCTCGCCCTGGCTCGCGACTAACCCTCTGTGAGTTCCCGAGTTCCACCGGCTGTGGGCATGCTGTAGATCGCAAGGAAGCCAAGACAGCTGTCAAAGTAGGCCGGTGTCTGAATGGTGGCGAGGAGGTATGAGTTCATGTGTTGGTACTCCAGTAGTGTTATAACCAGGTCCTTTTACTTGATGTTTATTTACTTCAGCGAATTGCATGTATACTAGCATTTCCTCTAGAGCAATGCACATATGCCGAGGCGCACAGGTCCGCAGAACTGACCTGGGGCCTCCGCTTCCATCGGGCACGAGGGTGCCATTTTCAGCGGTGGCCAATGCTATGCTGATCCTTGCTTATCCAAATGACCCCTGAGGTCCGCAGCTAACCTGCATGACCCCTGGGATCCGCAGCTAAACTGCATGACCCCTGGAATCCACAGCTGACCTGCATGACCCCTGGGATTCCCAGTTGACCTGTTATTTGGGGGAGGGGGGCTTTAGAGCGCTTCGACCAGAGTTGATCATTCGCGTTCCAGCTGACCTGCATGACCCCTGAGGTCCGCAGCTAACCTTCATGACCCCTGGGATCCCCAGCTGATCTGTATGACCCCTGACCTACACATCTGACCTGTATTACTTTTGAGGTCCGCAGCTAACCTGCATGACCTGCATCTGGACGATTCGGTTGTTGACCCTCGATTCTGCATGAGTATTTTTTGTTTATACTGATATGTGATTTCTGCAACAAGTGGCCGAGGAAGTACCTAGTTGGTAAATTGGCTTCAAGAACATGTACTCCAGTAAATATTTTGGTATTTACCTACATAGAAGAAGCCCCTTGGCACAAATCGTGGAAAATGTATGGACTGGACTTGAATCTTACCTAGCAGTTTCTTCTTGGGTAATCCTCAAGTATTACCCCTCACTAACTAATGAGCCCAGCCAATACATGGACATTAACTGCAGTTGGATTGAGAAGCTGTCCAATTTGAGAACTTGGTGTTTGAGAAGATATTGAATTTGAAAATCTGTTATAGGTAGCAATAGGTGGTTTTACAGCTGTAATTTGCTCTCCTGTCTAGTCGCTTTTGATCATTCCAGGTCATTCCTGGCTTTAACTAAAGCATTCCAGACATGAACTCCGATTTAAATGCCTGTAAAATGTGGGAAAAGTTCAAATCTTACTTGAAGGAAATTCAGATTAGACATGTCCCCCAAAAGCAAAGGTGCAAAAGAAGGGTAGGAAAGCCAGCATGGCTTACACCAGATTTGACAAAAGCAATTAAGGCTAAGAAAGATGTATAGGGTAGTTTTTTCCCTGGCCGTGGGAAATCCAGGGATAGACCAATCGCTTCCGCTTTGTATACCCCAGAACAGTAGGTGGACAGCTCACTCGTTAAAACTCCGTGATGAGTGACTTCCCGGGCTGAAAGCTTCCTCGGCCCGCCAACTACGTTGAGTCGCGACAGGCAAACGCCAGTCCGCTCCGAAATCGCAAAGACGTGATGGTTCTACCTCGTAGTCCGAGTCTAGGTCGAGTCTCGAGCTGAGTCTCGAGCCCCGTCTCGAGCTCCGTCTCGAGCTCCCCGTTTATTTTCATTTGCACTCATATATATACACACGAGTCCGCCCACGTAAGTACATTGACGGCATGCAACCCGCACTGCTATTGGCTGGTTCTACATAACACGCCAACCCGCAAGTGAACCGGGCCGTGATTGGCCCGACACGCCAGCGGCCATTGCCCTCGCTGGACGTTGCTGACTGTTGATTCGCCGCAGGTCATGGGTTCAGTTCTAATGCACTTCTCGCACGCTGAGATTGCAGTTTTGCACGGCAGCCTGGCTGCTCGGTCGCGTGGCAACCAGCGATGATTTGTGGACGTACCCGACTGGTGGCGCCAGTAGCCTTGTGGTATGCGAACTCATCGACACGAGCTCCGGTTCTTATCGGTTATAACCTCGTAAGGTGATCTCATCGCGGTGGCTAATAATCGAACAATGCGAGCGGCACTTGGCCTTATCTGTGATAGATCGGGTGGGCCGCATGCCTGACGCTCTTGTTGTGACAGGTGTGTGGGTGCTTCATGCGGCCCCATCGCGGTGACGCATACAGTACATTCCAGAGGCTGGCTCGTTCGTATTAACTTTAACATCGTTACAGATGCATTTAGAGTATTTATGGAAGCTTCAAATATAGTAAATCTATAGGTTGTATCAAAAAGCTAGAGATGCTGTGAAGCAGAAAACCAGAGCAGCAAAGCGAGCAAAAGAATTGGATTTGGCAAGGAACTGTAATGGGGACAGTAAAAAGTTCTTTAGTTTCTACAAGCTAAGTAAAGTTTCAAGCACAATTGGTCCACTGAAAGTAAATGGGATTATGTTGAGTGAGGATGGTGAGATGGTTGAGGAACTGAGCAAGCAGTTTAAATCAGTGTTTACGTTGGAGGATGTGACTAATCTGCCAACTGTGAACCACAGCTCAGTGACAGGTGATCAGTTACATGATGTTGATTTCATTGATAGTGATTTTGTTTTGAATTATATCAGGAAAATAAAGCCAAACAAGGCAGCAGGACTTGATGGAATTTATGCTAGGGTATTGCGGGAAGCTGAAAAGGAACTGGCAATTCCACTTAGTATAGTATTTTGTAGATCAGTTTCACAAAATGAAATTCCAACACATTGGAAAAGGGCAAACGTAGTTCCTATTTTCAAGAAAGGAGAAAGAGGGAAAGTTGAAAACTATAGGCCAGTAAGCCTCACATCCCTAGTCTGCAAGGTACTTGAATCAATTATCAAGGATATAATAGTTAGTTTTCTGGAAGGAAACAGATTGATTAAAGATACTCAACATGGGTTTAGAAAAGGGTGATCGTGTCTCACAAATCTCTAGGACTTTTTGTAATTTTGCTACAGAACAATTTGATAAAGGAAATCAGGTTGATGTAGCATATCTTGACTTTAGCAAGGCCTTTGACAAGGTACCTCATAAACAGTTAATGATGCAGCTTCAGGTCCATGGTATTGCAGGTAACATCCTAAAATGGATAGAGTTGTGGCTTTCAGATAGACAGCAGAGAGTGATGCTAAATGGTACAAAGTCACCATGGGAAAATGTCCTTAGTGGAGTCCCCCAGGGGTTAGTACTGGGGCCAGTTCAGTAAGTGGCCTAAGGAGTAAGGTTTTGAAATTTGCAGATGATTTGAAGGTCTTTAGGGCAATAACAGGGCACAATGAGCTGCCGAAAGACTTAGACGAGCTTGTGAAGTGGTCTGAAAAATTGCAATTGAAATTTTGATTTAATTTTGATAAGTGCAAAATCATGCATGTAGGTAGGCAGCATATGAAGGCTCCATACTTTATGGGTGGCCAAGCACTATCTGTGACTCAGCAGAAGGATTTAGGTGTTATTTTGAACACAAAATTGGGGGCATCAGAGCAGACCAAAGAAGCCAGGAAGAAAGCACTAAGAATGCTTGGGGCAATGAATAGGAATGTATCATACAAAAGTGAGGAAGTCACCAGGAAGCTTTACTGTGCATACGTCAGGCCACATTTGGAATAGTGTCCAAGCTTGGTCCCCTAGTTATGAAAAAGATTGTTGGCTTTTAGAGAGAGAGAGTACAAAAGAGAGGAACAAAAATGGTTAATGGTATAGACAACCTGGTATATGAGGAAAGATTCAAGAAATTTAATATGTTTTCACTTAGATATAGAAGAGATCTCATCGAGGTCTTTAAATTTGTTCATGGTCAGGAACAGGGTTATCTCAGGGAACTGTTTTAATTTAACAGAAATGATGCAATTAGAGGTCATCAATTCAAAATTAAAGTTAATCACAGCAGGACAAGGTTCAGACAGTCTTTCTTCACCAACAGGGTAGTAGAACACTGGAACCAGCTGCCAGAAACTATTGTCAGTAGTAACACACTGAACATCTTTAAAGACAGCATAGACAATCATTATAAGAATAGGGGGCTTGTTTTTCTGTATTCCAGGGAGAGTTGATCGACGAATTTGGTGGACAACTGGTTCAGTGTACAGAGTGCAACCAAGAAGGGCCCTTGTGGCTCATAGTTGCACTGATCTTTTATGTCTTTATGACCCCTGGGATCACCAGATGACCTGCACGAACCCCGATATCTGCAGCTGACCTGCGTGACCCCTGCGATCCGCAGTTGACCTGTAGGGGACGAGTGGTTTAGGGGTTAGATGCTCGTCTCACAATCGAAAGATTGTGGGTTCGAATCTCACCTGTCGCTACTCTTCGCCCGCGACCAATCGGCGTGGGAGATTGGCGACGCTACATGACTCAACGGTCGACGTGTCGTAAAACCAATAACCAACCAACCAGTTGACCTGTATGGCCCCTGAGGTACGCAGCTGACCTGTGTTGCTCCTGAGGCAGACGGCTGCACTCTCGGGGATCGGCGCAAGTCGCTCGTTGCGCTCTGCCGGTGGTGTCGACTGGGCGCCGGGGCGGCCGTCGCTCCGGCACACCAGCTGAGCCACACACAGCGCACCTGCTCGCCGCACGGACACGGCGATGGCCGCCACCGTCGCCAGCCGCTCCATTAGCCGAATTGCTGGCATAGCTGACAAAGCACTGCGCGTGGGCTGTAATTTCCCTGCGACGGTGGCGGTGCGGCTGTGCCGAGGGCCCACATTCTGTCCCATCGAACAATGAGTGAATCCCGGTGGTCTGATTTGCACCGACTATAACTGGCACGTGGCTCTGATTTGTACAAAGGAGGTGGCGCGCGACCTTGTTGGACTGCGGCCGGGTCGTTTGTCATCGCCGCCGCGGCCAAGTGGCAGCAAAACGTTACGGAAGTGTCGTGCACAATGCTAATAATAATCGCCGGCGTCGTAAAACCCCTGGCGATTGCGCGGATGTAGTGACGTAGACACAGCGCCATGATATCGCACTTTTCAGCGACTCCTTATGGCAGTGATTTGTGTATTTGGTTTGGCAGATTACCCATTTGACATTGTGACGTTCCCATTTGATATCGTAATGTAGGTGATGCGTCCCTAAGGTTTGTTATGAGTGAATGAGTGGAATGTTCGAAGCAACTTTGATTCGAACCATAATTCAAGCAAACAGAAATGGCGCTGCAGGTTATGTCCAATTAGACAAATTGAGAGACAGCTGATGCTGCCAAGTATGATAGAATAATGTGCATTGTTGAAGGGTGTAAGTTGCAGCGTCAAACGTTTGTCTTGCACATACAATACGTGTCGTACCTGCCACGTTATCCACTCGGAGATCAGATGGTGCTATTAATAATAGTTTTTATTTTATTTTTAAGTTTTACTACGCAGTGACTAGCATAATGCCATGGCATAAGACTGCCGAGTGCTGTGGTCTGTTTGTCAATTGCAAGTCTAACTGTATAAGTTATACATTATCAGATCGCGGTTCGGAGCAAACTGTGTTTAGGAATATCCTCAGTCTCCAAACGGAGAATGCATTGAAATGTCTCCGCCTGTTCCCGTGGATTATCCGGATTCATCAGCTCTCCTTCAGGGCCCACCTGTCCCCCACCCCCCCCCCCCCACCCCATCCCGATCCCCCATCCTCCGTTCTCCCACTGAATCGCATCGAAGTCCGGCCCACATATCGATGAACCTCGTCCGCACCGGAAACTCGGTTGTTAGATGATATAAGAAGCAGAATATGGCAGAAGCCACCAAAAATGGCGCATGCCGTCCGACTATACTCTTAGTATTGTAGAGACTGGCGTTAGAACGGAGCAGGGGATGGGTCGGACAGCGACCGGTCAATCAGGCAGATTTTGGCATCAGCCCAAAAGCGTTCCACTGAAAGAAGCAGATTAAAAGCTATGTTACCACCTCTGAGGTCGTCCCAGCGTCCACATTGCAAACGCAGCTAAAAGTTGTTCAGTGTCGATGGTGCTTGCAACTGAACAGCTGACTGTTGATCGAAACTCAATCGTGCGAATTCGGGTCCCTCGTCAGGACAGCTGACCTCACCCGTTACCACGCGCGTGTGTCTTTATATGCGTGATTTGATCGCTTGGTTCCGTGATCAGTTCGTTTCGGAAAGGGACGGAAAGTGGAACAGTTCGACGAGGCTAGAAACCATGCAGCGGAACGGGGAACGGAACGGCGCGCGGAACGGGGAACGGGACTGAAGCATGGGACCATGAAGTGGTGTCAAGGAGCGGGGATAGCCGATCACGGCCGTGCCCACGTGGACGGGCGAGGACGTTCAATGCGGGTGGAGTGGGATATGCATAGGGCAATGCAATTTAGTGGGGACAGACCAGGCGGGATGAGATAGAGCTGGGCGGAAAAGAATAGAGCCGTATTCGGAACACGGAAGGTGTGTAGTTGACGTTTACCTCTTCGGGGCGAGCTGGTTAGTACTTGTACTGCAACAAAATACCGGAGGATATGTTTGAACAGCTTTTTATTTACAAAATAGTAGCTGTCGACAAATATACGATTCCTTTCCGTCAGCCTAGTGCTGTCGGAACGCAATCGAAAGCTAGCGTTGTTAAAACAAAGTGCCCATCTCTGGGCGACTCGACATGGCGTGACAAGCTCCCAGGAAATCACACAGAAAGCCACCGCGACAAGCACAATTGCCCCGTTTACATGAGCAGCAAAACTTACGAATACGATCGATGCGATTAGGAAAACTTGCGAAAATAATGCTCTTGTAAACGGGCTTTTGCGTAGCAAAACATGCGATAAGCTTAACGCAAATTTACGCTTCGGTAGGTGGAAGTTTGCGACAGGCACCAATCATGAACAAATAACGGTACGGCTGCAAGGGTCATGGCACTTATTGAAGCTATTCTCTGCTAAGTTTTGAATAAATTTAGGGTAATTATGAAAAGTATACGTGTTGTTTTTAATACGTTTTGCAAACCTAGTGAGGAAACACAAAAATCAGACATGTAACAGCTGAAAGCGGCGCTGAGATGTCATATTATTAGTGCGTGCCCCAACCGTGAGTTTTACGATGTGGCGGAGTGTTCAACTTGCGGATTTGTGACAGCGTTTGGGTTTTGCTGATTTATCTCTTGGATTGCGTAGTGAACCTAATTTACCCTGTTTATATGACTATTGCACAGTTTGGAACAAGACCGTCTAGAACAATGCACCATTACATAGTCTGAAACCTATACTATAGAACATAGTCTGGCCTGGAAACAATGCACAATTTGATTCACGAAGAAGAAAGGGCTATGTTGTCATCGATAACGTGTCATCGGCTGCGTGAATCCTTCGAATTCACATATTCCCTATATATCTACCCAACAACCTCTAACTAGGTGGATCATTGATGATACCTTGTGCCTGTGTACGCCGTTGCTCGAAGCAGATGCGTCAGAAGCGCAAAAATGCGCCAAATATTCGAAACTTTTCACCACATTGCATCAGCCTTCAAATCGCAAAAATCCAATTAGGTGGCTGCCTTGCTCCTGTAAACGGGCCGCGCGATCGGAACTTTTGCGAATCGACCGGATCGGAAATTTCCGTTTCCGGCTGACATGCTCACGTAAACTGGGCAAATACAACCGTCCACCACTTGCGCCCGCGAGCACGCGCCTCGGTTGGTGGCGTGCGTCCGACGCCGCCAGCTGTTGCAGCGGCTTGGTCAGCGAGCCGGGGTGGCGCCGACCTGTGTGCCGAGGCGGTGCCGGCCGCAGCTGCGGGCCGCCTCATTGGTTTCATTAGTTTCATTGGTTTCATTTCCGTGGCCGACTGGCTGGCTCGGTGTCCCCGCGGCGCGGTGGACGGGCCGGCCGGAGCATGCCCGTCGCAGTAACAACGCCAGCTCTGCGGTGTACGTGTGCAGAAGGATGATCTCTCACGAGTCCTGGCGGGATCTGAGCGAGTGCCCGCGCGGCGCGTTGCGCTGAATGGGGGTCACCGAGTCATGTCTGTATTGTGGTCGGATATCAGATTATTTGAGATTCCCGGCAGCCGGCCGTCTCACGAGAATGGCAACTCCAAGATACCGTAGAGAGTTTGTTGTTCGGTGTGTGCTAAAATGAAGACGAATGGGTGATTCAGCAGGACGCTTCGTTGCGGACCCAGCCTGCCGAGTGGTGAACTCCGCTCCCTCCAGGTGATCTCTGCCAGTTTTGCGAGCCAGAGCCCTGTTTGGGAGAGCGAATAATGGGCATAATGTGAATGAAGCATGCGCAGTAGCTCTGGGTGTGACGTATGCATGGGCATATCCGACATACCACAGAGAGTGGTTGTGCGGGGAACAGCGCGCCTTTTGCGTACATGTTTCAGTGTGTACTTTCTTGTACGATCGTGCTTCGGTTATCTATGTATATATAGCCTTGTTGCCGGTTACCCATGCTTAGTCTGCCATCGTGGGTGCCCCAAGTCTTCATATTATATTCGGCAATGTCTTATCTTCTTCACTGCCCGCAACCACTTTACGGATGGCTGTGACATGTGAGTGCATACCAGGTCATGAGAGCGGGTAAGCTCACTTGAGAACATTATACAGGATGCACGACATCTAAATGTAGCTTGAAATCAGAATTGTGTTCATAATGGGCTGCGCTTCACGGTGTTTTCTCGGATAGTTGCTGATGTCACCAAGCGTACCGAATGCGCAGTTTGTGTCCACTATTATGACGATGCGTGTGCTCGACATTAGTCAGAAAGTGCTGACGTCAAGATCCGAGTGACGTAATCCATTACGCCTACGTCCGAACAGGGCACAGGTGTAATGCGTGACGTCACTATTTTCAGTGCTCTGACGGTGTTGGACGACTGGTAGAAAAATAACCTTGGTGAACAGCAAAAATAGAGGCTCCTTTTTCGATGGACATGTATTGCTATGTCCACTTGGGTGTCCTTGCTAGGTCAGTGTCGAAGCCAAGCGGATGGCCTTGTTTTGGGTAGATGGTGTGCGTTTCCATTGTGTGTGTGGGGGGATGGGATTACGGTTCAGTGGCAGAATGCCAACTGTAGTGTACCGGGTGGCCAGCGGTACAGTCGTCAACCTGAAATTGGGGAGTTGCGGGTTCAAGCCTCGCTGATCGCGAGCCTCGAGCGTCGTCAGTGAGCCACCGGTGTCGTGACGACCACATGACGACCACGTGACGACCACGTGACGACCACGTGACGACCACGTGACGACACGGCGATGTGGGCCACGTTACACTGCCGCTGCATTCACGGCGTGCCATGTAGTGCCACACCCAGGAGTGCCTTTCCTTGGCGAAGATTTTGTTTGCAAGAAAACAAATGAAAAGTTGAAAATACCTCGAACGCTAAAATATAGTTCCCGAAATCACGAGGAGTTATTCGATTTGGATAGGGTTGGGTGATGTCAGACGCTATCCTTCTCAAAATCTTGCTCACGCCACTGGTCGGCCAACGGTGAAGTTTCCTTTTTTAGTGGGGACTAGCCCCCTGTCCATCATGGAGCGATATGGAGAGGGGGCTCGCAAACCAAATTGATAATTTCGCCCCACTAATAATTCCCGAGTTTTTCTGCCCACGAGTCGGACCCTCCCTTCAGCAAAACCCAGGGTGCGCCTCTCGCTCCACTTGTAATCACGCTGTACGTATACTCAGCACACAGCCTGCGTGGGGCCGGTAGGTCTGACGCCGTGCTCCCGGCTCCGGCAGCGGCAAGTGGCGCGAGGAGGAGATCGAGCTGCTGCACACGGCCGTGCGCCGGTTCGCCGCCGACCTGACCAAGATCAGCGAGACGATGAAGGCGCGCAGCGTGTGAGTGTCGGCCGCCGGCCGCTCCGCTCCGGCTTACTCGCCGACGTGCCGGCAACGTGGGCCTCTCGCTGTTGTCGCGAGAGGCCCACGGCACACCATCTGTTCCAGCTCCACTAGCCAGGCCTCGCTCGGACCTCATCTGCCTCGCTCGACTCGTCGGTCTGCATGGTGTGGTTGTGGCCTGATTCCGTGTGATTATTCTGGTGCATGACTGATCCGTGATGTATGACTGATCTGTGATGCCATATGACCGATCTGTGATGCATGACTGATCTGCATTGTCGTATGACCGATCTGTGATGCATGACTGATCTGCAATGTCGTATGACCGATCTGTGATGTATGACTGATCTGTGATGTGTGACCGATCTGTGATGTATGACTGATCTGTGATATATGACTGATCTGTGATGCATGACTGGTCTGTGATGTATGACTGACCCGTGATGCCGTATGACCGCTCTGTGATGCATGACTGATCTGTGATGCATGACTGATCTGTGATGCCGTATGGCTGATATGTGGTGCATGACTAATATGTGATGTATGACTGACCCGTAATGGCGTATGACTGATCTGTGATGTATGACTGATCTGTGATGTATGACTGAACTGTGATGTATGACTGATCTGTGATGTATGACTGACCCGTGATACCGTATGACCGATCTGTGATGTATGACCGATCTGTGTTGCTGTATGACGGATCTGTGATGCATGATTTATCTGTGATATATGACTGATCTGTGATTGTGATGTATGACTGATCTGTGATGCCGTATGACTGATCTGTGATGCATGACTGATCTGCGATGTCGTATGACCGATCTGTGATGCATGACTGATCTGCGATGTCGTATGACCGATCTGTGATGTATGACTGATCTGTGATGTATGACTGATATGTGATGCATGACTGGTCTGTGATGTATGACTGATCTGTGATGCCGTATGACCGATCTGTGGTGTATGGCTGATCTGTGATGTATGGCTGATCTGTGATGTATGACTGATCTGTGATATATGACTGATATGTGATGTAAGACTGATCTGTGGTGTATGACTGTTCCGTGATACCGTATGACCGATCTGTGATGCATGACTTATCTGTGATGTATGACTGATCTGTGACGTATGACTGATCTGTGATGTCGTATGACTGATCTGTGATGCCGTATGACTGATCTGTGATGCCGTATGACTGATCTGTGATGCCGTATGACCAATATGTGATGTATGACTGATCTGTGATGTATGACTGATCCGTGATGTATGACTGACACATCATGCCGTATGACTGATCTGTGATGTATGACTGATCTGTGATGTATGACTGATCTGTGATGTATGACTAACCCGTGATACCGTATGACCGATCTGTGATGTATGACCGATATGTGTTGCTGTATGACGAATCTGTGATGCATGACTGATCTGTTACGTATGACTGGTCTGTGATGTATGACTGATCCGTGATGCTGTATGACCGATCAGTGATGCCGTATGACCGATCTGTGATGTATAACTGATCTGTGATGCTGTATAACAGAGCTGTGATGTATGACCGATCTGTGATGTATGACTGATCTGTGTATATGACTGATATGTGATGTAAGACTGATCTGTGGTGTATGACTGTTCCGTGATACCGTATGACCGATCTGTGATGCATGACTTATCTGTTATGTATGACTGATCTGTGACGTATGACTGATCTGTGATGCCGTATGACTGATCTGTGATGCCGTATGACCAATATGTGATGTATGACTGATCTGTGATGTATGACTGACACATGATGCCGTATGACTGATCTGTGATGTATGACTGATCTGTGATGTATGACTGATCTGTGATGTACGACTGACACGTGATACCGTATGACTGATCTGTGATGTATGACTGACACATGATGCCGTATGACTGATCTGTGATGTATGACTGATCTGTGATGTATGACTGATCTGTGATGTATGACTGATCTGTGATGTACGACTGACACGTGATACCGTATGACTGATCTGTGATGTATGACTGACCCGTGATACCGTACGACCGATCTGTGATGTATGACCGATATGTGTTGCTGTATGACGGATCTGTGATGCATGACTGATCTGTTATGTATGACTGGTCTGTGATGTATGACTGATCCGTGATGCTGTATGACCGATCAGTGATGCCGTATGACCGATCTGTGATGTATAACTGATCTGTGATGCTGTATAACAGAGCTGTGATGTATGACCGATCTGTGATGTATGACCGATCTATGATGTATGACCGAGCTGTGATGTCGTATGACCAATCTGTACTGTATGACCGAGCTGTGGTGTCAAGTGACCTGTATGTGGTGTCGGGAGACCAACTAGAGCCGGTATCTGGTTAGTTGGCATTCTGCATACATCGACGGCGTGTTCCCGCACCGAATGCGTAGCCAAGGCAACCGCCACCTCCAGGACGCAATGCCAGACGTGGTTTGACGTTTCTATTTTTCCCGGCTGCACTATGACACTGATTGCATTGCTCTGTGCTCAATGCTTTCAGTTCAGCGGATTACCAAAAGCGCCTTTGGTCTATTTCCATCCGAAAGCGTGCTGGGCATTCTGACCTGGGAGGTCACTAGTTGGGGCATTCCACGACAATTCGACCGGTAAAATGACAATTTGACACCCCGATGCTTTATACGTGGACGGAAATGAGATTATAAGGTTCTCTTCGGCTCCGAATCCAGCTATTGAAGTTTGAGCTTCCTCAGCTCAACGGTTTAGGAGGCATAGCCTTGGGAATTTTTGATAGGTCACCCTGCTAGGGTGTCTTTGATTGCTCATATCTCCATTATAAAACCTTTCCGTGGAGTTTTGAACTCGGAAATGTCACAGAAATATATTGGGCACATTCTCTCTTTCATTTAACTTCACTTTGGCCCAATGACCTCGTGGCCCAAGGTCACGTGGGCTGTCGTGAACCCTAGTACATTGAAAATTGTGCATCTGGCCGAATGGAAACAAACATCCATCATTTAGGTGCTGAAATAACAACATATTGTTCTGGTTAAAAAATATAATTGTTTGTCATGCTTGCTGGCCGATTTAGCTTTTGTTGGCACCATAGCTGACAGTCTATGCAATCGTTGCACCTGTTCGGGGTGAAAGAACCATAGTTTGGTCATCAAATGGATACACAATTATTCACATCAGAGTCAATGAGACAGATCCACCATCACACTAATAAATATCATAGTAAGCGATTGGCCTTGATCGTCATCGGAAGTATAAATATTATGTGAAGGACCTAACCGTTTGGTAGAAACTGTACGCTGGCAACAGTGATAAATTATTAATGAAATAGGGTGGAAAGTACCACTTTCTGAACACTGAATTGACATCCCTCCCAATGGAGTATCGACATCGTGCTTCGTGATGAGTCGTTATGAGGTCTTCATATCTAATTTCTAACAATATCTTGTTGATAAGTGTCATGCTGATGCTTTCCATTGCAGATTTTGATGCATGAACATCTCTTAGCACAAATCCAGGATTACCCATGATGTGGTCTGTGATACAATATACATTGATAAGGATAAGTATTTTGTATCATTATCGCTAAAATAGTTACCACTAAATTAGGTGTCTCAAAACAAAGGAAAAATGTACACGTATGTGTTGTGCCGTCGTCCGTCTGGTCGGTTGAGAGACGATATCACGCACTGAGGTATATTGCTCACGAATCCCTGAGCACACTGAGAGCCCCCACTCTCTGGACACCACACACCAAATACCCTCGAGCAGCGTACACTAGAACCTAGCGACCAATCGGCAATTAGCATTTGGGCTGGTACCCACCGGGTAGCAGCCAATCACGAGTCAGGGCCGGGGCTGGTCACAGGACGGCACCTAGCGCCCGCGGCGCTAGGCGGCAGGCAGCGGACACCGCGGCGGTGGACCGGCTCCGGCCACGCGGTCACCGGTCGGCAGCGACACCCAGCGGTGGACCGGCTGGCCACGACCGGTCGGCAGCGGACACCCAGCGGTGACGCCCGGCCACGCGGTCACCGGTCGGCAGCGGACACCGCGGCGGTGGACCGGCTCCGGCCACGCGGTCACCGGTCGGCGGTTAGGCTGTGCCGGCAAGCCTATCGGGCGCGCTCACAGCAGTATGATTATGCTGTTTATAAGTTATATTAATGGACATCGTTTCCATGGCGAATTTCGACATCCTACTGTACTCGTTTCGACATCTCACACCTAACGAAAAACGTTTCGCCGCACCCTAAAACCCCAATAATCATCAATCATCACCTAACGAAAAACGATTATTTTAACACTGGATGGCAAAGATATCACGTATGCACACATTATATCTATGCCAACATAACAGTCACATTGTCGAAATTGCTATTATACCTCGCTGGACCGGCCTACAGATGCACCTTCGCCTGGGTGGGCGGGGGGGGGTCTTGAAAGTACTACTTTATATCTACGTAAGCTAGAGTACAATGCAGAACACCGTAAGAAAGCTCTGTTCATGGGGAACCCGAAGCATACCTTGTATATGTATTTTGACCGATATTGAGATCACCAGAGACCTATGTCAATATACCGGCCAGACTAAAATTTCTGTAAATGGTAAAAAAAGCAGTTTGTTTTCTTTTCGGCACGGTTTTAAAGAACTAGCATAGACGAATGTATTCATATTGATCATAGCAAGAAAAGTTCAAGACAGGATAGGTCGCGTCGGGTCAAAAACAGGCTTGAAAACCAGCTTCCGAACTATGTATGTTAGAGTCACAGTGGAACTGTCATAAGCATGCTAATATAGTCTAGAGCTCATATCACAGCTTCATTCTTCATTTTGGGCCGCAGAACCCATTGACATGACGTCCTGAGGAATGGCCCATAATATATATATATATATATATATATATATATATATATATATATATATATATATATATATATATATATATATATATATATACATATATATACATTTATTTAGTCATTTATTTATTTATTCATTTACGTATTTGTGTTTATTCTTCGAAACTTGTTTTGAACACCAAAAATTGCAAGGTCAGGCCATGTCACACCGAATGGTCGGTTCAAGTAATTTCAAGCTTGAATATCCCCGGTACATCTCTTTTGAAGTATGCAAATTTTGTTCCCAAGAAATACCGATTTGATGGTGAAACATCTTTGTAAACTTCCAGCTTCTGCCCTCGTGAACTGACCTTATGTTACACTGTATGTATATGTAGTGTTAAAGCGATCACTTCAGCTTTCGCCTAGGTGTATGTTGCTTGGATAGTAATTACATATAAAGATCTAATTAGGACAAATATGATCAGATCATACGAGATCAGATCATCGTGGGCCATTGGCAGGACATCCCCGTTTCATATCGCACGACCTATGTGGCACTGGAACCGAATTGAGATCATATGACGTCGCGATCAACAGTAACATTATGTGTAAGATGGCATTGTGTATAACATACATGATACTTGACGTGACCTTAGGTCATTGACCTTTCATATATTTGATGCCAAAATGCTTATTGCATGATGTTGATAATGTTCGGTGTGACTAAATACCCTATAATTTAATTGTCAACATTATAAAAGCCCGTAAATTGACCTGACCCTAGGTCAGTAACCTACCCTAACTTCAAATTTTGAGCGAGTAGAATGCTAGCCTTCATGAAATAATACCATGATCTCAGTTCAGTGTTAATATGTTGCAACTTCTCCCAATGGTGGCACTTTGAAGTTCTTGGAACATTACTCCCTTTGACCCGCCCCAGGTCGGTTGGTTATTGGTTTTACGACACATCAACCGTTGAGTCATATAGCGTCGCCAATCTCTCACGCCGATCGGCCGCGGGCGAAGAGTAGCGGCAGGTGAGACTCGAACCCACAATCTTTCGATTGTGAGACGGGCAACTTACCCCTAGACTACTCCTCCCTCCCCGCCCCAGGTCAGTGGCCTTTGATGACCCCGGCTTAAAGCTTGTGCGAGATATGCAGATGCATACGAAGGTACTAAACGTGTTGTGTCTCTGCTTCTACAATATACACATTCAGCCGCTATCCTGGAAAATCAAATGGGGCGAGCTCTCGCACGACCTGTCACGCGCTGCCGCCCTTCCCACACGGCGTATGTGATGATCTATTGAGAACAGCGGGTCAGTATTTTTGGTGCACAGCCAATCAGTCAACGATGTGAATTGTGTGGCAAAAGGTACACATTTAAATTCGTGTACACGTTTTTAGTTATCGTTCATTGTGACCACAGGAACTGTTGTTTCTGAATGTTAGGTATGACCGTTGTTTGTCATTGCTTTTGTTGTTTCGCCAGTTTCTTACCGTGTTGTCAAAAGGTGAACTCGCTTCGATTCATCACTCCAGACACTTCCCGTCAACTAGGTTATTATCGTGCTGTCTGACCTTAACGTGTTGACTGCGAACACCGAGCATGTTGACTGCGGTCAAGCTATCAGTGGATTCAGGCGAAAATGTGCAGCACTTTCCTTGCCCCAAAAATGCATGAATAATGAAAACATGATCTTTAAGCTGTTTTTTAACCAGATAAATGATGGAACTTCATTTCTGCGTGGTTACATGTGTGACTTTCAATGTCCCAGAGGTCACGGAAGGTCACGTGACCTGAGGTCAGGATACCATTTTGTCAAAATTAGTGCGAAATAAAAATATAATGCCAACAATGTTTCTGGAACATTTTTAGATACAAAGTATATTATATATATTTTCATGTAATTACCATATTTCGTTATACAATTATGAGTAATCAAAGACACCTTGCAAGAGGATCTCAAATATGCCCGAGGCTATAGCTTAAACCGTTACTCGAATCGCGCTCAAATTGTGGCAGCTAGATTCAGAGCCCAAAATAAACCGATGCAGACCTTTTCGTCAACATATAAGACATGAGGATGTCAAGCACCAGTCGATCTGTCGTCGAATGCGCCAGTTGCTGATAATATCTGGTGTCATCGGGGCAAATAGGATTCCTCGTACTCCGCTGTTTTCGTCTCACGGTTCCTGCTCAGTTGGCAGTGAGCTGCCAAGGCATCCTTCCACTCCTCCGCCCTTCCTCCGCTCCAGGTGTAGCATGGAGTATCAAATGGACCGCGAGGGCGGGGCTGATATCGCTGTCAGCGGCACTCTGTAGCTAAGAAGTGCAGTGTATATCTCCGGCTCTGTGCCTAGCAAGGGTGAGTGTTCTTCGGTAGCGGCTGTAGGGCGTAATTGTACGTCAGGTGGTCTCGTCGGCGGGCGTCGCCAATCGTGGCAGCGGAACAGTGCCGGGCGGCGGCGACAGGCGACCAAACACGTTCAAACCCGGCGTCAAACTTTGCCCGGATTTCATAGTTTTGGAGAAGGAGCGCGGTGCATGTGTCTCCCATTGAAGCTGCGTACGGTCGTGCTGCGTACGGTCGTGCTGCCCGCGCAGCGTGATGGCGTGCAGTGCACGTGCTGCCCGCGCAGCGTGATGGCGTGCAGTGCACGTGCTGCCCGCGCAGCGTGATGGCGTGCAGTGTACGTGCTGCCCGCGCAGCGTGATGGCGTGCAGTGTACGTGCTGCCCGCGCAGCGTGATGGCGTGCAGTGTACGTGCTGCCCGCGCAGCGTGATGGCGTGTGGTGCACGTGCTGCCCGCGCAGCGTGATGGCGTGCAGTGCACGTGCTGCCCGCGCAGCGTGATGGCGTGCAGTGTACGTGCTGCCCGCGCAGCGTGATGGCGTGCAGTGTACGTGCTGCCCGCGCAGCGTGATGGCGTGCAGTGCACGTGCTGCCCGCGCAGCGTGATGGCGTGCAGTGCACGTGCTGCCCGCGCAGCGTGATGGCGTGCAGTGCACGTGCTGCCCGCGCAGCGTGATGGCGTGCAGTGTACGTGCTGCCCGCGCAGCGTGATGGCGTGCAGTGCACGTGCTGCCCGCGCAGCGTGATGGCGTGCAGTGTACGTGCTGCCCGCGCAGCGTGATGGCGTGCAGTGTACGTGCTGCCCGCGCAGCGTGATGGCGTGCAGTGTACGTGCTGCCCGCGCAGCGTGATGGCGTGTGGTGCACGTGCTGCCCGCGCAGCGTGATGGCGTGCAGTGCACGTGCTGCCCGCGCAGCGTGATGGCGTGCAGTGTACGTGCTGCCCGCGCAGCGTGATGGCGTGCAGTGTACGTGCTGCCCGCGCAGCGTGATGGCGTGCAGTGCACGTGCTGCCCGCGCAGCGTGATGGCGTGCAGTGCACGTGCTGCCCGCGCAGCGTGATGGCGTGCAGTGCACGTGCTGCCCGCGCAGCGTGATGGCGTGCAGTGTACGTGCTGCCCGCGCAGCGTGATGGCGTGCAGTGCACGTGTTGCCCGCGCAGCGTGATGGCGTGCAGTGCACGTGCTGCCCGCGCAGCGTGATGGCGTGCAGTGCACGTGCTGCCCGCGCAGCGTGCTGCCGCAGCGGTTCGTCCGCCGGCGTATTGCAGCCACCGGCCCTATTTGCCGGGTCTGTCAGACCATCATAGACAATTTTCCCGTGAAGTGGTGTTTGTGTTGTTGTTTGTTTGTGTTGTGTTTGTGTGTTTATTGGCTGTCCACGAAAGAACGCCAAACTGACGAAGCCTGTGACGCCATGCTCAGCCGTACCGTGATATCTAAAGCGTGCGAGGTGTGCCCAGAGGCGCAGCCAGGGGAGGGCCCGCCTCCCCATCAGCACCCAAAAATACACTAGATCAAGCGATAAATGTTGAGATGTCTACCACGCAAAGCCGTGATTTTTTTTCGGCGCGCTCTGCGCGCAGGAAGTTTCCTCTGTTTCGTCACATCTGTTTGGGTCGGGGGGGGGGGGGGCCTCCTTGTGACAATTCCGGTTGCGCCATTGGGTGTGCCATGTGGCGCGCCGCTACAGGGCACGATGATCTGGCGACTTCCAGTGGTTTACTGTAGCGGAGGGAGAGTCGCAGAAGTCCTGGTCGCATTGGTATCAGTGTCCTCTCTGTAACCGTGTGGATACCCCAGTGCCCCCGTGTACTCTTCTAGCCTACTGCGATGTGTGAGATAGTAGCCGACGGCGAGTGTGCGCCATGCATACACCATGTACTGTGCCATGTACTGTGCTATGTACTGCGTTGTAATCGATCTAGTATTTCCTCCACATTCAGCGATGATCAAGCTGCTAAGCAGGCATCGCACACGGTGCAGCAGTTGTATGCCGGCGGATATCACTCACAAGGCTAGTATTTCGCTCGCAGGTACGCGCGTCCGAGACTAATAGCATGCCGAGGCGGCGACGGCATGGTTGGCTGCGCATTGCTGTCATCTTGTCAGTTCTTTTGGCACGCGTGCTGCGTCGTAGGCAGGTTACGCACCGTTACAATTATGGCGTTCCCAGTAGCGGCCGACTCGCCGAGGTTCGTGGAACACTGCAGGGCTTCAAGCCGGTCTGATCATTGCTGCAAACCCTGCCCTCCCTTCAGACACGATTTCTGAATGTGCCAGCGCTGTCGCTTCCGTGCCGCAGGAACCAGATCCGAAACGCGCTCAAGAAGAAGGCGTTTGACGAGGCCGGCCTGCAGACGCAGTCGGGCGACGCCAAGGACCCGGCCAAGCTGTCGGCCAAGTCGGACGTGACGCTCAACATGCTGAACGCCGGCGAGTCGGAGGTGGACGTGGAGGAGATGGGCCACTTCGACGGCCCCACGGAGGAGGTGTCTTCCTGAGGCGGCCTCTGAAGCGGCTCCCGAGGCGACTCCTGGAGCGTCGGCTGGGGTGGCTCCTGGCGCGTGCTGAGGCGGCTCCTGGGCGTCCTGTCGCGCGCCGGCTGGCCAGGTGTCTTATACGATCGGACTGAGGACACATCCTCGCGAGTCGGCACTGACTGACCGAAGTGGCGTGGCGGCCAGCTGGCCATGGCGGCGTCCTGGGGATCGTCAAAATGGCGGCATGGGGAGCGTCTAAATGTCGGCATCCCGGGAGCGTCAAAGAGTATGCTGGAGCATACTCTTTGACCACACCGCAGGGGGAGGCGGGGGGAGGGGGATTTGATGGCGGTTGGGGCGGTGGATCAGTTAATGTGTAAATTGTTTGTCGTCGAGGAAGTGGGTCTGAGTCTGCGCTGTACACCGCACAGCGGCTTGTTTGTGCATGGCTCTCCATTCGTGCACACACTTTGCCGTTATGTCCACCCGGGTTTACGCTATTTCCCGCGGTTAGATCTGCGGGAGCTGGCTCGGCCTTTCAGATTTCATCTGTAAACTAGTTTCGAGTTCATCATTCATGCGGCGTCATTTGACGCTTGTCGGTTTTGCCGCTCACACGCGTGTCATCCCGGTGTCATCTACGGATGCAATACACGTGTGCAGTGTGAGTTGGTTAGTCGTTCTGACGCTAGTCGTGGCGGTTGACGGACAGGTCAATGTGGATGGGATGAACGGCCGTGCGCAGTCCAATTATATTGCATGAGATTTAAGTCACGAACATATGTGGAAAGGGAGGGGAATGCTCATATCAACCCGCCCAGAAACTTGATATTTAAAAAATGATCAGCAATGCGAAGCCGAGTTCCCTCACCCCTTGAAGCATAGGTGTATGAAGACAGGGCTGGAGCATGGATCCAATTTGCGTGATGTTAACCAATAGCCCCGCGGGACGACATGACGCTGGCAGTCTGCCCCCCCCCCCCCCTCACTTATTGCCATCGTTCCTACGCTTCTAACCTGAAGCCATCTTGGTTCACCTTACGCACGCAACCTGCGAAGGTGCAGGTCAAACTGAACGCCAAGGTTTCCGGCAAGTTAAATTGTTTGCCGTGAGCTGTATTGATCGGTCCGTGCCACCACAACAATCAGTCATCAACTAGAGTCCAAACTTTCAGAAGGCCGCTAATCAAGACCTTTTGCGTTGCCACTGTTACTTCAGCTGACCGGCATCTCGGCCATCACCGCCCGAGGTTAACGCCACGGCAACGGACAGTTCAAATTGCTGCTAACTCGTTCAGTGATTACACCGCAATTAGCACTGAACTGCTGGACCCGTTCTCACAAATCAAGGAAGTATCCATATGATGAGGGTCTAAGAGTGAAAAGCTCAGGTGAGGCTGACTCACGTATGATGGGAAATTGCGCACGGTGCTTGCTTTCTATTCCCCGTCTATATGAGCATAACGTAACTGAACTGTTGCTCCATCTTTCACGCAAAAGGTGGCTCCTGTAGCCGGGCACTTCGTACTACCAAACTAACGGAAGTTGTATCGTAAAATCGCTGTTGAGGAGTTGGCTGTTTCAAAATATCGCAATTTTGGCGATCATTCTCATCAATGACGTGAGTATGTTTTCGACGAAAAGCCAGTTAATAACTGCAATGCTAGTAAATATATTAGGAACTTGCGCTTAGACACATTCCACACCGTTGTACAATAATTATAACTCAAATGTATCTCATATCCAACATACGTGTGTCATCGCTGCACTATCGGTCCTGGCGCAGCTGTCAAGTCAAGGCCGACAGGAAAGCGCGTTTGGGAATAATTGAATACAGGTATTGGATCGGTTGCATCAGGCCTGGAGTCATAGTCATAGTCATATACGAGTCATGGCCAAACAATTGGATGATACCGAAATCCAGTTATGCTGGGAGCGCTGTTGGACCTACAGATGTATGCTGTCCTTGACGGAAAAAAAGACAGCGAAACGCCCCGATAAGTATCTGCTTACTTGGGTAATTACTATCAACCTACCTACCTGCGTGCCTGTAAAATAAACCTACTGTTAAATTTTCCCACAATAAAGACTGGTTGGGGAGCCTGAAGCAGCAAATCACTCGGCTCCTGCTGCATGGGGAATGCAGCAGGAGCTGAGCGCCACCGGCGAGGTGTATAGTGAGAAGACAGACAATGGGCGATTTTGAGACTGACTGCTACGCAGTTCAGTGCAGAATTTAGCTTGACTCGACGACGAGGAATGCTGTTAGCGATGAGTATGTCTGAGTGGCGGTGTCAATGATGTGACATAATGATGCCCTTTGAATACGAGATAGTGTGGTGTGTGTTTGTGACAAATTGGTGAATTTGGCCGGAGTGCCTGGTACCTCAAGTGACTTCGAAGGCGATTTTCAGCATTGTTTCCGGATATCTCATCTCGCTAACGTTTAAGGATGATAATGGTTGGAGGCGGCTCTTCCCTGACCCCCCCCTCCACACACACACACCAACATTTCGACCGTTCCGCTCTCCTTACGATAGCTAACGCCAACAGCTCAGACTTTTGCGGATGACGCTACAGGTCTGATATCAGTTGAAGTCCCTGAAATTAATGCAGTAAACACGGATGGTTTGAACGTTATCAATTGGGGAGGGGTATTTCCATTAGGCGATTGCAGGTTAAGCTAAGGCGTTGGTTCCAAGAAGGGAGATGCTGGCAAGCTGCTGGGATGTTGCATAATTTAAAGTTGATATTGTTCTTCATCCCAAATGCGTCTCTGTCATGGGTGTCGATTCAGTGCATCTTGCAGGCGGGCATCAGTCACCTCGATGTTGACTTGACTGCACAATAAGTTCAATTTCACATGGGACCCTATGGAAAATTTACCTATGTGACCCCAATCGACTCCAGTCCTTGCATTGCCTCCATGCATTTTATTTCCTCCCCCTCCCATTGGTTTTCACAAATTTGCACCCTTGAGTCAGCGACCTTCAGCATCACCGTTTCGGAACTGCAAAATGGGACATTTCCATCAGATGCTGATAAAATTATACCGGACTGCTCATCAGATTCAAGGTTTGGGTGATTGACCAGCATGAAACCTGACACAAGGTCACTAGAGCATGTATCACATTTATCCGCCTCACCTGTATATGGAGTTGTTGCACGTGGTGAATGTTTTAGCTTTGTACATTGTTCACGTTGATTGTGAGGACTTCACAGTGCATTGTTCCGGTTGCCAAACCATTATGAATCTGGACTCCTAGCGTTTGGTTACCGGAGACTTGCGTCGTTGGTGGCAGTGGGCATCACGCCATCACAGCTCAGCCGTCCAATGCTGATAAGCTTGTCTTCACGGCGTAACGTCAAACTTCAGAAAGCAGCCCTTCGCTGCATTTTCGTATCGCGTAATGAACTCAAAGCGAAGCTCAACGCAAAGCTCAACGTAATGAACTCAAGCGTGACACAGAAAACATCGTGAAGCAATTTTTTCTCGGCCGCCTGAAACTCCCAGAAATATCCTGCGGTACTACTCTACTATTAGGTGACAGGAATCAAAGACAAGTTCTCTGTGCACACATTCCACGCAAAGTTCCCAAAGGCGTTCAGGTGCTGGGTCTTTGAAAGGTTCCGCACGGCAGTGGTACGTCTGCTAGAAGCCGTTCTGAGAAATATGCATTACAGATTACTCTGCTTCCAACTTTCCGCTGGGAATGTCAACGGGTACGTGCACAATAGGGTGTCCCAATGGCTGCCCCCCCCCCATCCCCCAAAAAAATCGTTCGGATTACCCAGATCTTGTTTCGATCATTGGCGCACAAGCTTACGTGTAATATTACAGGTTGATTCGACAACAGTCCACTTTGCTATCCTGGCATACGTCATACGAAGTATGTGGCCCCCTCGTAGCTGTCTAAATATGAAAGTTAGGCAAAACACCACAGCACATTGTATACATTCAGGTTTCATCTCTTCGGTATGTTCATGCATGCTGTACGACTTCGATTGTTAAATTATCCGCTTGGACTTCACCACTGCACGATGTCGTGAACACGTTCACAAAGCACTCTCAAAGTGAGCACGTGAAGATTCAGGTTACCCGGGGCTAAATTATTTGCCGATATCCATCGTGCCCCACAAGAAGCATGTCATGGTGAAGGCTGTGCGACGTTATCCAGGACCGTCATGTTCATTTTTCGTTATGCACAGTGCACGTGATCATTACCTCGGGCAGGGGTCTAAGTCCAAGCAGATAAACTCACAACGGTAAGTCTTCACTCATTTATAGGCACATATAAAAGGAGACGAACTTTGGATGCACAAAATGTACTCTAGTCATTTGTCTACCTGTCTTATTAAATAAAATTACCAGAGGACCACGAACCATTCACATCAACCCCGTAAGTTTCGGTAACAAAAATATCCCAACCTCCAAATTTGGTCCGCTCGACCTGCAATTTTGCATGCACAATTGTATCGCCAGTAGTAATCGAGGCAAGATGTATCACGTATGATTTTTTTTTTGCTCCATCGCGCACGAACAACGGGACCCAAACCCGTATGATTTTCAATGATTGCTAGTGCTGTCAAGTATTCATCATTATCAGTTATTTCCATATCTTTCCTTCCTAATTTCAAAGTGAAGCGGAATGGAGGAGCGTCTCCGGCCGAAATTTGATTGAGCAGAGGGAGGGGTGTACTCGAGTCGCGAGCGTACTGAAGAAGCGCCTTTTCCCCTGAGATTTTGCTTAGCCTTAGGCTAAACAAAATCCATTGAGTGGGAAGGGGTGCACTTCGGCACACTGAATGCGCGCCTTTCCCGGTCAGAGGGGCACTACTTTTCCGAGAGGGCACATTCATCCAGTGTCTCACCCCCCCCCTCGTCCCCTCCCTGAATTCGCCCCTGCCTGCAGAGTCTAAAAACAAAGCGCCATGAAAAAAATGAACGCCGTCCTGGCGGGCTGCGTCGTTCTGTGCCGATTTTACTTTTCTTGTTCGTAGGAAGACCATTAAATGCCCACTCTTGGGCAGTGTTTGTGGTGTTTTTGTCGGACGTAGATGAGCCGAATTACAAAACACCGTCCTAACCCCACACACAACCCTGCATGAACGCACGCTACTAACTACTACTAACACCTAACTCGCGGCAGCCAGCGTGATAGGCGATGTGGACAATTATCTCCTTGCCCACGTGGTAAAGAACCATCGGCGCTCTTCCACAAAAATAGGCTAATACCGGTACCCTGGCAAAGTCAACTTACTCGCAACTTCCAAACTAACTACTTTGAACTCGCAAAGGGGGCAGTGTCCCGTTCAACCGTTGATTTTGCCCCCTCAACCGTTCATTTCGTCCCCCCAATCAGGCTGAAGCTTAGCCACTATAGGTCTATGGAATTGCAGTAGATATAAATGGCTTTCTGGGCAGCTTTGACCGTCAGAAATGTTACCCCGTCCCCCAACTTCATAAAGTAACGCCGATGCCGATCATTGTCTTGCCGGTGTATTTTGTCATCCTGCAGTTACGTCAATGCATTTCGAACTCGCAAATGCCACAGTGACAGCGAATAAATTAAATCAACGGAACTTCCGGTTCGCTCATTGCCGATGAATGGCAAATCGCTGCTCTCGCACATGAACACCGACACACAACGTTCCATGAACACCGACACACAACGTTCCATGAACACCGACACACAACGTTCCATGAGCGACCGACACCAGGGTTTTTGGCACGCTCTCAGAAGTGCCACAAACAGATTTCACGGTGCACATTGATTATCGCGTTCGATATGAAGTGAGGCGGAAGTATGGCTGGAATCATACGCACGCCTCTTGGGCGTGAGCGATGTTTCTTTCCAACGCGAGTAACGACAGGTGCACAACTCGTTCGTCCATCATGCCACTCGGGTCCGCCCACGACCCACCTAATGTGGATCAGCAAGGCCCAAACCCATGGCGTGACTGGGCTGGGTCCGCGGTCCCAACCGCGGACCACTGCAAACAAAACAGGACGGGGTCAGTTCTGCAAAACGGTCAGTCAGTTCTGCTGACAGCACGGACCTGCCCGAGCGAGCACAACATCTCAGCCAGCTCCGTCGGGTTCGGTCTGCGCCGCCTGACACCGCCGAGCGTCCATCTTGTTTTCCGGTGCGTTCTGCTGTCGCCGATCTCATCACTGCGGTCAATAGCACTCGTCGGCCGGAGATTGCAGCGCAATCCGGACGTCGTCCCGCCGAAGAGCACCGAGGGTCTGTGACTCCGGCGCCCGGCGAACCTGCCACGACCGCGCGGGGCAGGCCCGGTGGGCCTTCTCCACCGGTTGTGAGCGAACGATGTAGAGATATTTCACTATCGGATGCAACGACGGACGGCCAAGCTTAAATCGTTACCCGGTGTGCAATTGGCCTTTGGGCTTGTAAATTTGACAAGATATCGGCACTATTTGACACACTGGCGTTCGCCTGACACCTAACGAAAACGTCACACACTCACGGTTCGCACGTCACTGGCAGGTTTGTTGGACGCGTTGCACCTCCGGTCGTCTGACCTCGTCCTAAGTCTATGGTCAGACGATCTGCTCCGTTGGGAGCTCGCCGGTGCCGGCCTGACCACACTCCGAGTCCATGGTCAGACGGCGGTCACTGTCGGCCTGACCACACTCCGAGTCCATGGTCAGGCGGCGGTCACTGTCGGCCTGACCACACTCCGAGTCCATGGTCAGACGGCGGTCACTGTCGGCCTGACCACACTCCGAGTCCATGGTCAGACGGCGGTCACTGTCGGCCTGACCACACTCCGAGTCCATGGTCAGACGGCGGTCACTGTCGGCCTAACCACACTCCGAGTCCATGGTCAGGCGGCGGTCACTGTCGGCCTGACCACACTCCGAGTCCATGGTCAGGCGGCGGTCACTGTCGGCCTGACCACACTCCGAGTCCATGGTCAGACGGCGGTCACTGTCCGTCACTGTCGGCCTGACCACACTCCGAGTCCATGGTCAGGCGGCGGTCACTGTCGGCCTGACCACACTCCGAGTCCATGGTCAGACGGCGGTCACTGTCGGCCTGACCACACTCCGAGTCCATGGTCAGGCGGCGGTCACTGTCGGCCTGACCACACTCCGAGTCCATGGTCAGACGGCGGTCACTGTCGGCCGGTTGTGTGTCGACCAGGCGACACCATCAGGTGAATCTGTCAGCGACGCCATCAGTTGGATCTGTCAGCGACGCCATCAGGTGGATCTGTCAGCGACGTCATCAGGTGGATCTGTCAGCGACGCCATCAGGTGGATCTGTCAGCGACGCCATCAGTTGGATCTGTCAGCGACGCCATCAGGTGGATCTGTCAGCGACGTCATCAGTTGGATCTGTCAGCGACGTCATCAGGTGGATCTGTCAGCGACGTCATCAGGTGGATCTGTCAGCGACGTCATCAGTTGGATCTGTCAGCGACGTCATCAGTTGGATCTGTCAGCGACGTTATCAGTTGGATCTGTCAGCGACGTTATCAGTTGGATCTGTCAGCGACGTCATCAGTTGGATTTGTCGTCCCACCTGTCCGGCCGACGCTGCGACTGGCGTTGGCTACCCGTTGCCGACTGTCATCAGTGTCCGTGGGTCAGTCGATCGGTGTCCGTGGGTCAGTCGATCGGTGTCCGTGGGTCAGTCGATCGGTGTCCGTGCGTCCGGTCTCTTCAAGTGCGTAGGCCGAATTCCTCCAGGGGGAGGGCCAGGCGACGGTGAAGGAGAGAGGGGAGCGGCAGTTTGTATGGCGCACAGCTACCCGTGGCAAAAAGAGAAGAAGCGCTTCAAAGAAGGGACAATTACTTCCTTCGTTCCTCCCTTGGCCGCGCTATTCTATCTGATAACGTAGCTGAAGTCAGAAGCAGATACCTACAGGGGAAGCACTAGGGACATGCCTCCCCTCCCCGCAATGGATAGGTGGTGCCCCTCTCACCAGGCAAAGGCACCTCTCTGGGGAGGCTTGCGAGCCCAACCCACCTCTTAACGGATTTCTCAGCATAAGGCGTCCCTCCCAGAGGAAAAGCCGTCTCCCCTTCTGGAGGAAAGGCGCACTTCCAGGAGTATGCTCGAGTGCAAACCCCACCCGCTCCACTAGTATATAAGCCCAAGGCGGCCTTCAGACGCATGCCGCCCCCTCCATGAAGATCCCTGGATCCGCCCCTGACTGGAGTCGAATGCTCTGTTCCGTGACATCTACCGAGCCTAGTCGCCCAAGGACGTTGATGTAGTTGCCTGCATCACTGGTGATGCCGGTATCGACCGTTCCGAGAGCCGTATCGACCGTTCCGAGAGCCTGTGGTGTGCGCAATATATCCAAGTATTTCTAATGAGCGTCGGTCCGATGGGTTCAATATTGTGTCCGAGAGTCCTGGCGCATCACGACGTACAATACCTAACTGTGCAAAATGTTAGCATTTGCCTTCGCGCTGTTACAGAAAGGTTTGGTTTCAGTTCGAGATGTTATCCTGCCCACGCAAAGTATCCAATTGCTAGCAATTATTATGAGCCCCTGGTTCCAGTCTGTCCCTGTGTCCTCTGGTAGCGCAGTCGGACTCAATCGGTGTCCCTGTGCCCTCCAGTGGTGCAATCCCAGTCAGTCTGCTCGTCCCCTGGCGTCGTGGCGTTGGTCGGTCCGTTGTTCCTCCGGTGGTGCGGTGCCGGTCGGTCCGTTGTTCCTCTGGTAGCACGGTGCCGGTCGGTCCGCTGTTCCTCTGGTGTCACGGTGCCGGTCGGTCCGCTGTTCCTCTGGTAGCACGGTGCCGGTCGGTCCTCTATTCCTCTGGTGTCACGGTGCCGGTCGGTCCGCTGTTCCTCTGGTGTCACGGTGCCGGTCGGTCCTCTGTTCCTCTGGTGTCACGGTGCCGGTCGGTCCTCTGTTCCTCTGGTGTCACGGTGCCGGTCGGTCCGCTGTTCCTCTGGTGTCACGGTGCTGGTCGGTCCTCTGTTCCTCTGGTGTCACGGTGCCGGTCGGTCCGCTGTTCCTCTGGTGTTACGGTGCCGGTCGGTCCTCTGTTCCTCTGGTAGCACGGTGCCGGTCGGTCCTCTGTTCCTCTGGTGTCACGGTGCCGGTCGGTCCTCTGTTCCTCTGGTGTCACGATGCTGGTCTGTCCGCTGTTCCTCTGGTGTCACGGTGCCGGTCGGTCCTCTGTTCCTCTGGTGTCACGGTGCCGGTCGGTCCTCTGTTCCTCTGGTGTCACGGTGCCGGTCGGTCCGCTGTTCCTCTGGTGTCACGGTGCCGGTCGGTCCGCTGTTCCTCTGGTGTCACGGTGCCGGTCGGTCCGCTGTTCCTCTGGTAGCACGGTGCCGGTCGGTCTTCTGTTCCTCTGGTGTCACGGTGCCGGTCGGTCTGTTGTTCCTCCGGTGTCGCGGTGCCGGTCGGTCCGCTGTTCCTCTGGTGTCACGGTGCCGGTCGGTCCTCTGTTCCTCTGGTGTCACGGTGCCGGTCGGTCCGTTGTTCCTCTGGTGTCACGGTGCCGGTCGGTCCGCTGTTCCTCTGGTGTCACGGTGCCGGTCGGTCCGCTGTTCCTCTGGTGTCACGGTGCCGGTCGGTCCGCTGTTCCTCTGGTGTCAGTCCGGTCGGTCCGCTGTTCCTCTGGTGTCACGGTGCCGGTCGGTCCGCTGTTCCTCTGGTAGCACGGTGCCGGTCGGTCCTCTATTCCTCTGGTGTCACGGTGCCGGTCGGTCCTCTGTTCCTCTGGTGTCACGGTGCCGGTCGGTCCTCTGTTCCTCTGGTGTCACGGTGCCGGTCGGTCCGCTGTTCCTCTGGTGTCACGGTGCCGGTCGGTCCGCTGTTCCTCTGGTAGCACGGTGCCGGGCCGAGTCAGTCAGTCTAGTGGCGCAGTCTCAGACCGGCCATCTGCTCGGTGACGGCCAGTGCGGCCCGGCCAGACTCCTCCGCCAGGTCGAGGCCGCCGTTCTGGAACGTCTCCAGCACCTCGGTGCTGGCCACCTGCTGCAGCTCCCGCGGGCTGGGCTGCCGACAGCCCACGGTGACGTCAGAACACAACATGATGGCCGCTGATAGCCCACTGGTCATTTATTTAAGGCGCAAACGTTCATTCCGTAGTTGCACCTTTTCCTTCGTTCCGTCTTCTCTGTCTGGTAAGAAATGCCCGTAGAAATATTGAATAAGATTATCTTTGAACATTTTTAGCAATGACCTTACTAAAAATAGATAATTCTGCAGTTGCTTCATGTTATTACCATCCCACAAAACGTTGATACTGGCTGATTTTGACCCAGGCTGATTTTGTTGATTCGGGTGTATCAATTCGCCCGCAGGTTTTCTGGTGCAGTCTGCAACATGTTATGGAACATTGCACATACACTGTAGCGGCATGCGATGAAAGCATTTCACCGTTCAAATACTAAAAGAACAAGATAATGACAACAGACGTCTAACAATTTAGCAAGGGGGAACAAATTATAAATTAAGGGCAAAACACACACATTGAAAGTTAACTTTCCGTCCAACAATGTATCACATTGCGACCATTTCACAGGCGCACGTCGAAATGACTTGTGCTTGTTTTTCCCGCGAAAAGAGCGTGCCAGTAGCGGCATGTGTGGTAGCCATGATAACCGGCTTCATACTTTTGGAATAAGCGCTGTTGTGTCAACCATCAACTCGACAGGTTGTATCGACTAGACCCGGTCTCCCCGAAGACCCGGTCTCCCCGAAGTTGATGCTGATTTGTAGAAGGATCCGACCAGGGAGATTACCTGGTCTATTCATTCCTGGTTGGTTATTGGTTTTACGACACGTCGACCGTTGAGTCATATAGCGTCGCCAATCTCTCACGCCGATTGGTCGCGGGCGAAGAGTAGCGACAGGTGAGATTCGAACCCACAATCTTTCAATTGCGAGACGAGCATCTTACCCCTAGACCACTTGTCTCCTCTATTCATTCCTGGTAATTCATCTGGTCAATTAGTTAAAACGACAAGATAGTTTACTTCATCGCCTGCACAGCCGACTGAAAACTGGCATGGAGCGACAGCCCGAGATGACCGGGAGCAGCTGGTTCCGAGAGGCAGCGGCCGGGAACAAGCTATACGGATACTAGTTGTTTTGAATATTTCACTGTGATATATGAAAACTGACATCGTATCGGTGGCGGTGCGAACCCGGGAAGTTAATGAAATTTTTGTATTCCTCTAACCTGCGTCTCAGGCACGCCTTTGGGATCACATGTGGTACTCTCCCCTCCCCCACCAAATCAAGATGACGTGGCGGAGCACCTGATTAGGACGCTGGCACATCTGGACATATGCTGAAAGTGCTAATATCGCTTGGACAGATATCTGTTTTTGCATTTCATAAGTGCACTGCCGCATTTGCTGGCATGCTGAGGGGCTTAAGCAGTTCTGAACAGTGTCTGTTGCGTCTGGTGCCGAAGCGGCATGATGATCCTTCTTTGTTGTCATATTTTGCGAGGTGCTTTGTTCTAAAGAGGTTACGGTTATTTCTGGAAAATCCCCAGAAAGGTACCAAATCTGAGCGCAGAGGGCATGTGCCAGGAAGGCCACCGTGCCACCACCACCACCCTCCACCACCCGGTAGTTGGAGGGACGGGACTCATCCCCCCCCCCCATCCCTGTGATTCCTCCAATTTAGTTGTATGTGGATGGCAAAAGGTGGGAGCGTTTTCGACACACAGCAGAGGTGACGCGGACGTCCACGCGGCCGTACGGCTTCACTGGTCCGCCGTACCAATGATTTCACCACCTCAGGGGCTTCAGCCGGTTACCACTGATGGCGCGAGTCGCTGGTTAGCGTCACAAGGTGCAGGTGCGTCAATACCTGCCCAGTTTGGCCTCCGGAAAAAGTGCAGGTGCCGGAACTGGAGCTACAGGGACGATCCGGGCCAAAGCGGAGAGTTCCCGGTGTTACGTGAAGGGCCTTTAAGCCCATGGAGGGGCCCCGGGCTGTTGAAAAAGCAGTGGCGACTCCAAGGGGTGAGAGGCAGCCGCCCCGAGTTTACCACATTCGCAATCTACCCTCCAACTTGTGTGCCGATAGCTTCAGTAATTTCCGAAATATTAGGGCCATGGGGTCGAATCATCCCCCACCTCCTGTGCGTGTTATGTGAGAGGCCCTCCGGCGCTCGTGTAAATCGACCCTATCCTCAATTATGTTTGTATGCTAGATTTAGGCCACTTAGTCTGCCGATAGGATAAATTTGCAATTCATGTGCTACTCAAGATAAAAGAAAATACAACCACACGTCTAGAAAACAAAGTTATCACTTGAGGTGTATAAAATTGTGCGACTCAATTGAAAGCACGACAAAAGAACAGCGAATGCAATTTTCGAAATGTTCCGTTCTATCAGTATGCAAGAGTTCCCTAGCCACGTTTCCTCTGTTGCTCATGAATCACGAATAATCTACGAGCCCACCCACACACATGCGTGAGGGCAAACTATTCATATATTTTTAATGTTACTATTTGTGGGCAAGATACAGAAACACTCCCAGGTAGGAAATCATGGTTCCGGTCATACAAACATGCATTACACAGACTGAGACAGTGGAGTGGACTGCGTTCGAGCATTCAATATAAAATGTTGAGTTCTTATGTATAACTTTTGAATCGATTTGAGTTCATATTGATGTGTTCTTTCTTGATGGTGAAAATAACACTATTTAATCATTATCAAGCGCAGTTGCCAGTAAAATCTACGTCAGTAAAATAAAGTCTCCATGCCAGTTCATCTCATACCAATATCACCTGAAAAGAGGCCGAGTTCAAGATATCTTCAAAATCCAAGCAAGCAAGGCCAAGTGTGTTTTAACATTTATATCAATGCGTTCGCTCAGAACGCTCGCTCACTCTGTCTGGACAGCCAGTGAAAACTCGTAAGGTGAACGCTGCCTGGGAAAAGTCTGTGGACTAATACGTGCTGAGTATAGCTCTATCTGGCAATCTGAACCAAATCAGGCCCTTTCTGACCTTCACATTCAAGTGCCTTGTCATGAAAACATGAAGGTGTGATGGCTGTTGCAAAATTCCCTTATGAAACAAATAATACAACGCATCTGCCTTTAAAGATTTGAGGGCACAACACACCACTCAGAAGTATTTAGGAACGACACCGTCATTTGCCATCTGCCGCGGTCTTCCGCCATCAGCCAGACTACAACACCAAGATGTACAAATGTACAAACCAAGCCACATGAGAGCAAGCGTGGTTTCTGCGAACACGAAGGCCGGAATAACAGCAGGTAAATACCGTACAATGCATAAAATGTGCACCACCCTCTGTCTGGCTGTCTGATCGCTTATGTCACGGAATTAAGATGGTTTTAATCTATTGTGTACTAAATGCACTGCATGTAAAATATTTTGCTGCTTCTGTGCTATTTTCGGGTCTCTGTAGCTGTTCTAAAAAGTATCTATTTCTGATGTCTCTCAGTTTTATATGTCCTATATATGTATTAGATATATGGCAAAATACGTATGCGTTGCCACTCACGAAGTGCCTGTTAAATAGGCAAAGTATATCGCTATAGTGCATACAAGTCACGTCCAATATAAAAGATGGTATTTTATCACACATGTAGCTAAAACTATATTGGAGCATAATTATTCCCCATTATGAAGATTGAGTATCGGGTGATGGGTAATACACTATGTTGTAGCCCCGGGAAAAAGACCAGGATGTTAATATTTTCTTTAAAACCAAGCATTTTGACGTCCGCGGCGCAGCGGCTCTGCCAGCGCTAGGGACTCGTGCCAGGGGCGGATTCAGGTATTATCATGGGGGCATTTGTCTGAAGGGGCGCCACTTCCTTGGAGGGGCGACACTGCAGAAGTACTTGGAGGCAGGGGCAAACACAGGGGTGGCACTGAAGGTATGTGCCCCATAGAAATTTACGCCCCTTCGGCCAGGAAAATTCCTCATTCCTTGAAAGCTCGAGTGCATCCCCATCGACCCATCGAATATTCCAGCCAGGGGCGCTCCTCTTGGAGGAAAAGGCGCCTTGTCAGTGCGCTCCTGTGCATACCCCTCGAATTACTCAGCCAGAAGCGCTCCTTGGAATGAAAAGATCCCCATCCAGTGTGTTTGAGTGAACCCCTCGAATTTTTCAGCCAGATGCGCATCTAGGAATGTAAAGATGCCCCTCCGGGAAGGCCCGTATACACCCCACCCGTCAAATGTTTCAGCTAGAGGCGCCCCTCCAGAGACCAAGTTCCCCTCATGATAATTTTTGAACACGCTCCTGCCTGGAAGGGTGACTTTTCCTTCCGATGGGAGTCTCTGGCCGAAATATTCCAAGGGGCTCCGTTCGAGCACTCATAAGGGACATTTTTTTTTATCGGAGGGGCGCTTCTGACTAAAAAGTATTTTCACTTTTCACTCGCGCCTTCCCGGATGAGCGCCTTTCCCCGGCCGGAGGACCGACCACCTTCCATAGGAGGGAGGCACACGCCCCCAATCTCCCCCTTGCATCTGCCCCTGACTCCTACTTCTGCAAGACAGCAGCTGGCCGTGTTTAGGCTATCACAGTTTTCTTCTTTTTTCAGGAGAAGACAAACCTCTAGCCGACGCATACGGACTGTGAGTTTCGGGTGGCTGGAATCCAAGAAGAAAGCACCAAGTTCAACTTGCTGGTGGCAAGCCTTTCTGTGTTGATCACCACGCCAGTGCGGATACTATCACGGCCACATATCCAGTAGCAGTTGATGCGCCCCTAAGCCCAAACCAAGGATACTATCACGGCCAAGACGCCTGCAGTTTCGTGACTCTTATTGGCGCCCTGAGGCGTAGGTTGGCGCAATCGCGAGTGGCCCTCCTGGAAGACCAATTTCCCCACCAGTAGCTCGGAGACCAGAAGCCGTTCCAGCTGCTCCTATGGATGCACTCATAACTGGGTACAGCAGGAGATGCCCCACCCGTCCGTGAGCTGTTGAAGACTATTTCTTCAGCGACTGCCGCAGGCTTGGGCAGCATTATCGCTGCATTCAGAGGAAGCTCGTCTAGGCCAACTGGCTACCGCAGCTGACATATTCTTGCAAGCCTCGGCTTCAGGCCTGGTGTCTGCAATGGCGACAAGACACTCAGCAGCGCAGACGGTGCCAGTCGGCGCAGTGTCTCCGGACACCAGTACGCTGACCACACCACAGGGTATAGTCGCGACGTTAACGGTGGCGGTCAGTCGCCTGGAAACCATCCTGAGTGACAGGTACCCAGAGTGAACGGGGGGACGTCACTAGTTCCAGGGTCTTCGGCGGGGCCATCGGAGGAAACATCGCGGGACCATCGACGGGGCCATCAGTGGGACAATCGGTGTGGCAATCGGCGGGGCTATCGGTGGGGCCATCGGCGGGACCATTGACGGGGCCATCGGCGCTCCCGCTCCGATCGCAGCGCGCAGTTTTATGCTTTTTTTCTGCATGCCGATTTCCACTTGATATTGGGGAGGGGGGGGGCAAATCCACTATTGGAGGGGCAAAATTGAACATTGAGGGGCACATGCCCCTCCAAAAGTATACAAAACAACACCCCTGAACAGGACCCAACGAGCTGAAGAGGACTAGTGAGGGCCTATCTCAGATCTGAAATGTTCCCGAGGTGAAAGCTAGACAGGACTATTGAGGATTGATGGGCCCCTGAAAGCAGGAGATGGCCCTGAGGGACGAAAAGGATCTCGTCAGAGTCAGATAGGACTGAACTGGGACTCTCCTGAGGTTAAGAGCGGCCTCTAAAAGGATGAACAAGATCCCCTGAGAGATAAAACCCCTGAGGGATAACTGAGCCCCCTGAGAACTAAGGGAGTTCCTGAGGCTAGCGATGGTTGTCAGGAATAGCACCCTGAGGACAGTGATAGCAAGCCCTTGAACCTAGAAGGATTGTCAAGGACTGTAAAGAATCCCTAACAGCTGGAGAGGACATCTGGCGATTGAAGATGGCCACTGTGCTCCGGAGAGGACTGGACTTGGATGCCCTAGAGGCTCGGAAAGGCCTCTATGAGAAGCACTGGGCCCCTGAGATCTAAGGAGAGTCAGTAAAACCTAGCGATGGTTGTGAGATATACCGAGAGCCAGTTTCAGAGCTAGAATGTCCTTGCTAGCTCGAAAGGCTGTCGAGGACTGGGGAGGTCCCGCGAGAGCTGGAGTGGACCGGACTGTGATGCTCCTGCGGATTGGGAGGAGCACTGAGGGATGAACAGTCACTGAAGAGCTAAGAAGGGTTCCGGGAGCTGGTCATATTGGCTAGAAATTGTAAGGCCTGCCTCGGAGCTGCAGAATTTCCCTGAAAGCTAGACAGGTTTGTCGAGGACTCGAAATGACCATGCAAGTTAGAAAGGGCTCCTGGTGGATGAATAGGTGCTCTGGGAGCCAGAGAGAAATGGACTGGGATTTTACCGAGCTTTGGGATGAGCACCGAAGGGATCGGAGCTCCCTGAAAGCTAAGAGAGTCCTTGAGAACTGGCGATGGGTGCGAGGAATACTGGGGGCCAGCCTTAGAGATATCCTTGAGATCCATAAATGCTACCGAGGACTGGGAAGGTCAGCCACCGCCACCTCCGCGGCGGCGGCCGCCTCTGTGGCCACGGCCGCCCCAATGGTCACGGCCGTCCTGGCGATGATGACCGCCCAAGCGGCCACAGCCGTCCCAGTGGCCTAACCGCAGCTGCTCCGACAACTTCGGCTGCAGCGATGACGAAACAGACAGCCCAGCGATAGCTGTGATGACGGCCGCTCCAGCGGTTCCAGTTGCTTTGCCTTGGACCGAGGTGACACCGGGTAAGCAAGAAGAAATAATAAAAAAATTGTAGGATGTTGTGTGTTCGGCATAGCTGGTCAGGCATGTTGTTAGTCTTTCCCAGTCCCCGAATCTTGCACTTATTTTTCCCCACTGGTATTCACGTCTCATTTTGAGAAAGTATGACGGTGTTGGAAAGGCGAAACAATGTGGGCCCCACCCTGATCATGAACACCCTCTATTAACACGAGCCATGGAGGGCCTCTGAAAATTACGCGCACTGGAGGGTGGGGGGTGGATTCCGCCCCCCCCCTAAGATCTCGGCTCCTATTAAAGTTGGAGACACGAAATTGGCAGGGTGGATGGGTACGGTAGTGATCTCTATTGCGTGTAAATTTCATGATCTTAGGTCAATATCTTCAAGGTCAAATGAGGTCACATTTGTCAAAATGTTCTTGTTTTGCGTGGCTTGGCTGGTCATTGTTATGGATCGCTGTGATTGTGTTTAAATGCTCCAAAATGGGCATCAATGATGTTTTGGACATTACTAATGATGCAATGCAGATGCTAGAGCCAACATTTGACCTCAGGTCACCTATATAGCAGCACTTTATCAGGTCAGTTACCTGTTCCGGTTACCGGAACCGGGCCGCCCGCCCGACTGCTCCGTCGGGCAGCTCGGCGCAATCGGCTTCGTGAAGAAAGGAGTGAAGTACATGAATAAAGTACGGAAACGCAATGACAATCAGTACAAATGACAAACAGTAGTACATTTATGACAACGTTCCAGTTGATCAAGTTTGGTTCCATTAACCTGTCATGAACTTGACCTGACTTGACCTCGGTGATCTAACATGACCTTGAAACTATATAGGATATCAATATACATCAAACAAGTCGCTAGTGTTGCGAAGAACACTTCCCTTTTGCGAATATACGGGAAGCGCATCAGCGCCGATTTGTGTGGTCCGGAGCTAGGAATTTGTATTTACTTTAACGGCCCCTAACATGAAAATTGTTCGGCCGATTTCCATTTTTCTTGCTTTAAGCGACGCGCCGTTCATTTCTAAGCAGGTACGCAGAAAATCGCGTATATCGACCGTTAAAATCTGCAGTTATGTACGAAAAACCGGAGGGGTGGGCGGATTTCGCCCCCCCCCCTCCAGTGCGCGTGTTAAACTACGTATGAACGTCGCGGATAGCAAACATAATGCAATGGCGGATAGCAAATGGTGTGCATGGAGATGAGCACTCGTATTTTTATCAAGCTATAATATTCATGTCTTGACTAAATATGTGTTAATGCCCCTTGATTTTCCGTAAATGGTTTACTTTTTTTTTTGTTGTCGGCAGCTACTTGGTTTTCTTTGTAACTGATCTTTACCGGACTGTTGGAACTCGATTGAAGGCCTCGCATTAGCCACGCCAGCGCCGGCTGCCTTATTTCCCCACATATTTAACCATCTTTGCCGAATATATGTATATATATATATATATATATATATATGTGTGTGTGTGTGTGTGTGTGTGTGTGTGTGTGTGTGTGTGTGTGTGTGTGTGTGTGTGTGTGTGTGTGTGTGTGTATGTGTATGTGTATGTGTATGTGTATGTGTATGTGTATGTGTATGTGTATGTGTATGTGTATGTGTATGTGTATGTGTATGTGTATGTGTATGTGTATGTGTATGTGTATGTGTATGTGTATGTGTATGTGTATGTGTATGTGTATGTGTATGTGTATGTGTATGTGTATGTGTATGTGTATGTGTATGTGTATGTGTATGTGTATGTGTATGTGTATGTGTATGTGTATGTGTATGTGTATGTGTATGTGTATGTGTCTGTGTCTGTGTCTGTGTCTGTGTCTGTGTCTGTGTCTGTGTCTGTGTCTGTGTCTGTGCCTGTGCCTGTGCCTGTGTCTGCGTCTGCGTCTGCGTCTGCGTCTGCGTCTGCGTCTGCGTCTGCGTGTGCGTGTGCGTGTGCGTGTGCGTGCGCGTGTGCGTGTACGTGTACGTGTACGTATGTGTGTGTGTGTGTGTGTGTGTGTGTGTGTGTGTATAAGCATATATCAGTATATGGATCCTTCGCAAATAAGGTAGCCGACATCCGGGGACTTTCGGAAATGTGGGGGAGCCCTAGGTAGGTAGGGAGTCTTCTTCAGGCGTCCCCCTCCACCCGGGACCAAATCCTGGCTACGCCACTGGATCTGTTTCTTGTTCGGTGCTTGTCGGACAGGCGAGTGCAATCGTTCCAGTGAGAAGTAGCGACCCAACGTAATTGAATGTTTTTATCTCTGAGCGCAGATAAAAGTAATCAAGTTATACCGGGAATATGTAACGCAATATGTCCCACATGAATGCATCCGCTGGATGGCAATGCAAGGCCGGAGAACAGCAACTGATCTGATGTAGCTGATGCTCGGTTGGTAGCTGCAGCCGAAGTTGTCGGATGTAGCTGATCCCTACGGATGTAGCTGTAGTTGGTGGGGTTGCCTCTCAGTGCCTCGTGGTAACATTGTCAGAAACGGTCCATGTCGTGGTCATCCAGACAGAGGTTCAACTTGACATGACATATATCGTGCTGTCTATTTATGGGGTGTGTAACGTACCTTTTTATGGGGCTTTATGGTTTTTTTATGGCCGGAAATGGGCTTGTGAGCAGGTCCAGACGTATTAATGGTGCGTCGACCTTTCGTTCCAACCGCGCGCATCAACTCCACACCCGCAGGAGCGATTTGAAGTTGGTCGGTGCCTGCGTCCCTCATCCCATCGTAGGAGGAATCACCCTCATCTTCATCTCCTATGCACCCGTTCAGGTGGCTCGTTGTGGCGCCTTATGTCGTACACGTCTGAACGTGACCGTCATGTTCAGACACCAGGGGCACCAGAACAATAAGTCGGCCACATCCTGGCGGATGTGGCAGTGCACTTTTTTTTCTCTATTTCTCACCCGGAGGCACTTCGATGAAAGGGCACCCCAAACCACGAAAATGGGCACGTTGTATGCATGAGAAGGGCACTTTTTGGAGACTTTTTGTGCAGAAGTGCACACAATTTGGTGAGGGAAAGTAAAAACACTGACTAACCTTAAGATGAAAGCTCCTTGGACTTGTGTCGCTTTATTTTGAGGCCCCGAAAATTCGAAAATTACGCCGCCACCACCCACCCCAAGGGGCCTTCTCTTGAAACCCAAACGGATGGGATAGACATGTCACAATGTAGCGTGCTTCAGAAGGGATTGAAGTCAACCTAACCTCCTAAGGTCGAATCTAAATCATCTGAAGGGCCTTCGACCTACGAGAAAGGCGCTGCAACGCCGGCAAGGGGCACGTTAACAGTAGCATGCGCACTTCGCCTTGTTGAAAAGCATGCAGAGCTATGGAGGGCATCCCTGATATTTCAGCCCGCCCTAGCCAGCCAATGCCAGAAGGGTACACAGGGGCATTCGAAGGCATCGGAAGGGCACCATTGTTTATTGTTTGTTGTTTATTGTTTATTGTTTATTGTCCATACTCTCCAACAGCATATTCAGCCATTTACAGGAGAAGTCATGAGCTAAAAGGCGTAAGCAGGACAAGTGACCAGTTTTCAGTTCAAACAGGTAAAAGGCTGTTAAAACTGCGTCGATGCCTGATGGCTGCACGACTCAGCTGCGAGCCTGTGACACGGCACACACGTATCGAACCAACTGCGTCTTAAATGCATCCAGCGAGTTCGCGAATATGTCGGCACTCGGTGTCCTCGCTAAGAATGTGTTCGTCTTTATTAGTAATCTGCTGACTAAGCCACACCTAATAGTTTCCACACGTGCATACGGTACATGAAATAAGGCAGATTGCCCGTTTCTACTGACTGGGACACATTATCCTAAGTTCTGCAATATAATCGATGAGTCTGTCCTATCGCATAAAACGTTTCGTAAGAACATGTTGGACTGTACGCGACGAGTGGACACAGACGTCATGTTATAAAAGCGAAGAAGATCCCGATATTGCAGATATTCCGACCGAGGTGTGTCACTACAGTGTTGAGCAAGCCACATTAAAAATGTATGTTCTACCCCGCCAATCCGGGCCAGATGTGTTGTGGCTGCGCCTGCCCAGATGACGGAGCAATATTCAAGGCGAGACGTAATGTTCGCGTTATATGCCGTCAAAAGAGCAATTTTCGGGAATTTGCTACCAGGTACTCCTGTTTGCATTGTTATAATAAACAGCCGGAGAGCTCGGTTCACAGTTTGCACAGTTTTCGCCACATACTGTGCGACACCATGCGACACCATGACACCATGACCTAATTTAGTGTATCATGACCTGTCAGATAGACAACGTGACCTGAAATGGTTACATCTAAGGGCGGCGTGATGGGCCTGGACTTGTTTTTACTTTTCAACAGGAGTGCCTCGATTTACCAGTAGGGTACTTTGAACTACGAAAAGTTGATTTTTGCAGTGGCCCCTCGTGAAGCAAAATCGCAGACGCGTGGGTGGCACTTGGGAGGGACTGGGAGATGGGAACTTGAACCACTAGTTCTTCCTGTGCAAAGTGCCCTGGTAAGTACTCGTACCCGTGGCATCGGTGCACTGAGTGACACCGGAAAGTTTGCACAGATGTGACTCACCTTGGGATGCATCAACACGAACGGAAGTTCGGCCACCAGCTCTCCGCCCAGGCCGCCCAGGAACAGCTTCACCTTGATGGAGTAGGAGACGATGATGCCGAACATATCTCGTTTGTCGAGATCCGCCAGACTGCGGGCACAGACGCTGGTCAGCTTTGATTCAATGAACGACCTTCGCGTATCCCGTGCTGGGAATGACTGCATGCTTGATGTGATACTGTCCAGATGGCTCAGTAAATAAATGACAACACGTAACGTCTTCATGCCCAAATAGCAAAAGTGACACCACACTCGTTACAGCACACTATGTACATACAATTGCTATTTCGACTGGCCGCTCTTCGTCTCTTCGGTTCGGATTCGTTTTCGCTCGTGAAACAGTCCTCATTTCTGCCTTCCCCACAAGATGTCATGCAATGGGTGCCTACAATAAGCCACACCTCGTCCTCGTTTCATCCTCCCAGCTCAAGAAGCCCCGATATGCACCCCTGCAGAGGACGCAGAAGAGAAGAGGCAGACGAAAGAAGATGAAAAGAAGCCCGCATAATGAAATTGATCTTAGTAGAACAGTGCGCGGCATCTGTACAGCTGGTTAAGGCAGCGGAAGGGGCGTCAACACTCTCAGCTTCCAGGCGGAGTCCAACCCCCGGGACGTAGGAACCATTGCCACGTCAAAAGAGTAAGACCGTGACCGTCTCACACCCCAGGTGGAGTCCATCCCCGGAACGCAGGATAGGTGAGGTTCAACCCCGGGGCGCGGGAACGATTGCTTTGTCAGAGGAGTAAGGCCGTGGCCGTCTCGTATCCCAGGCGGAGTCCAACCCCGGGGCGCAGGAACGATTGCTACGCCAGAGAAGTAGGACCGTGACCGTCTCATACCCCAGGTGGGGTCCAACCCTCGGGACGCAGGAACGATTGCTACTCCGGAGGAGTAAGGCCTTATCCGTCTCGTATCCCAGGCGAAGTCCAACTCCAGAACGCAGGATAGGTGGGGTTCAACCCCGGGGTGCAGGAACGATTGCTTTGTCAGAGGAGTAAGGCCGTGGCCGTGACACCCCAGGTGGAGTCCAACCCCGTTACGTAGGAACGATTGATATGTCAGAGGAGTAAGGCCATGTTGTGCGGCGGGGCGACCGGCCCGCCGGCTGGGGGCGGCCACTCCGCCGGCTGGGGCGGCCACGCCGTCGGCGAGGGCGGCCGCTCAGCCGGCGGGGCTGAGCTGTGCACTGACAGCGTGCTGGACGCCAGGCCGGCGTCCTGTCGCTTCAGCGTGCCGTCCAGCGCGACGCCTCGCCGGCTGTTGTGCGCCAGCGACGGCGTCAGGTGGAAGATCCTCTGCAGACTCTGGCCCGGCTCCATGGGGAACCCCTCCCTGCCGAGCGGCGCGCACGGTGTTACTCGGCGGCGGTCCGGCTGGTGAATTACGGCACAGGCTCCCTGGCGCTGACACCGCGCATAGTGCCGCCTGCAGCGAGCATACGCTAATGCGACAGCGCGACATAGCGCGTTTTGAGTTCGAGATGCGGTCACCTGATTTGGCAGTATCAGATGAAACCGATTTGGGTCAGATTGCAACTAGCATCTGCTGAATTAAATTGGTTTTGAATGCACATTTCCAACAATTCAGACACTACCCTAAAATCGGGCCCCTCTTCCGGACATGGCGCATGACATCTCAAATCTGAATGCACTCTGCCGAATTGTCAAAAGACGTTTTGCTCATTTCCAAACCTCGTGCTTTTCCACGAAAATGTAGTGCACTGATGTGCATACTTTCATGGACTGCCAGAAGGGTTCAGTTGTGGTCGGTCCACAAGCCGTCTCTTGTATTCACTCATCCTAATGGCAAAAGGCTTGTAAGAAAACAGTATCTACCTACGTTTGCATATATATATATATATATATAGATATATATATATATATATATATATATATATATATATATATATATATATATATATATATATATATATATATATATATATATATATATATATATATATATATATATATATATATATATATATATATATATATATATATATATATATGTATATATATATATATATATATATATATATATATATATATATATATATATATATATATATATATATACCAGGTATGCATGTATGTCTGTATGCATAGACGTGTTCACAGAAATCAAGCAGGCTAGTACAGAGTTCAGTCTCGGTTTCAGCGACTGTTTCAATGGCTTTGGGCAGCTTTAATGTTGGCTTTGCATGATATTCCATACGAACTCGGCCGCAATAAATCGACACCTTTCCTGCACACATGATTGAGCAAATATGCGCAAGCTGGATGTTGTGCGACTCACCGGCCGAGTAACTGTATTGTTATTTTTCTACATCCCCCACACGCTGGACGGAATTGCGTTACAAAATGTGATTATGCCGGTCCCGGTGGGTGGTGGGGTGGCTGTCACTCTTCACCACGCGTGCTCTAGCTCACTCTGTCTCGAGGCAGGCCACAGTGACCTTGTAGCTGCCGTTCGAGAAGATGGAGATCTCGACGCACTGCTGAATGTAGACCTTGATCCTCTTGACCGTCTTGTTGCTGTGGTTGCGGATGGAGATGTTTACCGCCACAACCTCATTGTGGTGATGCAGCTGTGAAGAAACGAGCCCCTCTTAATAACAACGGCAATGGTGGGATGGCCGCACAATGATCCGACTGCCAGCTGCCCTGCGCTATGTGCCGTCTGCCACGCAAATAGGCCCGCAATAGTCTCGGTGTTGACGAGCCAATAGGCCCGCAATAGTATCGGTGTTGACGAGCCAATATGCACGCAATAGTGCTGGTGCTGACGAGCTGATAGGCACACAATGGTGCTGGTGCTGACGAGCTGATAGGCACACAATAGTGTCGGTGCAGACGAGCTGATAGGCACACACTAGTGCCGGTGTTGATGAGCCGACAGGCATACAGTACTGTCGGTGTTCATGAGCCAATAGGAATGCAATGGTGTCGGTGTTGATGAGCTGATAGGCACACAATAGTATCGGTGTTGACGAACCGATAGACGCAATAGTGTTTGTGTTAATGAGCTGATTGACATGCGGTTAGTTGTGCCGATGTTGACGAGCCCATAGGCACACAATGGCATCGGCCTTGACGAGCTGATAGGCGCATACAAGTATCGGCACTTAATTGCATATCGTACGAACCAGAAAAGGCTGACAAGCAAGCAAACGAGAGTGTGAAATCTTGCCTTGAAAGGGAGAACCAGAAGTAAACTGTTTGAGCAAAACACGAGTGCCTTAACTTTCGTAGCGCAATTGTCTACAGGCTAGCTACCGGTGCTCAGAACAATGTCAGGAGTGCTTCAGCTGTGGTAGCTGCAGATAAAGCTCAACGTGTGGAAGGAATTGTACCTATATGACGTCATAGATCATGTTGATACGGTTCGGAAATGAAATAATGAAGTGATAATTATCAAACGAACCGGTAAATTTCTGCATGCTATAAGAAATAATTACACCAACTTCTTAGCATGATCACGCATAACGCTTCGTCTACTATACTAAAACATTCTTTTATCATATTACACGATTGCACCAAGGAGTGCATGCACGCTTTCAGACGCAATTCCCGCTTGCTTTTTATCTTTACAGTTCGATCGACAGGTGATGTTTCGTGAGACCAAGCTTTCACCCTGGAAACTGTGAAGAGCGTGCGAATACAGTCCACAAAGTCACTGGTGGCCGGTTAGTAACTGGTTAATAACTGGTTAGTAACCGGTTAGTAACTGGTGGCCGAACCGATTTAGCGCGCGATCGCCTCGCCTTCTGACTTCGGCCACGCTACTACGCGCCATGCGAACGACTATAGCTGTCTGGCCTGTTGTGAGGTCATGATGGTGAGGTCGTAAAAGACATAAACATAAAAGACATAAAAGAGATCAGTGCAACTATGAGCCACATATAGCTGTCTGGACTGTCGTGAGGTCACGATGATGAGGTGCCGAAGGTCTGGTGGTTGCCAGGTGTGAGCCACTACCGCACAGCAGCCGACGGTGATGGACCCGACATTCCGACCCGGCCCAGTGTCCTCATTGTCGGGGATCATCGCTGACGCAGCTTGCTGCCGCCACAAATCCATTTTGGAGCGGTTATGGACCTTTGAGGGCCAATCCTTGAGTCTCGGCGAGACATTAGTTGGGACTTAGTGTCTCACTGAGACACTATTTGTGATTTAGACAAGATTAGTTTGGCCTTGGAGGAAGCTAGTTGAACTTTGGAGCAGTGATTTTAAGCTTAGGAGAGAGATGACAAAAACTAGAATGCTGCCCAGCAAAACACTAGACGTTCGTGGTCTTTGAAAGATCTGCGAGGAAGATGGTCGTAGCACACTACATTTATTTGTCTTAAGGGGAAAAGATCCCCGGAAACAGATGAACACACTATCCGTTCCAAAATATTCCGGAGATTAACACATTATCAGTCCCCAGGACGGGCAAAACTCCACCCGGCCACACTCAGAGAGGGTGCCGGACACCGGGTCTCAGGGATGGGTGCATCAGCATAATGCATGGCCCGGCTGCCTTGACCACGAGCGGGGCCTGGCCCGGCACCCACCTGCCTGTCGAGTGTCGCCTCCAACCCAGCCCACCGGACCCTGCCCAGCACCCACCTGCCTGTCGAGTGTCGCCTCCAACCCAGCCTCCAGTTGGCCGGGGCCTGGCCCGGCACCCACCTGCCTGTCGAGTGTCGCCTCCAACCCAGCCCACCGGACCCTGCCCGGCACCCACCTGCCTGTCGAGTGTCGCCTCCAACCCAGCCCACCGGACCCTGCCCGGCACCCACCTGCCTGTCGAGTGTCGCCTCCAACCCAGCCCACCGGACCCTGCCCGGCACCCACCTGCCTGTCGAGTGTCGCCTCCAACCCAGCCCACCGGACCCTGCCCGGCACCCACCTGCCTGTCGAGTGTCGCCTCCAACCCAGCCCACCGGACCCTGCCCGGCACCCACCTGCCTGTCGAGTGTCGCCTCCAACCCAGCCCACCGGACCCGGCCCGGCACCCACCTGCCTGTCGAGTGTCGCCTCCAACCCAGCCCACCGGACCCTGTCCAGCACCCACCTGCTTGTCGAGTGTGCCCCCCCCCACCCCCAGCTCGCTCCAGCTGGCCGGGGCCTGGCCCAGCACCTATCTGCTTGTCGAGTGTGACCTGCAGCTCCTTTAGCCCTGTCCAGCACCCACCTGCCTGTCGAGTGTGGCCTGCAGCTCCTTTAGCCCTGTCCAGCACCCACCTGCCTGTCGAGTGTGGCCTGCAGCTCCTTTAGCCCTGTCCAACACCCACCTGCTTGTCGAGTGTGGCCTCCAGCTCCTTTAGCCCTGTCCAGCACCCACCTGCCTGTCGAGTGTGGCCTCCAGCTCCTTTAGCCCTGTCCAGCACCCACCTGCCTGTCGAGTGTGGCCTGCAGCTCCTTTAGCCCTGTCCAACACCCACCTGCTTGTCGAGTGTGGCCTCCAGCTCCTTTAGCCCTGTCCAGCACCCACCTGCTTGTCGAGTGTGGCCTCCAACCCAGCCCACCGGACCCTGTCCAGCACCCACCTGCTTGTCGAGTGTGCCCCCCCCCCAGCTCGCTCCAGCTGGCCGGGGCCTGGCCCAGCACCTATCTGCCTGTCGAGTGTGACCTGCAGCTCCTTTAGCCCTGTCCAACACCCACCTGCTTGTCGAGTGTGGCCTCCAGCTCCAGGTCGCCGGGGCTCAGCATGAAGTCCTTCCTGACGATGGTGCACGGCTGACGGCCCACCTTGGACGGCGCGTACTGGATCTTGCGGATGTTGAGCGCCACCGTCGCCCTGTCGACCGGCTCGAAGGGTCACCGACTGCACGAGCCGTGCGGTCGTATCCTGCACTGGCAATGTGGCTCGCGCCGAACACGATGGGATCGATGTGCGTGCGTATCTTGTCTCATGACTGGCGATACAATTGCTGTGTATTGCAGCTGCGTCGTGACGAATACGTGGCAGCAAGGCACGTTTGTAGCGCATATTGAAATCGACCTGAAATTATGGCTGATGTTCATCGGAAAAACGTATCCTAGCCTTTCCAAGCCAAAATGGTCCATGAGACTGTTCTCTTGTTCCATCACCGGAAAGCGGCGTGCCGCACCTGCACCGCCAGACCCGCACCACTGCACCTGCACCGCCAGACCCGCACCGCTGCGCCGCTGTATCGCCAGACCCGCACTGCTGCACCTGCACCTGTACCGCTGCACCTGCACCGCCACTTGGCATTGCTGCTGATCCATTCTTTGAATTTTTTTCCTTATTTTCAAAAATGCGAAATGAGTTCAAGCTAGGTTCCTGGGCTTTCACATTGGCACTGCTAAACTAGACATGTTCGCTTGCATCTGAGTCATACTACCCGCTCCGGTGCAGTGTGCGTGTTCGGGTGATGATGATGATGATGATGCATGTTCTATCCTGGCTGTCATATTTTAAATATTCTAGGTAGCCTTTCAACATCAAATAATTAAAGTTACTTTGATTGGCCTCAACTAGCCTCCGCTAACGTTTGTTGTAGATTAAGGTGCTTTCTGGAATATGTTTCATATCAGCTTAAATGGTGAACTGATGCCCATACTAATATAACGAAATCCTAATTAATCTACATATCTATTTCGCTCACGAAGCGTCTTCAGTAGAATACCTAGCACGATCAAAAGAACTAACACTTCACAATGGCTTACGGTGGCACTGGTACGATCAGATGGGAATGTTGAGTGCTGTGAAGAGATCACGCTGTGCACGGTCGGCGCTGTGCCTACACTCCTTCTCTGATGTTTCTGCGTACCGGATTCTTTCTCTCCTCTCCCTCTCCCTCCCTCCCTCCCTCTCTCTCTCTCTCTCTCTCTCTCTCTCTCTCTCTCTCTCTCTCTCTCTCTCTCTCTCTCTCTCTCTCTCTCTCTCTCTCTCTCTGTCTCTCTCTCTGTCTCTCTCTCTGTCTCTGTCTCTGTCTCTGTCTCTGTCTCTGTCTCTGTCTCTGTCTCTGTCTCTGTCTCTGTCTCTGTCTCTGTCTCTGTCTCTGTCTCTGTCTCTGTCTCTGTCTCTGTCTCTGTCTCTGTCTCTGTCTCTGTCTCTGTCTCTGTCTCTGTCTCTGTCTCTGTCTCTGTCTCTGTCTTGTCTCTGTCTCTGTCTCTGTCTCTGTCTCTGTCTCTGTCTCTGTCTCTGTCTCTGTCTCTGTCTCTGTCTCTGTCTCTGTCTCTGTCTCTGTCTCTGTCTCTGTCTCTGTCTCTGTCTCTGTCTCTGTCTCTGTCTCTGTCTCTGTCTCTGTCTCTGTCTCTGTCTCTCTGTCTCTGTCTCTGTCTCTGTCTCTGTCTCTGTCTCTGTCTCTGTCTCTGTCTCTGTCTCTGTCTCTGTCTCTGTCTCTGTCTCTGTCTCTGTCTCTGTCTCTGTCTCTGTCTCTGTCTCTGTCTCTGTCTCTGTCTCTGTCTCTGTCTCTGTCTCTGTCTCTGTCTCTGTCTCTGTCTCTGTCTCTGTCTCTGTCTCTGTCTCTGTCTCTGTCTCTGTCTCTGTCTCTCTCTCTCTCTCTCTCTCTCTCTCTCTCTCTCTCTCTCTCTCTCTCTCTCTCTCTCTCTCTCTCTCTCTCTCTCTCTCTCTCTCTCTCTCTTGCTCTACTTGTCTCTTTTTCCCTCTTCCTTTTCCCTCGTCGCCTCCCGTTCTCTGGGCTGGGTCACTCAAGAATCTACCCCCGATTCTGGGTGTAATTCTTGCTGTGAATCTAGCAATATGTCGCGTTTAAGCTGATATTGGCATTTAAGCTGATATTCACAGCGTTGCTCATCTATTTCACGATTTCACTGATAAAAAGTCGATATTTTTCCGTATCCAAGTTTGAACTCATTCACCGTTTATCTTCTGTACTATTTACTTTTGTTCCCCGGCCTACTGGTAATTATAGACCGAGCTTGGTGTGAGCTGCAGAGAGCTTCACCTGGTTCAGACCTATAGCGATTTATCTGTTGAGATCGGTAACATGTTAATTGATTAATTTAATCTAGCTGATACTCGGTGCTCATTTCGCTGATCTATTTGTTCTACATTGGTTGCACGATCGGCTGCAAACTGCCGATGCCGGTTTCACAAGAATCGTGACCTTTGATGTGTTTTAGAAGTTCTCTGAGTGAACTAGACGATCCAAATGGGATACCAATTGATTAGTTCTGCAGCAAGCAAAGCGCTCGTTTCGGATTCCCGACTACAGCACCGTTACGGGAGGGAGATGTGAGGAAAGTGTGGTTCCTGGCAGACAAGACTGGTCAACACTTTCAGTTGCGGCGAGGCGGAATGGAAATTACATAGATAGATGGATGGAATAGATGGAAATTACAAGGCTGAATTGTACCCATCGCTTTGCGAGCTGTGCGATTCCTGCATATGAATGCCACCGCGTGCCACCAAAGGTGGTACAATTTCCAGTTTCTCAGAAGGCTCCAATTCATCTCGAACCACAACACACTGCAGGATCTGCCACCTGAACGGCGACGATTGTGTCTCGCGGTCGTGGCGGCGCGCCTCCATCGGTCTGTGACGTCACGTGCTCGTGGCGCACCTTTTGTGTCGCCGGTCCAGGTCTGAGTAGCCGACGAACAGCCTGACGGTGTACTCGACGCCGCACGGCCTGCTCCGGTCCGCACTGTCCGGCTGCAGGGTGACCGACGAGAGCGAGTTTTGCGGCAGGTGGAACGTGAACGGAACCGCCTTCGGGCCGAGTTTCTTCACCAGCCGCTCCTGCAGCGGCAGGCACCAGGTCGTTGGTTGACAGTACCGGCACGCCCGTCACTGGGCAGTATTCAGTGAGGGACACCGCCGGGCAGTGCCGGGTAGGGGACACCGCCGGGCAGTGCCGGGTAGGGGACACCGCCGGTCAGTGCCGGGTAGAGGACACCGCCGGGCAGTGCCGAGTAGGGGACACCGCCGGGCGGTGCCGGGTAGGGGACACCGCCGGGCAGTGCCGGGTAGGGGACACCGCCGGGCAGTGCCGGGTAGGGGACACCGTTGGGTAATGCCGGGCAGGGGACACCACTGGGCAGCACCAGGTAGGAGACACCACTGGGTAGTACCGGGTAGCGAAATACTTTACTTTTCTACTTTAAGTCAGCCAGTGCCCTTCTAGGGCGGGTCAAGTCACCTGCAGAAAATTAAGTTTAGATTCTATATTCGCAGAGTGGCAAACAATTGCACATTAAAGGTTCATTGATTTTGCATGCCTAATTTTGCTACGTGCGTAATGACGTTCAAAGTCACATCAAATCCTTTGTTCGCACCGCAGTTCACACCAAACTTAACCCTTGCAGCGAGGGTGAGACGTTAATATGACTCCTCAAGGTTTTTATGAGAAACTCCTAAACCGTTCAAGAGATCGCTATGAACTTTGGCATGCCTTCCGACATTTCATGAGCACACATTTTTGAAAAATGCAGGTCTAGTGTATTAAGATTATACAGCTAAGGTAGGTGAAAGTCAAGTTACGACCACGTGTCAATGCGGGCTTTGCATGTAATGTAATGTAATGTATTTCGGATCCTCCCGAGCAGGGTTTTTCAGTTTCCGTCACAGAAGTGTACTAATGTGCAGCACAAACCATCATCACGAGCATACACGATAACAACGAGTGGCATCACAGTGCTGATGTAAGCGATGTTCCGGAGGCCGGAGGTTAGAGCCCGGACATGCGCAGCATGGCCGAAAGCCTCCGTTTGAAAACATTGTAGCCACCTGAGTTCCTCACATCTGGAGGCAGATTGTTCCACGTCCGGCAAGCTCTCGGTATGAAGGAGCGGCGCGCGAATTCTGTGCGACATCGTGGTACCTGGAGCTCACCGTTAGCCGTGGCCCTGGTGCTCCGTTGCGACACAGTTGCATTGAATGCATGTGCACTGAAGCATTCATCATGAAGATACCGAATAAAGTTACAGTCAAAAGTTTCATATGAGTGGACAAAAACCATAGCAAATACCAAGAAAAAGAGAACCGGTCGGGTTTTCATGTCAAACGAATATTTGAACCGTGAACAGTTAGTTTGTACAAATTGTTGTCACTATTTGGTGTTCAGAAGACACAAAAACAAACATAGTTTGTTGCAATATATACTGCTCCCTGTGGTACTGTTCCAAGTTTAAAGTGTATATCAAGTTAGGTCATTGAGTTACTAGTAACGACATACAAAGCACGATACAGATGATCGTGAGTGAGCGTCGAAAGCTTTGTCTGTCCCATTGCTTGTTCTCTATGCCTGGAGATTGGAGTAACGCTGTTCTTCCGCTAGCCTTGCCGTCGTATAGCTAGCACACTTCTGGATGCCGTGCCAGGATAAATCATAATTGGTTTGCGTCGAAGCTTCATTCAGCAAAAGCCTGAGAAGCTTTGATGAATGCATTTGTGGAAAACGGATGTGCCCTAGCAGGTCAATTGCACGTGCTCACTTGGAGGGTGGCACCGTACCATATTTGTTCTATCTGATGTGTGGCGGTCATCCATCCAGGACTCATTTTGCTTGGATTATTTTTAATTGAATTTGATTTTCAGTGGATTTTCGGTATTTCGAGTGCATATGAAGGAAAAAATGATCGAGCTCCATCATACCACATATTGCATGACGTGTCTATCTAGCTCCTAACAAAAATTAGATTGGGTAAAATTGACCCCCTCCCCCTCCCTGCACTGCGGGGGGGCGGGGGATTCCGCCCACCGCGAGGGTTAACATGCTAATTATATTAATACCTGCAAAAATGCGAAGCATACTTTACTGATTAAGTATAAATTCAACGTTACATAGTAAGATACCCTTGAGGGCGTTCTGAGCGTTAAATGCAGTATCCATGGCCAGCGGGCTGTCGAATGAGCTTCACCGACAACACGCTGCGCTATATGGCCTCACCTGCAGTTTGCTCATGTTGCTGGTGTCGGTGTTGGCGTTCGGATAGACCTCCTCAGAGGCGACGCACAGGTCCTTCTGGAAGCTGATGCCCATGATCTCGTCCTCTTCCCGACCGTAGCGAAACGAGCAGATGACCTGGCCGTACACCTGCTTGCCATCGAGGTAGCTGGGGTCGACCAGCAGAACGCCATCTGCCCGCACGATCATGTCTTGTCAGGATGATCATGTCTTGTTGTCAGGATGATCATGTCTTGTTGTAAGGATGATCATGTCTTGGTGTCAGGATGATCATGTCTTGTTGCCGGAATGATGATGTTTAGTTGTCAGTATGATCATGTTTTGCCATGAGGATGATGATGTCTTGTTGTCAGGGTGAAACAAAATACACAGTATTCAATTTGAAAAATAGTATCAGGACTTATTCAGTTACATTTTGATTCTATGACTAACCAAGTTTGAATTGGCAATTTCCTTCTCCTTCAATTTCTTTTCATTGATGCATTTTGGAATCGATAACATGTTTGAATTGTTTTGGGACTATGGTTCTTAAATGCATACCGTGAATGTCATGGTCTTATTAATTAATGGGCTTGAAAAGGACGCTTTGCTTTTTAAGCGAAGCAGACAATTGTTCTACTGCAATTGCAGCGCTTCTGCCGCTATGTCTTCCCGATTTTTGAAATGCTAGTTGCGGAACGAGTTTTCGATTCGGATTTTTTTTCTTCAAGTTGTGATAATATGTATATAGATTCTTGCCTATTCAAGCATTTTTGCATGCATCGTTGCTCTCAAAGGATGTTGATGACACTGTAATGTAATTATTGTGCTTTGTTCGGTTTAGCGACTGGATCAGCTGTGTTTTTCTTTTCTTTACTTCGAGACAAGGCGAGTGCTTCTTCGATCGTTACCTAGCGCATCTCTCCACCCTCCCCCTCCTGCTGTAGCAATCCCCAAATTTGAGCCGCATTGCTCTTCAACTGGAGGGGACGCTCCTGGTCACCTGATCCTGGAGGGGACGCTCCTGGTCACCTGATCCTGGAGGGGACGCTCCTAGTCACCTGATCCTGGAGGGGACACTCCTGGTCACCTGATCCTGGAGGGGACGCTCCTGGTCACCTGATCCTGGAGGGGACGCTCCTGGTCACCTGATCCTGGAGGGGACGCTCCTGGTCACCTGATCCTGGAGGGGACGCTCCTGGTCACCTGATCTTGGGTGGCGGACCTCAAAACAACTGCGGAGAAACCTCCGACTGGGCGGGACCTCCAGCAATGCCAAGCACAGTTGAAAGTTGGCATATATCAGGGGTGGTCGAGCATACTTTCCGCTTCTACCTGTGAATGCCACATGTTCTGAAATTGTTGTCCGAAGATAGTATCCATATCAGGGGCAGATCCAGAAGCCTGGTTTGGGGAAGGGCAATTAAAAATAATCTTATATTTCGGAAAGAATCATCCGATTCGAACAGCTACCATTCGTCGGGTCTGTTTGAGACAATGTTTATTTAATAAATATTGTCTGAAATCGAATGTTCGTAGATTTCGAGAATGATGCCATTTTAGTGCAAAATTTCGGAAAAAGTCGGCCTCTCGGACGGAGTGGGGCGGGGGGGTGCGGCATCGCCCCGTTTGCCTCTGGATCCGCCCCTGATCAATGTCCATTGACTTTTGCGGATACAGGTGAGGACTGAAAGACCCTGTTGTAGCTGCTAACTGCATGGGCTGCTTCTGTGGATGAAGCTTTGGAACGTTATTCCGTAAAGGACAGGCAAGCATGATGCGTGTGGCAAGCCAATCCTCATCTCACGGAAAGCATTTTCGCCAGCAAAATTGGCTTATTTGCTTCTTGTGATAAATACTTCGCTATTTCGAATGCATGATTGAACTGGCCTTGCAGCTGTATCAATGCAGCTGTGTCTCGATAATAAGTCAGCACTTCACCAGTAATACAGAAATACACACAGACACATACGGGAGAGATTTAATATTGCACGCCGTGCGAACTCATCGCATGCTGGAACTAACGAGATCGCATTGATTAGCTATAATCAATCGGCCAGAGCGCCTTCAATGGAGCCGTCACGTCTGCGCGGGCGATTGGTCGGCAGGACAAAGTGCCGATGCGCTCTCAGCTGTATTGTAACGCATGTTGGTGACAGGGACGAATCCAGGGATTTTGATGACTGAGGGCGAGGAAGGCACTCTCTCTCTCTCTCTCTCTCTCTCTCTCTCTCTCTCTCTCTCTCTCTCTCTCTCTCTCTCTCTCTCTCTCTCTCTCTCTCTCTCTCTCTCTCTCTCTCTCTCTCTCTCTCTCTCTCTCTCTCTCTCTCTATATTGCATGCATGTATTGTTACATACATATATATATATATATATATATATATATATATATATATATATATATATATATATATATATATATATATATGTATATATACATATATATATATATATATATATATATATATATATATATATATATATATATGTATATATAGATAGACAGATTTAGACATAGATATGGATATAGATAAGTATATGTATGTATTTATTCAAGCCAGTTTCAATATAACTTGTCCCATTGCAGAACTGGTCCCACTTTATAAACCACGCATCCTGAGTACGCCTATTGTGATGGCAGAACTTGTGAGTTGGGAATGCTTGTGCTACATTCCACCCAGTTACATCGAGCTAATGGTGTGTGTGCATGTTGCGTAATCCATCGAACACATCTGGCGCACGCTGTTGGAACACCTGAATCGAGATGTCGCGCGTAAGATGTCGACACACGGGCCAATCTAGGTATTCAACATGTTCGAGAGGAAGAAGAAGCGCCGTCACTGCGGAGACAGAGACGGAGACGGCGACGGTACTCACCAATTGGATCGACCGAGGAAACATGATCGACAAAATCTCTCCTGCCCAGGTAGATGGTCACCTTCCCGTCCGGCGACGACTTCTTGAACACCTTAAAAGAGGCGAACGTGACGTCGTCGGGCGGCGCTCGGCGACTGCGACTGCGACTGCGACTGCGACTGCAGGGCTCTGGACACGCGCCGTATGTGGCCGCCGCCGCTGAGGCGCTCATCATGTGCAGGCGGCGCGGTCCGCGGTCCTGCTGCGCCGGCTTGGCAGTCGCCGCCGGAAACCGAGCCGGCGCCGAGCCGCCGGTCCGTCTGCAGCTGCGTTCGGTGTGATCACGTGACCGTCCTGGGACTGGGCTCGCGCCGCCGCACCTCGCCGCCTCTCCGTCGCGTCGGCTGGACTCTCTGTCGCTGCCGCTGCTCGACGCCGTCGCAAGATGTCAGCTGCCGTGATATGATAGGAGAGTGTGTGGGGTGGGATGTGTGTGTGTGTGTGGGGGGTGGGGGGTGCAAGCGCTATTCCTGCTCTAACTGTGCGATATCCACACTGCCGATATTGGAACTTTACGCCAAACTCCCGGTTCCAATCGTGCTTTCAATCAAAAGTCGGGTTCTGCTTCGCGCACAGAAAAGGGCGGCAGCATTCTTCCCCCAAGTTAAATTCTGCCATAGACCATTGCATTAAAAGCTCATTTGCTCCGAAGTTAAGCAGTATTAACCTGGACTAACCTACCCAAGCCCACATTTCCGATCTTCATCCCTTACCGCGAGCCAAGTTCTCAGTTCGAACGCTTTGTTAGTTTTTTTTACCGTATTTACAAATGGAGGAAGTTATTTATATTCTGATGAACCAACATAATTTACCACCAATTTACCAATTTACCAATTTACCAATTTACCAATTTACCATTCACCAACCAACATAATTTGGTTGGTGACCAAGTACATTTTTTTAAAAGCTTGATTACGTGCGGGACAAAAAGCACAGTTTGGCCCTGGTTCACATGACCTAGCCCCTTGCATCACTGTGCGGTGCACATGCAGCCGCTGTACGCTGTAGGAATGTATGCATAATGCAGATCAGACTGGATCGTGCGACCCATGGGAACTGTGCCTGCTTGATCCACGCGTAAAAAATGCTCTCATCAAAGATATGTAAGCAATGTCTGTGTTTTTAGTACCGGCATGGGGTGGCATGAGAAAGATCCTAGATGTGTGCTTTTCATCATGCACTGCCACAGGGCTAATCCCAAGTGTGCGCTTCTGAACAGGGGCGGATCGAAGGGGGAGGGCGAAGTGGGCATCCCCCCTTAGGACCCAAAAGACGACCCTCTGTCTGGAAAAAATGATCCCCTCGAGGGACACTCGAGTGTGCTCCCTCCATGGAATTGTCTTAATCAGTGACGCTGGGGATATAACGCGCCAAACAGACCGCCCCCCGAGCTCAGGTGGGCTCCCCTGATGGCATGTAGGCGTCCACTCAAAATTACGTCCACCACCTTGGCGAAATCCTAGATCTGTCGGTGCTTGCGGGTATTTATACTGGCTGGATACCACGGCTGAACCTTGGTCTATTATGTGCCTTTTGGAATTGTAATGTCGTGGCTCCTCTACCCGGAGGGATTTAACCGTGGTAGTCCTACTAGCTTTCCAGCCGTTATTGGATCTTCGGAATGCTCTGGTTTTGAATGAGTTAGTAGGTTTAGTGCCTTTCACGTGTCATGTTCAATTGCACCAATTATGGCACAAGACAGACACTGTTGAATTTAATTTAGCAAGCAATTCCGAATTCCCAGCTCCGTCTTATACCTGTACGATCCATAGCTGGGGGCCGGCAACACAAGAGCGACGCAACAAGCTGAATACAGACAAGTTAGCTGGGAGGAGAAATTTGAAGGTGTAATTTGCAGAATTTGTGCTACCGTTTCCACATGTGTTTTTCCACGTTTCCTACAAATACGAAGGTGAATGTAGTGAAATGAACGATTAAGCATGCAATAATAAAACATGAATATACAAACACGAAAAATTGAACCCCGGGTAGAGACACAGGATTCCGCAATCTCTATCCCTATCATACTATTTGTGTAATAAACTTTGGTTGTCTTTCGCCTTTTGGTTCTCGAGTGAATTGCGAAAGGCTAGAGCGAAAACTATATCGGCCAGAAACGTGAAATATTCACACAACCAATGGTCAATGTGTGCTGTGGAGCTTCGTTCCCGTAGGGTGTGTTTTAAGCGCGTGACATGCGCGTAAATTTGCTCCATATCCCTCAGACGTGCTATTCTCGTGCTAACGTGCTATTGTCGAGTTGAAGAAGAAAATCTCCGTTGTACATATCGAAGTGTGGCTTGGCCCACGTGGCAGCCAGTCAGATGTGCTTGGCAACATTCGAAAGCCACATGTGTTGGCTACCTTTTGAGTCCAATTTCTGTGCAATCGGGTCAAGATATTGCACGTTAAATACGTGAACGTGGTGCGTGGTCAAATCGGCAATCTCCCGTGACTTAGTGTGTCAAAACCCGTTTATGTGCTCCTATTTCAGTGCGCCCAGTCGACTCACTTTCAACCGGTACAGCTACCGAACTAACGGTCAGATCGACACGAGACCACACCACAGTGTAGACACGCCAAAGGATCACTTTTCAGCGCACCCGTCACCTCCTCCCTGGTCAGCTGCCCCTAGCTTTTCTCATGGTGGACTGGTCTGGCCTGTATGAGGCCAACACAGTTGACGGCAAGTGGGACGCATGGTTGAACATCTGGAAATGCGTCATGGATGCTCACTGCCCTACCGTCACGAAGTTCGCGAGTCGCCGCTCAGTGCCACCCTGGATCGCTGAGAATGCTGACCTCCGCGCCCTGACCCTTCGACGTGACTGGGCTCACAGCCAAGCGGACCGATCCGGGAGTGACGAGGATTGGCAACTCTACCATGAACTAAATCAACGGACCTCCACTGAGCTCGTGGTCGCCAAAAGCCGTTTCTTCGATCGGACTTTGGAAGAAAATGACAACGTCTGGCCGCACGTTCGACGTCATCTCTTTCAGAAGAAGACAACTCCACCATCAACTGAACCATCACGTTCCAACCAGGAGAAAGAGTTGTTCGCTGACGAACAAAACCGGCATTTTTCTTCAACTGGCAAGCGCGTGGCTGCTGCTTTGCATTCTTTAGGGGATTTAGGCCCAAATACAGCGCATTAACCACGCCCTCCGCGCGTTGTTAGCTCAGCATTCAAGCTGAAGCCCGTCACTCTTCCCGAACTCTCTCATGCCCTGCGTGATTTAAATCCTACCAGTGCTCGTGGTAACGACAATGTGTCCCTGAAATTGCTCAATATGTCGTTTCCTTCGGTGTGTGTACATATTTTGCACATAATCAACTTCAGTTTGTCGTCATGTACTTTTCCGGAACTGTGGAAGTTGGCTGAAATCGTACCAATCGTCAAGAAAGGCTGCCCTGACGATCCCAAGTGTTATAGGCCCATCTCGATCTTGAGTAACGTGTCAAAACTGTGCGAGAAGATAGTAGTCAACCAGCTCACTGCGGATCTCCACCGAAATTGTCTTCTTAACAACTCGCAACATGCCTATCGACCACTTCATTCTACTGAAACTGCCCTTGCTGATGTAGTAGCTTATGTCACAAATTGCATCGAAAGGCGCCGCGTTTGTCTGCTCGCATCAGTAGATTTGTCTAGTGCCTTCGATTGCGTGTCTCATAGTCGACTCTTGACCAAATTAGAGTGGTACGGCATCGACAGCTCTTGGTTTAGATCTTACCTTTCAAATCGCAGACAGGTAGTTCGGCCCGGAAGACTCGTATGCAACGTATCCTGTGGTGTTCCACAAGGAAGTTTGTGCGGTCCAATTCTGTTTTTGTTGTACACAAATGATCTTCTCTCGCACATAGGTGATGTCTTTAAAGTCGTTGCTTACGCTGACGACACACAGGCGACGTTGTCATCGAAATTGGAGGACATAATGTATGCAAAACGCCGTCTCGAACCGTGCTTGGAAACTATGAGCTCGTGGTACCGTGTAAATCTTCTCAAGCTCAACCCATCTAAAACGCAATTTGTGATTTTTGGTTCTCGCCAGATGATCGCGCGGCTGCCTAGCATCAGCCTCTCTGTTCTTGGATCGGATATTTCACGTGTCTCATCTATCAAAAACCTGGGTGTGACCATGGACGAATCGTTAACATGGAGTGAGCAAATTGGCGATATTGTTAAGAAATGTAACCGCATTATCTTTCCTCTAGCCAAGCATGTACGTTCTCTTACTGAAGAAACGCTGTCGAAGTTAGTGCTTGCACTGGTTTTCCCCCATGTAATGTACTGTTGCTCAATCTGGTCTGCTGCATGTGACACCGAGCGCGTGCGAATCCCAAAAGTCATAATGAGGGCGGCTAGGATCATAACTAGGACCTCTCGCTATGGTCATATATCGCATGTTATTGAGCGGTTAGGCTGGCCTAGCTTTCAACGCTTTGTCGACATTAGGGATTGCTCACTGGTTCATCTTGCAGTGCATCGCTCGGGAGCACATGAAACCCTGCGTGATCTTGTGACATTGAGAAGTGATGTCAGCTCTCGATCTACGCGATCAACACCGTTTTCAGTAGAGCGCCCACGCCTGAAAACTTCTTTCGCGCAACGCTCTTTCATGTACCGTGCTGCAGTTCTTTGGAACAGTCTCGCCGAGGAAGTTAGGGTCGAGAATATGCGACGGGCTTTTAAGTTTAAGCTGAAGGAGGCGCTGAAAAGAGCTGTACGTGGGAATGTTTGAGTATTGTATGCATGTGTTTTTAATGTTTTAGTAGCCTCCTGTCCCACCATTTTTTTTTTAGCGTTTTTGACATTTGATACTGAGTGTCTTTTGGTACCAATACAAGGATTGATTGATGACACAACAATCACCAAGCTCGATAAGGCAACCATTGCCGGTTCACGTGGCACGGCAACCATTGCCGGTTCACGTGGCACGTGCCAGAGGCGTAAGAACGGATAAAGGGAGGGGGAAACCCTTTTCGGAGTGCATTCTTATCATGCATCGACATAGCATTAATGTTAAACTTTCATGAAGATTGGGAGGAGGGGTGGGGGTGGTGCATGGCACGATTGGCACGTAAAACACGTGGCACGTGCACACGTGGGAATCGTAAAAAGTGCAAATTGGTTTAATTCAATATCTAGAATTTCGCCATCTGAAATATTTTCGCTACAATCAATGATTCCCCAAATCATTACCAAACGCGGTTTGGGAATATTTCACTCGTTTTTTTATGATAGAGCCGGCGACCGCCGGCGATGGCCGGGGTCAACGACATTGTTTCAATTTCGGGAGTTGAAAAGTATTCACTCGTGCGCTGCCACGCAAGCCAAACATTGGCAGGAAAGATTTCAGTCAAGCAAATAGGAATATTTTCCATATGGAAATTAATTGATAAAGTCGGCTCCATTTTAACCGGCATAACTCGCAAACCGAGGGACCAATCGGCACAAAACCAACACCAGAGTGTAGCTACGAGAATAGGTATGTCGTTCAGTGAACCAGCGGGTTTTGGTGATTATTTCTTACTTCATTGTTTTTGCTTTTTTTCAAATTTGCTAATTCAAAACTTTCGAAACACAGCGCGACAATTGCCGTAGGCGCTTGTTCCATTTACTCTTCATAACTATGCTTTCAGTAAGTCATATATGAGTCATAATGATATCAGACATGATGGTCAAAATTTGCAAGCTACCATATTCCTACACAACTACTTAATTGACGTAAGATGGTAGCTGTAGTGAGATTCATGGACAAGATGCAGCGCGGCTCGATCGACACGCGGACGCTCTCGACGACGGCCGCCACCATCGGCATGCCGCAAACGCCGACGCGCCCGACGTGGCAGCACTGGCCCGACCAGCAGTTGAGACCGGCCAGCTCCCGTAGCCGAAGAGCCTCACCGCCGGCGGCGGCGGCGGGCCGGCCGCCGCACAGACGACAGCAGACGGCGCAGACGACGGCAGACGGCGCAGACGACGGCAGACGGCGCAGACGACGGCAGACGGCGCAGACGACGGCAGACGGCGCAGACGACGGCAGACGGCGCAGACGTGCGCCCATCGGCCCGACCGCCGCGGGTGACGTGAGCCAGGCCGTGCAGTCGCCACGGGCGGCCGGGGGTCCGGTCAGCGTCGGCCTGTGGAGGCGAAGCCGAGGCAGGCCGGCCACGTGGTGACGGCCGGTCCGCGCAGCTGGGAGACCGGGTGAACATCACCGTCCGACATGTGTGTGTGTCACTGTCGCTGTCGCTGTCGCTGTCGCTGTCCACGTGTGTGTCGCTAGCCACGTAGGTGCGCGCTTTGTCGTCCGTCGTCCGATCAGTGCTGAAGGCGGTCGCTGAAAAGTGGTGCGCGGTCGGCAGCACGACTGCTACTGGCAGCACGGTTTCAGACTACGAGTGGAAACACGAGGAGCGCTAGAGCGGTGGCCGGCGATCGCTCGAGTGTTCCTGTTCCTCCGGTGTACTCGGTGGTGACAACCAGGGCACCAGGCCACCGGTGCATTGTTGGTGACGACCAGGGCACCATGCGATCAGTGTATTGTTGGTGACAACCAGAACACCATACCATCAGTGTATTGTTGGTGACATCCAGAACACCATACCATCAGTGTATTGTTGGTGACAACGAACCCAGTGTTTTTGGTGCAACCATACCATCAGTGTATTGTTGGTGACGACCAGGACCATCCATCATTATTGTTGGTGACGACCAGGGTATCATGCCATCAGTGTATTGTTGGTGACAACCAGAACACCATACCATCAGTGTATTGTTGGTGACAACCAGGGCACCATACTATCAGTGTATTGTTGGTGACATCCAGAACACCATACCATCAGTGTATTGTTGGTGACGACCAGGGTACCATGCCATCAGTGTATTGTTGGTGACGACCAGGGTATCATGCCATCAGTGTATTGTTGGTGACAACCAGAACACCATACCATCAGTGTATTGTTGGTGACAACCAGAACACCATACCATCAGTGTATTGTTGGTGACAACCAGGGCACCATACCACCGGTTTCGTTTCAATGCATAAGCCGTGCAGTGATCAGGGTGTTCAGGGTCTCATGAGCCGTACAATAATAAGGGTATGCAGAGTCATATGAGCCGTACAGTGATCAGGGTGTTCAAGGTCTCACGAGCCGTAAAGTAAAAAGGGTCTGTAGGGTCATATGAGCCGTACAGTTATCAGGGTGCTCAGGGTCTCATGAGTCGCACAATAATAAAGGTCTGCAGGGTCATATGAGTCGTACAGTGCTCAGGGTCTTCAGGGTATCATGAGCCGCATAGTGATCAGGGTGTTCATGGTCTCATGAGCCGCACAGTGATCAGGGTGTTTAGGGTCTCATGAGCCGTACAGTGGTCATGGTGTTCAGGGTCTCATGATCCGTACAGTGATCAGGGTTTTCAGGGTCACATGAGCCGTAGAGTGAGCAGGGTGTTCAGGGTCTCATGCCCCATAAAGTGATCAGGGTTTTCAGGGTCTCATGAGCCGTACAATGATCGGGGTGTTCAGGTTCTCATGAGCCGTAAAGTGATCAGGGTGTTCAGAGTCTCATGAGCCGTAAGGTGATCAGGTAACTTCGGTACAAACCTTTTCTGCCTTGCGCGGCCTGGCGAGATTTCTCTGCTGGAAGACACCAAGCTAGCAGTGTATACGTTTCACCCGGCGTTGAAAAAGGCATCTGGTTCGCAGCTCACTGGACACTGGATTTTCGACCGTTTCCCACCAATAGGCAATTGGAATCACAGTTGGCCGCCGTCGTGCGGTATCGGCCGTAAGATGAGGATAATCTCGAAACTTGGCCGAGTAATTTAGCGTCAGCAGCTCAGGCAAACCATAAGTAATTCATGTTCGGTATTCTAACACAATTATCTCTAAAGGTGACAGGTAACCAGCGTGCCCTTACCTGCGCTCGGTGCCCAGGTACTAATCTAGTTGCAACGTTTCGCGGCGTGCCGTGGTCTCCTGCTTTTTCCGCCGTTAGCCCCTTATGAGCACAGCTGAAGAAAATGACACCACCTGGTGAGCGAGTTGTGTGCGATACGCCCAATTGATGGACTTGTGGATAAGGTGGATTAAGCCTGTGGTATGTTGCTGTCATGTAGCGAGGGGACTAAGCCTGTTGTACGTTGTTGTCAGGTTAACCACAGGGGGTTAACCCTGTGATGCGTTGCTTTCATGTAGCGATGAACCGGAGCTACCTGCATTGCCAGCTGTTTGCAACGTGATTGTGTCTGTAACGCCTGCCGCACATGTGGTTGAATACGTCAGAAATGAGGCAAGCTAAAGTGATTGCTCCGTCGCGCGTCGAGGAGCCAGTGCTAATCCTGTCGTCTAAGTTGGAGCTGGAGTTGGAACAGCATAATTGCGACACTCGGACGAGTGCGCCTGACGCTATTGATGGACACGGCGTGAAACTGTTCAGAACTGCACTTGTACTTTCTGTACACATTGTGTGCAAATGCTGGTTGCCGACCTCAAGTAACTACTCGGTGACCTGCAGTTATTTGGATCACGCCATGTCCGTCCGGCCTTGCGGACAATGGACAAAACCACACCTGTAATGTAATTCGAAATATATTGTTGATATATTGCTCTCACATTCAGTTATCAACTTCTTTATTAACCATGTCCAGGCACAGGATGCTGGGAGAGGTCATCCACACTCGAGCTGGGTTAAACGATGGAATGGTACTGCAGCGCGGTAGCACTTGGACTGCACAATTGGCCAGCCATGCAGGCGTCTTCTATCAAAGGCAACACAGCCTCTCAGGCCACGCCTGGGATGCCGCCAGGCCACATAGATCACGTTGCACAGCAAGGTCTTGTGGTCATGCCACGCAATCTGATATTTGCAGCGAAATGGCATAAATGTGCGGTTTGCAACGATTTTTTACTGTGCTTTAATGCGGGAAATGAAAAAAAGATGCGCTTCACCTTTTACGTTGGATTGTCTTGAGTGATTGACTAGATCCATCACTATAACCATGACCAGGTAAGGCAATATTTAAAAAGTCATAATCTTGCCAAGCTAGCTCAACCCAATCAAATAGTTTAATTAATATCATGTCATGACAGCCTCCTCTGTTTCGTAGCCGTCCAGTCAGCTGCTATAGCTTCGGGAATATAAGGTGTAGTCACCACGAATTGTCACTCAGTCATTCGTTCTCTCAAAGACGAAAACCGAATTACTATCAACCATTCATTATTCTTCAAAGTTATTTGAAAACTCATGGTGCAAAGTAATTATTTTTCAGGATCTAACGAACTTTATTGGACTGCATTTAATCAGTTACGAAACAAAAAGTTTCCAATGCCGTCAGCTCAGCACACACATAATTGCCACACCAAAGTCTGGGTGCCGCTGGATCCCGGAGTTAGAACGGAAGCCACTGTCATCGGAATTCGGTACCTGGATAGCCTCCGCTCTCCACACGTCAAAAGCGCATCGACAGGATGACAGCTGGCATCTATGCGAGGTGCTGAACGCGTTGTTCTCTGTGTATAAAAATACGCATTCATATAATACTAAAATTATATCAAGGAGGGTCGCTGACCGTAGACGGGCACACACACATATTCACAGAAACATAAACATACCTGGGTATACATATATATATATATATATATATATATATATATATATATATATATATATATATATATATATATATATATATGTGTGTGTGTGTGTGTGTGTGTGTGTGTGTGTGTGTGTGTGTGTGTGTGTGTGTGTGTGTGTGTGTGTGTGTTCATGACGGATACAACATTTTACACGTGAACAACATGAGTGGCTGTGCCAACAACGAGAAGACAGCATTATTCCAACACGGAGAGGACAGTGAGCACGAGTGTGAGGACTAGCAGCTGATGATGAGCCATCAGGACCCAACTAATCCCCATCGTGTTGCTGCAGGACACGAAGCACGCTTGATCGCGGTGCTGTCTGGTGCTACCGTGCGCTCTGGATCAGCTCTACCGCTAATTCACCAGCTTCACTTCCTGCGAATCCACGAACACACTGTGAGATGATTGCTGTCTTCTCTCCTTCATTCTCTCCCTCAAACTCACGCTCGGCGCCTCCCCATCTCGTCCTTCCACTCCCTCACTTCCCTGACTCTCCCCTGATCTGCCGGTCGCCCGCTCGCCCGGGTCGCCGTCCGATCACTCAGCACTCCGGAAGGTGGCCATGAGGCGGCCGGGCACCACGTACGTGGTGACCGGCGACTGGTACAGCGCGTTGGTCCCCTCCATGTTGTTGTCGCGCGCCGTCTGCAGGTCGGCCTCGAACCGGGCGTACTCGCGCCGGTCCGCCAGGTAGGTGTAGAGTCGCCACAGCAGCAGGGTGCCGACGCCCACGGCCAGCACGGCGCCCACCGTGCCCAGCACGATGGCCAGCACGTCCACCTCGCTGCACTCCTGCCGGCCAGCCGGGCGTCGACCGTCAGCCGGGCGACACACGGTCAGCCTGGAGTCAGTCTGGGGCCAGGGGCGTCGGCACTGGGTCATGGAGTCAGCCTGGAGCCAGGGAGTCGGCACTGGATAAAGGAGTCAGTCTGGGTCATGGAGTCAGCCTGGAGCCAGGGGAGTCAGCACTGGGTCATGCAGTCAGTCTGGTGCCAGGGAGTCAGCGCTGGGTCATGGGGTCAGCCTGGAGCCAGGGGAGTCAGCACTGGGTCATGCAGTCAGTCTGGTGCCAGGGAGTCAGCGCTGGGTCATGGGGTCAGCCTGGAGCCAGGAGAGTCGGCACTGCGCTAGTGGATCAGCCCGGTATCAGGGTGTCAGCCCGGGCCACGGGATCAGAAACCAGCTGGGTCAGGGATCAGTTCGGGATACTTCGGGACCTAGTCAATGTTAGGTCAGGGGTCAAAGCGGGGTCAGAGGGCCAGTTTGGAGCCACGTCAGTCCGTAGCCAGGGGGGTTAGCACTGGGTCTAGGGGATCAAAACAGAGCCAGCTGAGTCAGTGCTAAGTCCAGAACAGAAGCTGGTTAAGATCCAGAGATAGTTGAAGATGGACAAGGAGTGTCGAAAAAAGTTGAGACGAGGCAGCAAACATTAGCACGATAGTCATCGTGTAGCATGGGAGCACATGTTGGTAGCGGATGGTAAGCTGTAACTTTATGAGAGAAAGGTACAACTAATCACAGGTGACAGTGGATATGTTGGCTTCTTTACATCTATATTAGCTCATTAAATGGAAGCTGAAGCGAGCTGCGCTATGCGTCACATCGTAAGTCATGAGTCATTCGTACCCAACGGACAAGACGGCCGACGACCAGAACGTCTTCCTCACCTTCTTCCGCAGGACGTCGATGATGGCGTTGCCGTCAACGTCCGAGTAGTATTGGAAGCTGTAGAAGCAGCCGTCAGTGTCGTCCTCGAACCGGCAGATGGTGCCCTGCTCCGCAGGACCTGGCCAACCGCAGGCACAGTGTGCACACACGTCTGCTGGTGCCACAGCCACAGTGTGCACACACGTCTGCTGGTGCCACAGTGTGCACACACGTCTGCTGGTGCCACAGCCACAGTGTGCACGCACGTCTGCTGGTGTCACAGTGTGCACACACGTCTGCTGGTGTCACAGTGTGCACACATGTCTGCTGGTACCACAATGTGCACACACGTCTGCTGGTGCCACAGTGTGCACACACGTCTGCTGGTGCCACAGCCACAGTGTGCACATACGTCTGCTGGTGCCACAGCGTGCACACACGTCTGCTGGTGCCACAGTGTGCACACATGTCTGCTGGTGCCACAGCCACAGTGTGCACACACGTCTGCTGGTGCCACAGCCACAGTGTGCACACACGTCTGCTGGTGCCACAGTGTGCACACATGTCTGCTGGTGCCACAGCCACAGTGTGCACACACGTCTGCTGGTGCCACAGCCACAGTGTGCACACACGTCTGCTGGTGTCACAGTGTGCACACACGTCTGCTGGTGCCACAGTGTGCACACATGTCTGCTGGTGCCACAGCCACAGTGTGCACACACGTCTGCTGGTGCCACAGCCACAGTGTGCACACACGTCTGCTGGTGCCACAGCCACAGTGTGCACACACGTCTGCTGGTGCCACAGCCACAGTGTGCACACACGTCTGCTGGTGCCACAGCCACAGTGTGCACACACGTCTGCTGGTGCCACAGTGTGCACACATGTCTGCTGGTGCCACAGCCACAGTGTGCACACACGTCTGCTGGTGCCACAGTCACAGTGTGCGCACAGGTCTGCTGACACTTGCCTCGCAGTGACGCTTTTATGCATTGCATGATAATGGGGTGCGCAGACTAAAAGTTAGCCGGCCGTGACAGATCTTCGGCGGAGAGTTAAACTGCAGTGTCAAATCGTGCAGTTAAAATTGGACGTCGCTGATTTTGTGGTGAGTTAAAGGCGGACGCAAAAAGTTTTTCTCCGCTTAGACTTGGATTCCATGACCCGGCGTCAGCACTATCGAAGAAAGTGTATGCAAAACCATGAAAAGTAGCTTTATCGAAACAAATTAGACAAGCATAGTGTAAGACAAGTATCAGTATTATTAAATGTTTTTATCCTGCATGCCTGCGTGCTACGCAATATATCTTATGAGTGTAGCTGTAAATATACTTTCTTCCTTCAATATCAGAGACACACAAGAAGGAACAGGGGAGATGCCCCCTCGCTCCAATAGCATCGGAGGAGGCCTGCTCGAGACGAGGACGACGATTTTGTCAACGTTTTGTCCACATTTGTCCTACAAACGACGAATTCCCATCGTAGGTAAAGCGTTGTTAGAAAATTATGTTCGCCTTTATTTTGTTCCTTTATGGTACAAAAAAAACTGCTCCATGGAGCGTGGACCGCGTATCATTTACAATTGTCCTCGTGGTGGGCACATTTCGCTCCTGTGATACGCATAGACATTTACCACGTTTACATGAGCAGGTCAACCGTAAACGGAAATTTCCGATCCGGTCGATTCGCAAAATTTCCGATCGCGCGGCCCGTTTATAGGAGCAAGGCAGCCACCTAATATAATTTTTGCGATTTGACGGCTCACGCAATGTGATGAAAAGTTCCGAATATTTGGCGCATTTTTGCGCTTCTGACGCACCTGCTTCGAGCAACGGCGTACATAGGCACAAGGTAACATCAATGATCCACGTAGTTAGAGGTTGTTGGGCAGAGATATAGGGAATCTGTGAATTCGAAGGATTCACGCAGCCGATGACACGTTATCGATGACAATATAGCCCTTTCTTCTTCGTGAATCAAACGGTGCATTGTTTCCAGGCCAGATTATGTTCTATAGTATAGGTTCCAGACTATGTAATGGTGCATTGTTCCAGGCGGCCTTGTTCCAGATCGTGCAATTGTCAAATAAACAGGGTAAATTAGGTTCACTACGCAATACAAGAGATAAATCAACAAAACCCAAACGCTGTCACAAATCCGCAAGTTGAACACTCCGCCACATCGTAAACCTCACGGTTGGGCACGCACCAATAACGTGACGTCCCAGCGCCGCTTTCAGCTGTTATGTTTCTGCTTTTTGTGTTTCATCACTTGGTTTGCAATTGGAATTAAAAACAAGACGTTTGTTTTTCATAGTTACCCTAAATTTACTAAAAACTTAGCAGAGAATAGCTTCAAGAAGTATCATGACTCTTGCAGCCGTACCGTTATTTGTTCATGATTGACGCTTGTCGCAAACTTCAACCTACCGAAGAGTAAATTTGCGTTAAGCTTTTCGCATGTTTTGCTACGCAAAAGCCCGTTTACAAGAGCATTATTTTCGCAAGCATTCCTAATCGCATCGTATTCGGAAGTTTTGCTGCTCATGTAGACGTGGTAACTGTTCTAAAGAAATATCATATATTATTTCACAGCAACAGAGGGCCTTTTCACAGTTCCGGAGTGGCCTTGATAGTTACATAGGGCCCTTTCACAGCTCCGGAGGGACTTTGATGATTACAGAGGGCCTTTACACAGCTCTGCAGTAGCCTTGGCAATTATAGAATGCCCGTTGGCAGTAACAACCGACTGTCTGAGGGTGTTTTGTCTGTCATAGAGGGTTCTCTAACAATCCAAGGGGTACTCTGATAGCTACAGGCCAGAGCTGGAGATAATGAGCCCAGTCCTTGGGAACTGGCATTGGAGTGTTGGTGTCCCGGCGCGGCGCGGCCGATCCACCGAGAGCGTCCTGGAGAGCCAGGACGTCGGGGCAGTCGTGCAGACAGGTGCAGTTTGTGCCGCTGCCGGGCGGACATTGGGCGACTCACCGAGCGAGTCCTTCAGAGCCAGGACGTCGGGGCAGTCGTGCAGACAGGTGTAGTGTGTGCCGCTGCCGAGCGGACATTGGGCGACTCACCGAGCGAGTCCTTCAGAGCCAGGACGTCGGGGCAGTCGTGCAGACAGGTGTAGTGTGTGCCGCTGCCGAGCGGACATTGGGCGACTCACCGAGAGCGTCCTGGAGAGCCAGGACGTCGGGGCAGTCGTGCAGACAGGTGTAGTTTGTGTCGCTGCCGGGCGGACATTGGGCGACTCACCGAGCGAGTCCTTCAGAGCCAGGACGTAGGGGCAGTCGTGCAGACAGTTTGCGCCGCTTCTGAGCAGACACTGGGCACACGGCTGGTACGTGCGACACAGGCCTCGACAGGTAGGACAGTCTTCGCAGAAGAGCCCCGCGTACCTGACGGTCCGCCACACCTCAATGCCACGAGACGACCTCTTAACACCGGGTGGAACTTGGCTGAACCAAAGCTTTCAAATGGTGCACTGAGAAAATAATTGAAAGAGCATTGCCACAAGAAGACAATAGCATGCCTGAAAAGATGGAAGAAAAGGTGGAGAAAATGTGTAATGCTTCATTTCAACATCGGGAAGTAATACATGGCGAAAGGTTGAAAATTAAACATTGTTATTTATTTTTGTTCTTTCCCTCAGTACACTAATCCTACCATCAGTGACCTACGTACCCTGCTCGGTGTTGCACTACCAGTGACGTACCTGCCACTATCAGAAACGCTCATGCCACTGCCAATGACGTACCTGTCACTATCAGAGACGTTCATGCCACTACCAGTGACGCACCTGCCACCATCAGCAACGCACCTGCCGTGCTCGGTGTTGTAGCAGCGACAGCGGCCGCACACGCAGTCACCCTTCCCGTTGCACACCTGGCCGTCGCGCTGCGCGACTGGCGCGCAGAGGCGCGTGTCGTTGCTGCACGAGCAGTCGTCGCCGGTCCAGCCGGGTCGACAGGCGCACCGGCCGCAGTCGCACGAGCCGCGCTCGGCGCCGCCGCAGATCCGGCCGTCTCTGGACCTGAGGTCAAGGTCAACGTCAGGGTCCTGGGTCGTGGTCCTGGGTAAAGGTCAGGCGGCGCCTGGTCAGAGCGGCCTCCGGGCCGGCCCCGGGGGTAGCCGGTGCCGTTCGAGGCCAGCTGAATTGACGCCGTGCTCTGGCTGGAGTTTGATGTCATGGAGTTTTGACGCATCCTTCAGGACGGGAGATGTTGAGGTCGGGCAACGCGAGTTATATCTGGCGAAAGCAGCTGATACATTCTCGAAGTAAAATAACTGTAGTGGTGGTGAACAAGGAGAGGTGTGTGTTCGTACAGAAAAACGTTAAAAAGTAACTGCAATGGAAGGGCATCGAGTGTGTATCAAACTACATTCAGTTGACGCCTAGCGTCCGACCTAACACTGATGCCTGAATTGCACCAGCGCTGAAGAATGTCCTGCATTGCACAATCATGCACACTGCGTGATGTCCTGCACAGCCAATGAGCCCGAGACGCCTCGCTGACGACGTGTGCAACACTGTCGCCCGCCGACTGACACACACAGCGCCGCACGGGCACCGGCCGGGCGCACCTGTCGCAGGAGAAGACAGACACACAGGACAGAAGACTGACACACACAGCACCGCATGGACAGACGCACAGGACAGGAGACACACAGGACAGACAGGAGAAGACTTACAGGACAGACAGGAGACAGGACAGGACAGACAGGAGAAGACTGACAGGACAGACAGGATACAGACAGACAGGACAGACAGATAGGAGAAACAGGACAGACAGACAGACAGACATACTTTGAGAAACAGGACAGACAGACAGATAGACAGGACAGACAGACAGGAAAAGACAGACAGGACACAAAGGACAGACAGGAGAAGACTGACACATACAGCTCACCATGGACGGACACACAGGACAGGAGAAGACTGACACACACAGCGCACCTGTCGCAGGAGAAGCTGTCGCACTGGCAGAAGCGTCCGTCCACCTGTCGGCTGGGGTCGGAGCTGGGCCAGCACTGGCACTGGCCGCACACGCAGGTGCCGCGTCCCGAGCAGACCGGGCCGGCCGTGGCGTTGTCGGGCCGACACGAGTCGCTGCCCTCCTGCTCCGAACACTCGCACTGCCAGCCGGCCCTGGCGGTGTCACCGAGCCGCGTCGGCCGCCGTCCTCCGGCTCTGAACACTCACACCCCAGCCGACCCTCCTGCTCACAACACTCACACCCCAGCCGACCCTCCTGCTCACAACACTCACACCCCAGCCGACCCCCTGCTCACAACACTCACACCCCAGCCGACCCCCCTGCTCACAACACTCACACCCCAGCCGACCCTCCTGCTCACAACACTCACACCCCAGCCGGCCCTGGCGGTGTCACCGAGCCGCGTCGGCCGCCGTCCTCCGGCTCTGAACACTCACACCCCAGCCGACCCTCCTGCTCACAACACTCACACCTCAGCCTCCCTCCTGCTCACAACACTCACACCCCAGCCGACCCTCCTGCTCACAACACTCACGCCCCAGCCGACCCTCCTGCTCACAACACTCACACCCCAGCCGACCCCCTGCTCACAACACTCACACCCCAGCCGCCCCCCTGCTCACAACACTCACACCCCAGCCGACCCTCCTGCTCACAACACTCACACCCCAGCCGACCCTCCTGCTCACAACACTCACACCCCAGCCGACCCTCCTGCTCACAACACTCACACCCCAGCCGACCCTCCTGCTCCGAACACTCACACCCCAGCCGACCCTCCTGCTCACAACACTCACACCCCAGCCGACCCCCTGCTCACAACACTCACACCCCAGCCGACCCTCCTGCTCACAACACTCACACCCCAGCCGACCCCCTGCTCACAACACTCACACCCCAGCCGACCCTCCTGCTCACAACACTCACACCCCAGCCGACCCCCTGCTCACAACACTCACACCCCAGCCGACCCCCTGCTCACAACACTCACACCCCAGCCGACCCTCCTGCTCACAACACTCACACCCCAGCCGACCCCCTGCTCACAACACTCACACCCCAGCCGACCCCCTGCTCACAACACTCACACCCCAGCCGACCCCCCTGCTCACAACACTCAGACCCCAGCCGACCCTCCTGCTCACAACACTCACACCCCAGCCTCCCCTCCTGCTCACAACACTCACACCCCAGCCGACCCTCCTGCTCACAACACTCACACCCCAGTCGACCCTCCGGCTCTGAACACTCACACCCCAGCCGACCCTCCTGCTCACAACACTCACACCCCAGCCGACCCTCCTGCTCACAACACTCACACCCCAGCCGACCCTCCTGCTCACAACACTCACACCCCAGCCGACCCCCTGCTCACAACACTCACACCCCAGTCGACCCTCCGGCTCTGAATACTCACACCCCAGCCGACCCTCCTGCTCACAACACTCACACCCCAGCCGCCCTCCTGCTCACAACACTCACACCCCAGCCGACCCTCCGGCTCTGAACACTCACACCCCAGCCGACCCACCTGCTCACAACACTCACACCCCAGCCGACCCTCCTGCTCACAAAATCACACCCCAGCCGAATCCTCCTGCTCACAACACTCACACCCCAGCCTCCCTCCTGCTCACAACACTCACACCCCAACCGACCCCCCCTTCTCACAACACTCACACCCCAGCCGACCCTCCTGCTCACAACACTCACACCCCAGCCGCCCTCCTGCTCACAACACTCACACCCCAGCCGACCCTCCTGCTCACAACACTCACACCCCAGTCGACCCCCTGCTCACAACACTCACACCCAGCCTCCCTCCTGCTCACAACACTCACACCCCAGCCGACCCTCCTGCTCACAACACTCACACCCCAGCCGACCCTCCTGCTCACAACACTCACACCCCAGCCGACCCCCTGCTCACAACACTCACACCCCAGCCGACCCTCCTGCTCACAACACTCACACCCCAGCCGACCCCCTGCTCACAACACTCACACCCCAGCCGACCCCCTGCTCACAACACTCACACCCCAGCCGACCCTCCTGCTCACAACACTCACACCCCAGCCGACCCCCCTGCTCACAACACTCACACCCCAGCCTCCCTCCTGCTCACAACACTCACACCCCAGCCGACCCTCCTGCTCACAACACTCACACCCCAGCCGATCCCCCAGCTCACAACACAGCCGCCCTCCTGCTCACAACATCACACCCCAGCCTCCCTCCTGCTCACAACACTCACACCCCAGCAGACCCCCTGCTCACAACACTCACACCCCAGCCGATCCCCTGCTCACAACACTCACACCCCAGCCGATCCCCCAACTCACAACACTCACACCCCAGCTGCCCTCCTGCTCACAACATCACACCCCAGCCTCCCTCCTGCTCACAACATCACACCCCAGCCTCCCTCCTGCTCACAACACTCACACCCCATACGACCCTCCTGCTCACAACACTCATACCCCAGCCGCCATTTTTCTCACAACACTCACACCTCAGCCGACCCCCCTGCTCACAGCACTCACATTAACGGCCACCCTCCTGCTCCCAACAATCACACCTTCAGCCGACCTTCCTGCTCCCAACATCACACCCCATCAGATTCTCACACTCTGAACACTCATAGTCCCTCCTGTTCCAAACACTCACATTACCGGCCGCCATCCTGCTCCCAACACCCACACACCCAGCCGACTTGCTCAGTGTCGGTGTTTGATTTATGTAGCGTTGTGCACCAGGTGTAGGCAATTGTACCCCAACGCGGCAGCACATTCACTTGCCACACTCTGACGCTTTTCACCAAGGTGACCTTCTGATCCACCATCTCACCATAATGTTGCATAACACCTATCGTGTGCATAATGCATTTGCAAATATTAACATAAATATTGCAATATGTGTCTAATACCAGAACTGATGACAACGTACTTTGTGCTTAAAAGCACAAAGAAGTTTCGGGAAATTCTCGAGGTATGCTTCGTTCGTCGATATTAACCTGCAGTTAGTTAGCTAGTTTTTTCCAGACTGAGTTGAAGATGGTTTTAGCAAAATCATAGAGAAGACAGTTAAATCGGATATGGCGCTCGGACCTGGGCAGAGGGAGCGGATGTGGATCAGCGACTGCGGCAGCGGCCGCTGGCCACCTCCAGTCGTACCTGTTATCCGGACAGGCGCACACGCCGCAGGAGAAGTTGCCAACCCTGCTGCACTTGGTGCTGTTGACGTCCACGGCAGGGGCGACCTCACAGTCGCAACCGCACAGCACCTCCAGGTCAATCCGCACCGCCTCCGATGTTAGAGCGTCCTTCAGGTAGATAGTCTGGCTCTGCGGTAAAGGGCAGACGGTTCGGTATGAGAGCGTCCTTCAGGTAGATAGTCTGGCCCTGCGGTAGAGGGCAGACAGTTCGGTGTGAGAGCATCACTCAGGTAGATAGTCCGGCTCTGCGGTAGAGGGCAGACAGTTCGGTGTGAGAGCATCACTCAGGTAGATAGTCCGGCTCTGAGGTAGAGGGCAGACAGTTCGGTGTGAGAGCGTCACTCAGGTAGATAGTCCGGCTCTGCGGTAGAGGGCAGACAGTTCGGTGTGAGAGCATCACTCAGGTAGATGGTCGGCTCCGCGGTAGAGAGCAGACATATCGGTGTGGCTGCGAGTGGAACGGAACCACCTGAGGTCTCTGTGGTGCCACTTATCAGAACAACTGGCATTCAATTCTACACAACAAAGGAAAGCCATCAAACTAGTGTGATGTTTAAATCGGCAATTCGTGGAGCTCCACGACATCCCACGTGGCCAATAAATCGCATGAGTCAGCTAGTTACGCCCATGGACTGACCTTACATGTAGCCCGGCACTCTGCACAGCTGGACAGCCTCGGCGTCAACCAGACACACAGACGGATAGAAGCATATCGTCCCCTGGCATTCGCTCTCCTCATCCGTAGGCAACGAACACCAGGGGAGTGGAATAGACACTCGCCCCTTTGACAGTTATTATTTCTACAGTGTAGCTCACAAAACCGATACATTTATAATCGATGCCGATGTGACGTTGAAAGATGAGTTAACAATTCAACTGCACGAAATGACGGCACGTGAAATGGAAATTTTGTCCGATGAGTTGTATCAGTTGATGCCATGCTTATCTACAGCACTGTCCACAATATAAATCGTCGAGGTTTGTTGTTTGTGGACCTTGCCACGGTATCGATTACCCCCAGCGGCACTTCCGGAGTCACTTTATAGCAAAGATTACAGCAAAGATATTGCAGCAAAGATAGCACGTAGTGGCAATGCAATTTTGAGCACCACTGACACGATTGTAGCCTAACACGATCGCCTCTGCTCTTCTATAGTTGTTCTTTGGTGGGCGCATCAACTGCATTCGTTATACAAGGTCTGGATATGTATGTTTGCACCTTCTACGCTTCGATTTAGAGGTCAGCATGAAAAATGTATTTTCACCTAATGCTTAATTCCCCATAGGGTTTAACATGAAATCCTATGGGACTAATTCGAAAGGACCGTCCGACATCGTATATTTTTCCGTGCGATTAACCAGCATCCAGATGTGCATGGAAACACCCCTCTTACCTTTCCGCATTGCGTCACTAAACGCAAAGTTATGTGCAAAGTGCAATCAACTTTACAATGAAGCCATGCTCAACATCAGGCAACACCCGTGACATGCCAGTCCAATATATATATATATATATATATATATATATATATATATATATATATATATATATAAAAAAAAAATATATATATATAGCTGTGCTTCTGTGTGGTTGGACCGCATCCGCCCGGCCAGCCGCGGACTAGCGTGTTACGGCGAGTTGTTTGGTGCTACATTGCTTCATTGAAGCAAAATATTGCTGCTCTCTTTGCTCTACGCTTTATTCTTGATTGTGTAAATATCAATGCAATGGGTTAAACGGAGTGTTTTCATACGTATATATCTTGATGCTGACTAACCGTACAGCAAAATAGGCGAAATCGTAGGAGTCTCTGAAATCAGTCCCGTAGAGGATGTCATGTTGAACTATGTGGATAATTAAAATTGTGCGAAGCATTGTAGGCTTTTAGTATTATTGGTCTTCTAAACTGCCAAATAGCAATCTTGAGGGCAATAAAGAGTCATATACAGGGACAAATCAGTCCTCTTTACGAGCGAGCACTAGTTTACATTTGGTCTTCATTTTCTGGACAGTGGCCAGCCATCCGTGGTATGAAACCTTTCTCCTGGAGAGCACTTCACATTTTCCGTGCATGTCCAGGTAGGCGCTTACTCAAATGTCTTGGGACAGGGGGCAACTGCCCCCGCGCGGCTGCTTTTCCCCCATCCCGCGGTGGCGACACCCCCGCCCACATGCGAGCCACCGCCGTGCCGCCACTGGCCTCGCGAGCAGGCCGCTCACCTTCCGGTCGGGACAGCCCTGCGGCTCCACCTGGACCAGGAACGAGACCTGGTCGCCGGTCTTGATGCCGGTGCAGGTGGTGCGCCGCTCCAGCCGCGGGCCCAGACAGCGCGACCGGTACCGCACGCGGATGTCGGCGGCCGCGTCGTCCTGCAGCTCGATCCGCGACGTGATCGCCTGGCGCAGCACGGTGTGACACGTGGCGTCACTGTTGTGGCGTGTCGTGACACGTGGCGTCACTGTTGTGACGTGTCGTGACACGTGGCGTCACTGCTGTGACGTGTCGTGACACGTGGCGTCACTGTTGTGACGTGTCGTGACACGTGGCGTCAAACAGACGGTCTCCGAGCCACGGGCATGCTATTTACGGAACGCTGTTGACATACACACGTGTGCCTCCTGAGAAGGACCCACCTGAAAACACTCTCGCCACCTTTCCCTTATCCAAAATGCGTATTGACAATGGTCGGGCAACTAATTACTAATTACTAACTGACTAATTGCGAACGAACTAATTAGAGATGCCACTCGTAGACTCTCGTGTTAATTTTTCGTGTATTTGACAAGCATTAGGCGTGCTACAGCGCTCGAAAAGAAAAAGCCATTCACCAGTGCTCGTTAGTAGATATAAGGGCTGAGCGGGTTGTGCCCCCGCCTAACACATACAGGCGGCGGAGCTGTATGCCGGCCAGATACCGGCGCCATGGTTAGCAACAGCCGGCCACGGCGACCACATCCATAGGCACACGAGCGCACGTCTACTGGGATTGGATCGCACGGAGAATGTCACCTCTCTTCTTGGCACGTACACTCCCGGGCGGCCCGTAACCGAACGCGCTTTGTTTAGTACCGCCTGCCACATGCAATGCGATGCCTCCACGGTCAGGATTCGCGCGATGAGCAATAACACGCATCCGGAAAACAAGGTGTCAAAGCAGAGCGCAGAACATAGAGCGCTACATGCGTGCTGCGTCTGAATCGGTTGCCAACGTTCTTTTAGATCTTACCTCATATTGTTTTTCGATGACGGTCAGGATGTTGGAAGAGTCTTCAAGAAGTTCTTCGACTTGCACGCTGGCTTTCATGATTTTCGCCAGCTGTTGGTAGTGCTCCTTGTATTTGTCAGTCACAGCGAATACCACGTTCATCTGAAATCCAGCGACATCATTCGGTATCGTGAAATAAACTAAACCGCGAAGGATGCGTGGCTTAGTGCTTGTGTGTAGGGAAAATGAAATCGGGCAATTCAACACTCGCTTTCGTATTTAGACATCAAAATGTCTAGCTTTTTTTAGCTCCTCTAGCAAATGCTGGGTGGTGGTTTTAATGCGGTGCTGGACACTGCTTGTGATGTGCAGTTGCCGTCCACCGATCGCCGCCGAACAGCAAACCAAGAACAGGAAAGATACGTACGCCTTCCTTTCGCAGCAGACCGTCCAGCTCCTCTACGGACGGATAGTCTTGCACGGCGGCTTGCGTGTAGTAGCCTTTGCCATCCAGATGGCACTCGAGGTCGTTCTTCTTGGCAGCTCCCCCGAGCTGAAGCATCAGGACAGGCATCGCTTGCCAGACATGGGAGAACACCTGGGTGGTGGGTTGCGATTGATGAAGCGCACTGAAGAGCAACTTGAGAAGAGACAATTCGCATGAAAAATCGCGAGGGAGAGGTTCTCACAATGGCCATCAACTCGAAGATACGCCAGAATAGAATGCATCTATAAATCTTGAATACCCACTCATGTTCCAGTTTTGTCAGACAGCTTCAGCCATCATTGCATCCCTCGCCGTTTCTCAATTTGTTCTTGCCAATCACCGTCCGTCTGCCCGCGGCATGGAGGCACACTATGCAATTTGCCTGCACCTGGCGCCGAATTTGACCTTTCCCAGGTGAGCCAGCTGCAAACGGTCATTTTTCTCAGATGATCAATCGCTGAAAATTATTAAATCATGAACTTATCACTGGGTTGCAAAGCAGTTCGTGCTCATCATCCGCCCAAGTTTACGCAACCTGCAATATGCACTCGTCTGCAATGAACAGGTAGCGGGAACCCAACCGGGTGCGAGGTTTGCTGGCCAGCCCCATAACCATAACACAGCCACAATCACGCACAAGTTACCAAAAATATGCATGCCATTCCATTAGGCAATATGCAGTGCCATGCATGAACGTCGAATTTCTGCAATTCATGCATGTGTCCCCCATTACACATTGTGTGAATAAACGAGCATTCCACAATGCCCGAACGTAGGCTCAGTTGCTCAGCGGTCAGTGTGGCATTCCGTGTTGTTGGGTTGGTCCGATGTCGGTTGCTCAGCGGTCAGTGTGAGTGTTCCGTGTTGTTGGGTCTGGCCGATGCTGACTATTTACAAGGCATCACGATTAGCGCCTGGTTCATTGTGAGAAATTTGAAACTTAGTGACTTCAGATGGTGAAGTCGTGAAGACCACTTCCATGTGCTCTTTCACCGTGCTTTTTCGAAATTTCCAAGCGAATAACAATAAAAAGGGTGTGAAGCACGCTAGGATTATTTAACCATATTTACATTATATTATAATTGCATGCTTTAAATGTCGTGAAAATGAACTGCTCATTGTTGAATTTTATTGAAGCAGTAAGAAGCGATCTTTCTAAATTACGATGGACTAGCCTCGTTTCTGTAGCCAGATTAAGTGGTGATAAATATGTCAACAGCTGGTGAAGAGAATAATCATATTTGTGAAACTGCATGGAGAAAAGAAATCCCTTCGGTAAGGTTTCGACCAAGCGAGATTTTCAGATACATGGTGGAAAGCACACCCACCAGACGGCATGGAAGAAACGGCAAGCGTTTCCCTGAGGGGCGGGTAGGAGCTAGTGGATGGCCTTACTGGTCTACAGGCGGGGCCGTTACCCCTGCGCCAGCCCGACCCTACTCACCCAGTGGCCGTACCATTCCCTGCCCGACCCTACCCACCCGGTGGCCGTACCATTCCCTGCCCGACCCTACCCACCCAGTGGCCGTACTATTCTCTGCCCAGCCTCCCCACCTAGTGGCCATACCATACCCTGCCCAGCCTCCCCACCCAGTGGCCGTACCATTCCCTACCCGACCTTACCCACCCAGTGGCGGTACCATTCCTTGCCCAGTCTGCCCACTCAGTGGTCATACCATTCCCTGTACAGGCTCCCTACCCACCCGGAGGACGTACCGTTCCCTGTCCGACCTCACACATCCAGAGGACGTGCCATTCACTTCCCGACCCTAGCCACCCAGAGGACGTACCGTTCCCTGTCCGACCCCACACATCCAGAGGACGTGCCATTCACTTCCCGACCCTAGCCACCCAGAGGACGTACCGTTCCCTGTCCGACCTCACACATCCAGAGGACGTGCCATTCACTTCCCGACCCTAGCCACCCAGAGGACGTACCGTTCCCTGTCCGACCCCACACATCCAGTGGCCGTACCATTCACTTCCCGACCCTACCACCCAGAGGACGTACCGTTCCCGTCCGACCCACACATCCAGTGGCCGTACCATTCACCCGACCCAGCCACCCAGAGGACGTACCCATTCCCTGTCCGACCCCACACATCCAGTGGCCGTACCATTCACTTCCCGACCCTAGCCACCCAGAGGACGTACCGTTCCCTGTCCGACCCCACACATCCAGTGGCCGTACCATTCCCTGTCCGGCCAGGTGAAACAGGCCGTTGCTGGAGTAGATGAGCAGCCGGCGCGACTTCTTGTTCCAGCCGATGCTGTCGGAACAGCTGACCGCCTGCACGATGGCGTCGAAGCCTCCCTCTGGATCGTCGATGTTGCCGGAGACTTTAGCGGCGCGAACCTGATGGGAGCACGGATGTCACCCGAGCCCCGAGGTAATTTGCAGCATTGAGGTCGGCATCGACGTCGGCAGTGAAGGTCGGCAGTGAATATATATATATATATATATATATATATATATATATATATGTGTGTGTGTGTGTGTGTGTGTGTGTGTTTTTCCTAATGTTAATTTCGTTCAATCGGTATTCTTGACTTGTGAATGTTCTGGTGTTTCGAAGCATTCATTTGACATTGGCGACTTATTGTATCGTTGATCTTGCAAGTGCCTTCTCGGTTCTTGCAATGCGACTTGATGCTGTGACATTCCTTTCAGCCGATGTTTGGCAGACGTGTGTTTGCGTGCCTGCGGAGTTCCCAGTTCATTTCATCGTATGCAAATCCATTGTGGACAAACATGCCAGGACATGTTGTAACTCATGGTGCATGGTGCCCCTGTCTGGGCGCTTTCCCAGTGCGCTTCTGATTCGGATATCCTTCTGTGTTGGCACCACAAGATGTCCCACCCCCCTTGAGCTACAGACACCCAATTGTTTTCTCTGGGTCAGTGCCGCTGCCGCAAGCACTGCTTTGCATGGTTTTGTTTCCACGATAAAAAAGCACGTTACAAAACCATTACATTTATAACGCTAACAGTGGGACGTAGGGAGTTTCACACGGAGAGACTCAATGCCAAGAAGATGCTCTCTGCCAAGAAGATGCCCGCAGCATGCCAAGAAGATGCTCACAATGCCAAGAAGATGCTCTCTGCTACTGCCCGCAGCACATCAACGGCCACATGTGACCTATGCATGGAGCGAGACTTGCATCGTCGTTGTTCTAAGGTGTCGTCATTGGCACAGTCCGATGCAAGCATGAGACGCTTAGAGGATTGATTCTAGAGCTGTTGATACTATGCTACTATGTTGATACTCTGCACTTGGCCCACAAAGCAGCTTCAGCATGCAGCACAAAAATACATGGGAAAACTCGTGAGGTTGCTGGACTATACTCCCTCTCCTCCTAGATATGCCACTGGGCGTGAGAGATTTGGGGACTGGTCGACAATGAACTACACTGTCGTGGCATACGGCCTTTTCAATGCTGAGACGACCCACTAATTCCAACCAGCACCACGGTGGAGCTATACGGTAATTCCATACGGTCAGCTTAAAGCTATAAATGCCATTTGTCCAGAGCTATACGGCAGTGCCAGTTGTGTAGCGTTTCAACTTGATACATTTTTCAACCTTCGCGATGCCTGGCGGAGGGGTCAATTCAGCCTTTCCTCGTTTTTGTTGTTGTTGTTGTTGAGAGCTTCTAAGCCGCTCAATATATAGTCAAGAGATACAGTCAACGGTGGAAAATGAGAGCATAGACAAATGGAAAAATGTGACCCAGCTCACGGTACTATAGCGAACTGTGCTGACTGCAAAGCATGGCTTTGCGTATAAATTGGTGACTATTTAATTTTGTTTTAAAATGGGAATATGGTATTGCAAATTGTCCGCTGGGGTTGGCGCTGCCGTCGGCCGTTTCTCGGCGTGACGCGTTTCGGACGAGGCCGAAGCACGTGATCGCGAGTGTCGATATTCGTGCTTCTGTCCATGTGGGTCTGATTAGGGACGCCATCAGCAGCTGGGGCGATCTGGTTTCCTCCGTACGTGATGATTAGAACCTGCGCGTGCAAGGTGATTAGGAGCTGGATATCGATTGCATGGACGTGGCCCGAATAGGATCTGGGACTGAGACATGTTTCACCACCGTGAGAAAATAATGATCACGCCATGGTTTGTGATTATCATGTTTCACCAAGCACAGTTCTTATATGCGTGGTGAAGCAGAATTCACTTAAAAGATACAAATTGCATCATGGCTTTTGCCTTACGGTGGGGAAGCGAGTATCAAGGCTTGAGTATTAACCATCGCAGTACCGCAGAATTCCCTGCCTCTCGTAGTGCCGGTGATGGGCCAAATAAAAGTAAGATATATATGCATATATATATATATAAGGGGATGTGTCTCGCCCCCCCGGTCCGGCGGTATGCGGCATAAGGACCCGGCCCACAAGGGCACCAGCAGCGGTGGGGTGCGGCCGGCGGGCAGCGGGCGCCGCGGTGGCGCGGGCGCCGCACGGGTGTGCCTCGCGGCGGCGCGCCCGGGGCCATCCGGTGTTGACCCGTCGCCTTGGCGGAGGGCCGGGGTTCGGGCTCGGGACGCATGGCGCGAGGTGGTCGGTGCGGTGCGCGTCCGGCGACCGGCCGTGACCGGTTTCATGATGGAGAAGCAATACAGAGCTGAAGCCCAGAGAGTCTTGGATCGGAGCTAAGCCCAGAGAGTCTTGGATCGAGCCACTTGGAGCCCTACATATATATATATATATATATATATATATATGCGGTAAATGGCATGATGCAGTTCTATCCGGGAACTTTCAGTGCTGCTTGGAACATTTTCTCTACTTCTATTACTTGACCCTCTGGGTTAAACTAGGTCAATGTCGGGGCGTAGTCAGCCACCGGCTCTTCGCCGTAGTTCTCGGACTCTGGTCGTGAAGCAAATGAGATTATGACTTCGTGCTCCACTATTGGTGATTGATAACTGAACATTTAATGTGGCACACCGATACAATCCGGCACACTGATACATGCAAAGGTCCAGGTAACTGATCAGGTCGAGGCCAAGTACCCGGAAATATGTGATGAACAGTTGAAACGGACGATTTTCGAAACAGCTTATGGTCAGAGAATGGCAACGAGTGTCGCCAAGGCAAGCCAATTGCTTCCTGGATAATTTCGGGGACAAGTTCAATTCTTTTAAACCGTTTCGGGCATCTTCCGGGCACTTATAATTTAAAATTTTCAAATCGAATCTATGCATCCTATTAACATCAGAAACGAAATCAGTATGCAAACTTGCCCAAGCTTGGCCATTCTTACTTCCGAATGGTCGTTTTTAGGCTACAAATTGTTTGCAATATGTGTACCCCTGAACGTTTCCCGTGATAATCTCAGTGTCTTCAACTTGAATCTTGGAACGCCTGTACGGCTGCGGCTGCCCACCAGCAGCCTGACCAGCAGCACACTTTGGTGGCCTATCCAGTGACAGTAACGTGGCATGAGTAAGTTCCATCTCGCGCCACGTGCCAGTAACATAGCGAAGTTTCTTTCCCCGACTTCACATCAATTCAACTGATTTATTTGTGTTTTACGAGGGAAACTGGGCATGAATTGAAACCGGCTAAGCACTGGTACTTCTTTACCATGAGTGCTCCATGCTTCTAGATATCACACAATTATGTATAATTATTTACAGTTCTGTAGTATAGGTTCTGTACTGCACAAACTATTTAGTTTTACCACGATTCCGGTAGAGCGGGTGGAAGTGGCGGATTTCGCCCCCTGTTTGTTGTGGTTTTTCGCCTGCAGTTTCCTTACCCTTTGTGATAGAAGCGTAAGGCTTGGTGACTTTTTTTTGGGGGAGTTATTTTTTTAGGCGTGCCGGACCATAAAGGTCATTTGCGCCGCCTTTAAAGCGAGTAGGTTACATGTCTGTCTATAAAGCGAGCGTTTGTGATCAAGGTGCAGGCAAGTGGACATTTACGTTAGTTTGCATGATATTTTAGGTGCTGAAGGCGAGGGTCTGGGTTGGGGACAGCTCCCTGGTGTCTAAATGGTTTAGTTTTACTTTACTCCTCCACAAAATAATTCGTAGTTTGGGTGGGGGTTGGGGTGTTTTGAGAGTGGCGAGAAGTTGATTTTGCCAGGGTGCCGGCTTAAGCCTACTCTTATCGAAGAGCACCGAGTGATCTTTACCGTGCGAACAAGGAGGTAATTGTTCACACCGCCTATTACGCCGGCCGACGCGTGTTAGTTGTTAGTAGCGGGTTAGTCTAAGCATGTCATGCAGGGTTGTCAGTTGGGTTAGTACGGTGTTTTGCAATTCGGCTCTTCTACGTCCGCTGTACCTCTGGGTAGCTGTTTACGTTATGAGTTGCTTGGCAAATCGACTCATCTACGTCCGATGGCTCCTCTGGGTAGTCGTTTTACGTTATGCTAATTTTTATTTTTATTTTGTTTATGTTTTCCTAAAGCAAGTCGGCTCATCTACTTCCGACGGCACCGCTAGGTAGCCATTTATTTCTAATTGAAAAGCAAATCGGCTCATGTCCGTCCGACGCCATGCGGGGATGGCTATTTACGTGTTTCCTACGGGTGTTTCGCGGTCATGCATTGAGAGTTCATGTGATTGTTGGTGGTGTGGTATCTACAGTGCTCCTGCTAGTTTTGTGGCATACAGATATTCAAATCGCAATTGAAGGAGTTCTGGGTGCTTGTCACCGAGAAGTGATGGAAGCGATAGGGTGATGCCCTTTTTTGGTAGAATGCCTTAAGTGGTTGTCTTTGAGTGCTAAAGCTACTACAGTCTAGCAGGATGTGGCCTATGCTTAACGTGGTGTTGCAGGTGCCGCAGTGCGGTGTTGTATATTGGTCACCCTCTAATTAAGGCTGTGTTAGTTTTGTGCAACTAGTTCTAAGTCTAGTGAGGATGACCTCTTTTTGTCGGCGAGATTGATTTGATGAGTTCCATGTGCCTATAAGGTTGGTTTGATTGCGTGGGTGTGGTTGGATTTGTGTTGTGGTTGAGTTGTGCTGTGTCCATGTGTTCTGTTGATGTTGGCGAATGTGGCGTTGTAGGAGTGCTTTGCAATCGTCTACCGAATATTCCACGCTAGGGTAAGTGTTCCAATGCTAAGGCTTGCTTTGCGATCCGGTCTGCTCCTTCGTTACCTGGGATGTTGGCGTGGCCCGGAATCCAGAGGATGGTGACTTTTGCTAACTTCCTCTTTTTATACGTGGTCCAAAATCCTACTTTCGTGACTATATCAGGGTCCAGGAGCAAATACTGCAAAGCAACTCTGACGGCGTTTTGCGAAAATCTAGGAACAGGAGATGCCTCTGAGTATATTCAGTGTTTTTTTGCTAGGTTATCACAATTCGTAATTTAACTGCCCATACTACCTTGCTTATCTACGGAAGCGACTATTTTGAGCCTAATCACATCAGAGACGAACCCAGAGAAGGAAGAAATTTCAACGAGTGACCAGCCGTATCAAAGCGTTACCATTTACGTTGTCGTCGGAAACATTGGAGAGTGGAGGAGGACAAACGATAATAATAATGCATCCCAAGCAGTGGCGGAGCCGGACATTTTCGCAATGGCGGGTCCAGGAGATTACGATTAGCATTCAGGACATGCATACCTACATAAGCTCGACGTAATTTTCAGTCAAAGCGCTTTTCCAGAGGAAAAATCGCCCCTTTGAGACGATATGGCACCCTTCAATATGCTTGAGTGCACCCCTCCACCACCAATCCGGTCAATTAATTTTTCCACGAATTGGAAATTTCGAACTTAGTTCCTCCGAGGAAACATGCTTCCACATGAAAATTCCTGGACCCGCGCCTGGTCAGATCCTTCCCAGCATGATTTGCTGGTGACGCCTGTAATGAAAAACATCTGCGTAAGCATTGATATAATGTAAGAATGACAAAACAATAGGTATTTGTGGCACTGGCTGCGAAGAGGTTCAAGCAATGAGCAACAGATGATATCCCACCAGTTTAGCTTTCTGACTGCGCCGGTTACTGTGCTATATGTACGTATACGAACATCAAGTGGTGTTTTGGACCACTAAGAGTAAGTTGCACACAACCATGCACAATTTGACCGATGTAAAACACGAACACAGCCACAAGTGGCTTTTATTACATTTTCCCCATTGTTTGCCTCCTGGCTTCGCCATTGCAAAAGAAGACATTTCGACATCCTAAAAATGTAGATTGGGATCAGTAGAATTCGCTTGAGCTATTCATCATTGAACTCGGCAAAATAGATTTCGAGATTTCAGGAGGGGGGGGGGGGGGGGATCCACCGCCTCTACAGATTCAGGTCTGTCAGAGCCCTGCCGTAATAGGGTTAAGAGACGATTAGGGGTATTAGCTAAATCGAGACAAGTGGTGCGGTATGCCCAAGTTAAGTTCTAGTAGATATATCAACAGTGACAATATTGGCTTCGTGTTTTCTAACCACACCTCTTGAAACACGCAATTGTCTTAGGTATGAGCAAGTCTCTCTTCTCTCTCTCTCTCTCTCTCTCTCTCTCTCTCTCTCTCTCTCTCTCTCTCTCTCTCTCTCTCTCTCTCTCCGTCTCCGTCTCCGTCTCTCTCCGTCTCTCTCTCTCCGTCTCTCTCCGTCTCCGTCTCTGTCTCTGTCTCTGTCTCCGTCTCCGTCTCGTCTCCGTCTCTGTCTCTGTCTCTGTTCTCGTCTCTGTCTCTGTCTCTGTCTCTGTCTCTGTCTCTGTCTCTGTCTCTGTCTCTGTCTCTGTCTCTGTCTCTGTCTCTGTCTCTGTCTCTGTCTCTGTCTCTGTCTCTGTCTCTGTCTCTGTCTCTGTCTCTGTCTCTGTCTCTGTCTCTGTCTCTGTCTCTGTCTCTGTCTCTGTCTCTGTCTCTGTCTCTGTCTCTGTCTCTTTCATGACAACTTTCATAACTAAGCCACTGGTTGGATAAGACGACCTTCCTCGGGTTCGAAATATAATCCTCTGGATTATGGTCCCAAATAATTACTAGACGGGGTTGCAGCCAAGATTGTCTTACGGGTGACAGAATTGATTTACATTATAATCAGAACGTTTACGGCACTCGAAGCGCTCCGAATATTTCTGGTTTGATGTGGTGTAAGTCACCAATTTTTGTTTGACCTAGTGTATCTGTTATTAAGAAGGCCCGATCCCCCGCCCCTCTTGGCTGCGCTTCTGCTTCTGCACTACACTTCTGCCGCTAGCCGAACAGCCCCGTCGTTAGCCGGACAGTTCCGCCGCTTGCCAGACAGCTCCGCCGCTAGCCAGGCGACCTGCTACGGCTCAAACTTCATTGATGCTGTATAGAGGCGGTGAGAAGAGCTTGAATGCCCTTTTCTCTGAACAACACAGGTTTCCGGTAATTCAGAAACATATTATTGCCAAGACGTGTAGGCATAGCATTTTAGGATTCCTTGAAACATTTCTTTCTGCTCAGAAAAAACTAATCTGTGAAAATTAACGGTACTTCCAATGCTGCAACAAAGAACTTATTAAGGTGTAAAACACCTCGAGCAGGCTGAAGTCGGTCATTTGGTAGGGATGTACGTCAGCAGGCATGTTGTATATCAGTTAACATGTACCACTCAGCGATATGGACTGTTCTTTCAATTATTTATGTTACGTCTCTCTGTTTATTATTCACGCCCGAACAGTGCGCCAAGAATGTGTTATTTATGCATTGCCATCTGACGGTTGATCAGGGAAGCGTCATGATGTAGAGCACAAGTTATCCACCAGTTTCAGCTCAGTCCATGCTGAGATCGTGAAACAGTCCTTGCGATTGGTGTGGAATTGGGAAAAATGTTCTTTAACTATGCATTGTCTAAAATATATTTAAACACATACCGTGTGCATGTATGTATGTGCACGTGTGAGCATGCATGAGCCTATTACTTTTTGCACCTCTCCGACCAAAAGTTCAGGATTCATATCTGTCACCCAATAAGCTGTTACAAGCTGAGCGGACTCTAGATCCGGCACCCGCCTGCTGAGCGGACTGCGGAGCCGACACCCACCTGCTGAGCGGACTGTGGAGCCGACACCCACCTGCTGAGCGGACTGCGGAGCCGACACCCGCCTGCTGAGCGGACCGTGAAGCCGACACCCGCCTGCTGAGCGGACCGTGGAGCCGACACCCACCTGCTGAGCGGACTGCGGAGCCGACACCCACCTGCGGAGCGGACTGCGGAGCTGACACCCGCCTGCTGAGCGGACCGTGAAGCCGACACCCACCTGCTGAGTGAATTGATGCACGTTGTTGGTGAGATTGAGGTGGTTGCGGAATCCGTAGGCGGCCACGCAGTCGCGGTCGTAGATGGCGCATGGGTTGGCCAGGTCGCGCGGCACCTGCGACACGTACGGCATCACCGGCTTGTCGACGAAGCTGCCGAAGCCGACGCGGAAGTTGGCCGTCAGACCGCGCAGCGTGGTGGCCATGGCGTCGCCTGGTGACACGGTCAGACCGGCTGGGGTGCACTGCAGCTACGGGCATTCCCTTTCGGTGCACAGGTGCACCCGAGGAGTGAATACATCGACCCATGCCTCCCCCGCAAAGTAACGCGGGAGTATTCGTGGTGAAAATGAAGAATTTGAGTTCTGAAAGTCGCAATATAGGTTGGGTCCTTCGATGACCTCTTTCACATTTCGTAAGGTTCTGGAGGTCTGTGGGGTGTCCGAGTTGTAGGAGGTCCCTTTGTATATATATATAAATATATATATATATATATATATATATATATATATATATATATATATATATATATATATATATATATATATATATATATATATATATATATATATGTACGTATACATCAACAGATGTGTGATGTTTGCTTAATCATGATCGCTGCTTGCTGATCAGCACATGATAGGCGGCGCAGTCCTTCCGTAACCAGTACATGACAGGCGCGGTACCTCCGTGACCAGTCCATGACACCTGCAGTATCTCTGTGACCAGCACATGACAGCCGCAGTGTCTCTGTGACCAGCACGTGACAGGCGCGGTGTCTCCGTGACCAGCACATGACAGGCGCGGTGTCTCCGTGACCAGCACATGACAGGCGCGGTGTCTCCGTGACCAGCACATGACAGGCCCGAAGAATGACAGGCGCGGTGTCCCCGTGACCGGCACATGACAGGCGCGGTGTCTCTGTAACCACATGACAGGCGCGGTGTCTCTGTGATCAGCACATGACAGGCGCGGTGTCTCCGGACCAGCACGTGACAGGCGCGGTGTCTCGGACCAGTACAACAGGCGCGGTGTCTACAGGTGCGGTGTCTCCGTGACCAGCACGTGACAGGCGCGGTGTCTCCGTGACCAGCACATGACAGGCGCGGTGTCTCCGTGACCAGCACATGACAGGCGCGGTGTCTCCGTGACCAGCACATGACAGGCGCGGTGTCTCCGTGACCAGCACATGACAGGCGCGGTGTCTCCGTGACCAGCACGTGACAGGCGCGGTGTCTCCGTGAGCAGTTGGCGCGGCGGCAGTACTCGCCGTGCTATACCCAGCGTGTCTCCGTTCATCAGCTAAGTTTGCTTAATTGTCGTGACTTGGGAGAGGAGATTTTAAAAGGAAAGGGGTTGATCGCACCTAGTTCCTCCAGCTTCTCTTTGTCGTCCCACTGCGAGTAGGTGAGGTCCATGAGGTAGTACAGATCCAGCGGGTAGTCCTCGGCCTGCCGAAACTTCACCTCGAACTCGTATGGTTCATCTGCGGATCAATCAAGCATACACAACATGCGTCAGTAAGGACCAAATAGTCAACGGTAAGAGTTATGGGGTGGTTGACCGAGAACGAGCAAGTTATGCATGAGTGCGATTATACAGACTTGCTGTAGGAGTGCGAGTGTACAGACTTGCAGTAGGAGTGCGAGTGTACAGACTTGCAGTAGGATGTGAAGGAGGTGAAGCGGATGTGTGCACTTCCATGAAGACTTCATCAACACTCTTTGGCTAAAAGGAATGAAAGAATGAAGGAAAAAATATTTGTTATTTAGGCGATCAGTGGTGAAATTATGTCTACGCTGACTCCGTCACGAAGGTAAAGAGCGATGGAGAACCAGTACATGGCCATAAACAACACACCTGAAAACAAATGGTCCAAGGTATTAATTTCCCTTTGGTATAGAGGGCGCACAAGCCAAGGGCACAAAGGTTACGGCCATGGAAGGAAGCCTGCTATTGCACATTATGAGTGTATTACGTTGCCTACTAGCAGGCATCTGCATTAGTTTCTTAGTATATGCATTGAAACAACAGTTTTAAATCAGTCGAACAAGATGCTGTGAGTATGGCAACGACTTTGCTTTCGCACTACAACTTTCCTCGCCCATATGGGCGATAAAAATGGATTCAAATGATTCCATGGTTTGGATTCAAAGCAATTTTAAGATACTCGAGAATTGTCTAAACGGACTTGATGTATATTTTCGCATTAACATATATATATATATATATATATATATATATATATATATATATATATATATATATATATATATATATGTATATATATATCCATATATATATATATATATATGCATATATATATATATATATATATATATATATATATATATATATATATATATATATATATATATATCACACTCATCAGCCTGCTTTGCACAATCAATTTTGTTTCGTTCCGCGCCATGATAATCTAACTGGGTCAAAACGTCGTCGACGCCTCTCTGAAATCAAATTCGGTCCACCCTCATTTAATTTTTAGCTACGACTGACAGAAAAGATGGCTTTTCCAAGCTGAGTTGCGATTCGCCGTTCCAGGGGTTTCGTTAGCCAATGAAAAAAAAACAGCTAAAAGATGACTGCTACATGTCGTGGTTCAGGTATCGGTCAAACAACTAGCCACACCAGGTAAATCATTCCCTCTGAAAGAGAACACCTAGGGCATGTCGTTCTTTGAGGACACGCGCGGCATGAAAGACATTGGACGTAGCTACGGTGCCAGGTTATCGTGGCCACAGTTCAAACACCAGCAGCAGCAGTCCAGTTTCCCGTGACAGCAGCTTTCCAGTAGCAGCGCCGCAGCCCACTATGCTCCAGACTCACGTGGCCGCAGCCTGAGTCGGACGTGCTGCGGTGTGATCTGCACGGGCTGTTGCTCTGACGGCTCGTCCGACGGAGGCACGTCCTCCACACTGAAGCTGGACTGGGGGGAGACGATGTGGTCGCTGGCGCAGAAGCGCTCCACCACAGCCGCCAGGTCGCACCGGTCGTGCGAGTAGTCCTGAAATTGTGACCGGGTGTTGGCGAAGGTCGCCAGGCAGGGGTTCCGCCGACGGCTGACACCGACAGCCCGCGGCAAGACAGGGTGAGGAGAAACACAGCAGCGACGGCATGCGCAACACTGAGCGGCAGATGTAGCGAACGGCTACTTCCTGACGAATAGTTCTGGTCCGGGCCTTGTAATTAGAGTTGTTGTGGGTATGGGCGGCGCCATTAGCCGTGATCGTACATAAAGTGCGTCGAGAACCACCCAATAAGCAAACAACAAACAGAGTTGTTGTGGGCAGGGTCTTGCAATTAGAGTAATTGTGGTCGGGATCTTGTAATTAGGGTAAGTATGGCCACGGCATTTTTATTAGGGCCATTGTTGTCAGTTTTGTAATTAGGGCAATTGTAGTCAAAGTCTTGCAATTATGGTAATTGTGGTCAGGGTCTTGATATTATAATAATTGTGTTCAATGTCTTGTAATTAGGGCAATTGTGGTCAGATTCTTTCACTTAGGGTAGTTTCTGTCAGGGTCTTGTGACTAGGCTAATTGTGGTCCGGGCCTTATAAGTAGAGTAATTGTGAGCAGGGTTTTGTAATTAGGGTAATTGTGGCAATGGTCTTTTAATTCTTCTTGACTTCCTCTTAAATGTGTCACAAAGCCTTTCTCAGAGCTCTTTCGAGCCCAACAAATGTTCCATATATTGTAGGTGCAATTATCGCGAATTTGTTCGCTTCGGAGTTGGTTTTTCGTCAAGCTTTTCATACCTCCGCAACAAATGCGTGGTGACCCTCTATATATTCCTCCAAAGTAACCGTATTTTAGGCAAACTTCTAGTTTTCCAAGTTTTTCTTTAATTACAAACACATTTTATGAGGACAATATCGGTTTACACCCATTTTTTCAATTATCGTGCGTCCCAAAGTCGAGGAGTATTTCAGAATTGGATGCAATTTCTGTTTCGACTTGGGCATTTGATGACATCTGGAGACCGCTCCCTTACTCTTCCAAGATGGTCGGCCGGAGTGACCTTTACATGTGTGAATGCATGCATGCACTACCTCTAAAATCCCTCCATGAGATGGCTATTAGTGATTAGCGTCAGTTACACTTATCACGGCATTGACTTGACTTGAGCAGGGATCGAACTTGCTGGTGGCAAGATAGGACATGTCCGTTAAAAATGAAAGAAATACCACCTCTAAAATGCTAACACCACAGGACAGGTAGTGCATACATTATGCTCCTGAACTTTTGAGACAGTGCTTAAAAGCTGACAGCGAGGTACTCCCAGGGACCACAGTTGGCAGACGGTTGCAGGCAACCGCAGCGCGATACCGGAAAGCTCGGTCAGGGGTTCAGTCAGCTTCAGTCAGGGACTCAATCTGTGGCGGAATGACGCCATCATGATGGTAATATTGACAGAATCCTTCGGCAGCGTCGACGACAGGTTACAGATCATGGATCCATGATGTGCGTCGACAGCCGAAGAGAACACCTCGTTTTTCCCAGGGCACATTTACAAAATCACAGCTCCACATTTGGTGGCTTGGTGACCCACTGAGGCTTGATCAGTGCTGATGGCATTTGAGCGTAGCGCGAGCCAGGTCCAAGTATTGTTGAAGGGCGCGATACACAGAGCATACGGCATGGCGCCGGATCCGTCATGCCGCACACCGATCCTCTCCGCTTCATTTCGTCACGTCTTTCCGCTGTGGCAACCCTTGAGCGAGTGCTGAGCAGCCGACAACCTTGTAGCTGTAGGGTCTCGGATTACAATCGCGCTAGCTGGAGTGGGAAAATGGCCTGCTCGGAGTGAGAAAATAGCCCACGCGGAGTGAAAAAAATAGCCTACGCGGAGTGAGAAAATAGTGACGCCGCATTGCCTAGGTAGACACATCATGCATCGTAAAGAACCCGAAGGTTCTTTTTGTTTCCGTTTCTGAGTGTTGCTCATCACCGATGGTTATTTCCAGCTGCACCCCTCGCCCCCTCCCCCACTGTGTCCACGTGACTGATGACACGACGACCCGACACACCTCCGAGCGGCACCAGGCGCACCGGGGGTTGACGGTGAGGCAGCTGCTGCAGCTGGTCTGGCCCTGGCAGCTGCCGGCTGCGACAACGGCATCTGAAACCAGCCACACGTCAGCGGGTCGGTTGACGGTGAGGCAGCTGCTGCAGCTGGTCTGGCCCTGGCAGCTGCCGGCTGCGACAACGGCATCTGAAACCAGCCACACGTCAGCGGGTCGGTTGACGGTGAGGCAGCTGCTGCAGCTGGTCTGGCCCTGGCAGCTGCCGGCTGCGACAACGGCATCTGAAACCAGCCACACGTCAGCGGGTCGGTTCGGTATTGTCCAGCCACACGTCAGCGGGTGGGTTCGGTATTGTCCAGCCACACGTCAGCGGGTCGGTTCGGTATTGTCCAGCCACACGTCAGCGGGTGGGTTCGGTATTGTCCAGCCACACGTCAGCGGGTGGGTTCGGTATTGTCCGGCCACACGTCAGCGGGTGGGTTCGGTATTGTCCGGCCACACGTCAGCGGGTGGGTTCGGTATTGTCCGGCCACATGTCAGCGGGTGGGTTCGGTATTGTCCAGCCACACGTCAGCGGGTCGGTTCGGTGTTGTCCAGCCACACGTCAGCGGGTCAGTTCGGTATTGTCCGGCCACACGTCAGCGGGTCAGTTCGGTATTGTCCAGCCACACGTCAGCGGGTCAGTTCGGTGTTGTCCAGCCACACGTCAGCGGGTCGGTTGGGTATTGTCCAGCCACACGTCAGCGGGTCGGTTCGGTATTGTCCAGCCACACGTCAGCGGGTCGGTTCGGTATTGTCCAGCCACACGTTAGCGGGTCGGTTCGGTATTGTCCAGCCACACGTCAGCGGGTCGGTTCGGTATTGTCCGGCCACACGTCAGCGGGTCGGTTCGGTATTGTCCAGCCACACGTCAGCGGGTCGGTTCGGTGTTGTCCAGCCACACGTCAGCGGGTCGGTTCGGTGTTGTCCAGCCACACGTTAGCGGGTCGGTTCGGTATTGTCCAGCCACACGTCAGCGGGTCGGTTCGGTATTGTCCAGCCACACGTTAGCGGGTCGGTTCGGTGTTGTCCAGCCACACGTTAGCGGGTCGGTTCGGTATTGTCCAGCCACACGTCAGCGGGTCGGTTGGGTATTGTCCAGCCACACGTCAGCGGGTCGGTTCAGTGTTGTCCAGCCACACGTCAGCGGGTCGGTTCGGTATTGTCCAGCCGGACGTCAGCGGGTCGTTTCGGTATTGTCCAGCCACACGTCAGCGGGTCGGTTCGGTATTGTCCAGCCGGACGTCAGTGGTGACATATGCCGGACGGCGAGGTCAGTGCTGACATATGACTTTCTCTGATTTCTTCGACTTTGATCGGTCTGGAAGTCCCCGATCTGCCACATTGCAGATCTCACTGCAGGAGTTTCACACATCCCCTCCTCAGTCTCAGACCTCAGCCATTCCTTCCTACCCTGCATTTTATATTTTCAGTGATTTGGAACGGACTAATGTGTCGACGTTAGCTACGTACCAGAGTGTGGAGATATCTTGTCCACATTATATCTCGAGATGCATCCGGCGGATCCGGACTCTATTTAGCAGCCAATCAGCTGTGTCACAGCCTTGCACATCATACAGCTACAACTACTCACAACCGGCAAATCTCAGTCAGTTGGGGGACAATCGGTGAAAGCGCATCGCCTTTGGGATCACTGGGATGCGACTGGTTCAACGAACACCTAAGAGGGCACCAAAAACAGGACACCAAGTACACCATTAGGAGACCGCAAACACCACAGTCACATGGATACACCTATAAGCTCAGTTTCTTTCCGGATATAAAATTTAAACATATGTAAAGACATTGCTGAGCTTGTGTGTGTGGAGCTTGTGCATTTACATGTGCTTAATATTCATGTTCTGAAAGAAGCTAAGCTTATAGGTGTCTCTATGTGACTGTGGTGTGTGGTCTCCTAATGATGTATTTGATGCCTTTTAGGTGTTTGTCAAACCGCTCCCTGGCGCTGCGTTTGGTCTTTCCAATATATGTTACGTTAATTTTTGCCTGTTGACATAATAGGCACGTGATGGCATATACGGCATTTTTAAAATGACATTTTCCTTCGAAGCCTGCATGACACGTGTGGCAGTGCCTCTGCCCCCCGGACATGGAGGAAGGCACAGGGTAGACCTGGTAGCGATGTCATCGAGCGTTCCTCCACACTGCCATGCAAGTTTCAAGGGAAGGCCTGAGGATTTTACGACAGAGAGACGTCGCCTAACTAAAAATAGTATAATCACTGGAGATTAGAAGTCGAAGACCAACACTTAACACCCAGACATCTCCTGGACCCTGTTGCCACCGGTTCCATACCGCACTACACCCTCAGTACCAAACACCGATGTACAGACAACAGGAGCACAGGCTACTGATCACAGCACAACACATAGCTACACACTAAGATCGCATTCGTCGTAGCCGATGGCTATGATTCTGCGCAGTTGAGTAGATATGTGATGTGAAAAGTGTTTTCCGTTTCTTGTTAATTCATAGAGCACCCATGCGCATCATGGGTATTCATATCATATTATGTCATGCATGTCAATCGGATTTCACTGGCTGTTAGATCGTTAATTTGTAGTGCATGCTACGACACTCTCCATGTCATTTTGTACTTGTTGTTTTCTCACCTTGAAACTGGCACTGTTCAAAAAGGCACGCCACGCCGTCAAAATATACAGTTCATTTTGGCCTAAGTTATATCTTTCTGTTTTAATGAGCATAAGGTCAAAGGTTATTCGGACAATGTTATTAACAATGCTCCGTGTGGTACTGCATAGTTTTCAATCTATCCTATCCCATCGGCCCGGTGACGTCGAACTTCAGATGAAGCAAAGTTAGCGAAACACAAAATGGAGCAGTTCTTGTGGCATGACTGCCTCCAGATCTCAGCTCACAATGGCGTTTACTTTTCAGAGCACATGGTACATTAGCGTTTGCTTTTAGAATACAGAATATATCAGTGCATCAGGTGCCGCAGATGGAGACGCCGCTGTGGCCGATACTCTGGTAACCGGCAACAACTGGCAGAACCAGGTTACAATTATTCCGAGTGGAGCAGTGCTTGATTTACATCCAATTAGCCGACGGAAATAGGGAAAGATTTCCGCCTTCCCGTGTTTGCTCTTTCAGATGCACTTTGGGTACATCGGCTGCAATGGTTATACGCCTGATTGCACGAACACCTTGAACAGGTTGGACACGCGGCATGCGCAAGTACGGAGGTGACATCATCACAAATCGTTGCTGGCGAACTCTGGAAGTTGCTTAGTCACGTCTGGCGCGCCAGAAGCAGATGGTTTAAGTAGTTTGAGTTGGCAGCCTTTAGTGGGACTGAGCGCGTTGTTCGGTGCCGAGTGCGACGCAGAGTGCGTCTTGCGTCTTGTGGACACTGTGTAGTGCAGAGTATGCGCCTTGTGCCGAGTGCGGTGCAGAGTACGCGTCTTGTGGATGCTGTGCGGGCGCAGTTGTTGCTGCAAACATGGCCAGGAAGGTGTAGGGTAAGTTGATTCCAAGCGCATGCGAATCATTTAATGTCGATTTGAGCCGCATTTGTTCATTTGGCTTTCACTTACACAATCTGATAATGATAGTGTTCATAACTGAGTGCGTCACAATAAGCCACCTTGATGTCGAGTTGCATGTACCGGCCTTGATCCCAGTAATATACGGTTATTTATGGTAATGACCTACCAACAGTTGGAACCGACGGACCGTGGACGGGTGGAGCGTTAGCACAATGCAAAGGTGACGTGGCCGCGACGGCAAACGATCGGAAAAGTGTGGCAACGAGTGCAACGTCGTGTCCGACGCGAAAGACGCGCATATGCGACTCCTTTGACGCGAGTGTGCGTCACAGGAGTGCCCTGTGATCAGCAGCTGCTAGTTGTGTTTGTTGATTTAATGACATGTTCGCTTCACCGTGCGAGGGATGTCGCAGCCAAACTAAGCGTCTGGTAAACCAGGCGGACGAGGTTTGATTCCCCGCGGTGCCTGTCCTTCCTGGCAGGGTGAGAGGCAGGCGACGCCATGTGGCCTCAGCTGCTTAGTGTCTCGTAAAGCCACACATAACATCATGGTGCGGCACACACGATATATGAATCGATAATAGCAACGTCAATTCTTGACCTTGAAAAACAAGTAATCAAGATGTTTTCTGAGCCGGCTTTGCGGGAAATGCGGGATAGATATTGTAGCGTGAAATTTTAGTTTCATGATAAAATGTAAGCCAAGGGTTTGACGCGCCCACTATGCTCCATTAAACGGGCGTCCTGTTGTCACATCCCCGACCTTTTCGCACTGTAGAAAAAGCTTAGCTCCCATGGTTGCTAAATGAATGCTAACGAGTTGTTAATGCTGTTTTAGCATCGATTATAAATTATCATGCTGAAGAGTATCACGTTGCTGCCTCAGATCTGCGAAGACCCAGCACCATGTCACACTTCGCAAAACGGTTACTATCAGCATTATGGTTACTATGGTTACTATGGTTACTATCAGCACTGCCAAATCGTTCAGCACCAATTTATAGAAATCATGCACGCTTAAAGCACGATGGTAGAATGTTCCAAAATCGCATACAGTAATATAGCATATGCTGTTGATAAGCAGTATGCTGTTCAGTATGCTAGACACGAGTAACACATTGCACAAAATGATGCTGAGCATTAGCAGCATGGTACTAAAAGAGTACGTTGCAAAGGGTGCAAAGAATACAAGTGCTTGAAGCACAAAAGTAGCTAATTGTGTGGCGTAAATTTTGCGGGAAATTTTAGCTACAATGCACTGGCCGATTAGTGACAAGCTCGAAACACGATTGATCAAGGTCCGCGCCACGACGCCGTTTGGCGCGGAAACGCGTCACGACGCCGTTTCCGCGCCAGTCCCGCCATCGCTGCGCTCGCGAGCGTTGTGAGGTGCGGCGTGACGTTGTGCGCAGTATCGGCATCGGGCAGTGTCGGTACCGGACGCCGGCAGAGCTGTGGATGTGAGGGCAAGTCTTCTGATTTGCAGAGCTTGTAATGCTAGCTTTACGGGCGAGATCGTATGTGCCGACTGAGTTTTAATTTCACTCTGGAACATTGCGCATTGCTGCTGACGTGCTGCTCGGCTTCCGTTAGCTGTTCAAGAACAGAGCAGTGAGTGACTTTGCGTTGCCTGTTCGGCTGCGTAATGCACAGAGTATGCTTATTGACCTTTGTCCGCACGCCTGCTTCTATACTGTGGTATGCTTAGCTACGTTTCTGCACATGGAAACGTTTTTGGTAAAATATAAGCAATGTAATGGTGGATGATTTTCTATGGAGCTTCATGCCCAGGAGAAAGCGTCACGAAATTAGCTTCCTTCTCTTGAAATTCGTTCCACTCCACCGCACGTGGCATCACTGGTTGCTTTGTTGATCCCTGATATATTTTCAGTTCAGTGAGGTTGACCGACTGGCGTCAGTGACGTCATCACGCAGAAGGCGGAGGCGTATCGGCAGGCTTTGACAACATCGGCCGTGTCCTCAGAAGTTCGAACACAGGTGTGTACTGTGTAGCCATGATTGCGGATGTGCCTAAGCAAGGCATACAGGTGCAAATAGGTGTCTAAGGTCAAGTCGTAGTCGTTGCACGACGCCATGAGATAGGACAGACGTCGGATTGTGATCAGCACATAGAATTACCTTATGTCAACATGAAACAGAAAAAAACGCCAGAGGTTAAATGACGTCAGTGGGTTCAGCTTTCCACGACAAGATGAAATATACACTAGTACAAATCAGTTTATAGTGGGTTAGCTCAGTCGGTTGGATTCTTGATCACAAGATCGTGGGTTCGAATCCCACAACCGGCGGTATTACCGAGTCCGCCCGTGACCAATCGGCGTGAGAGGTTGACGACGCTATGTGGTCTAGCAGTCGAATGCGTCGTAGAAGTACCCAAAGTTTGCTCTCGCCGGGCCGGCCGGCGAGAGCTAAAGTTCCACCAGCTGGTGACATATGCGTCTTTTGTAAGCCTAGTCTAGCAAGTGAAGCGTAATGCGTTACTTTGTAGCTACTCGGTTTGATGTACTTTCCTCCATTTATATTTACTTGTATCTACATTTGCTGCTCGCGTAATTCGACCTTGTACTTACCGGCTATGCCCGGTGCGACGTGAGCCTCCATAGAAGTTTTGATGTTACGTGCTACAGTTTTGCGTAGTTAGATATAACATTTCCCAGCTATGTTTTGTGCGGAGTTAAGGGTCTTAATCGGTCCCTTGTAGGTATCATTTTGCGTCGTTAGGCAGTGCACTACCCGGTCCTGTCCGGTACGATACGCAAAAGTGCTAATGGGTTTGCACTTCCCGACTGCCTCCTGTACGGTGTGAAAGAACACCTAGGCTGCACTAGTTGCGATATGAAAGTGTCCGAAATGTTCATCCATCGTCTGGAGTCCGCTCAGAGCTATGTCAAAGTGTGGGAATGCATTGATTGGTCAAACGATGCGTGTAATTTTTGTGTGTGTGGTGGCTAGTAAATCAGGGAATCCAAATCGGTATGGTTGGCAGAGATCTGTATTATCATCGTTTTGTATGTTCCATTTGACTCTGATACTATCTAATGCTTCACTTTGTGTTATGATTAACCAGCCATAAATTACTTCCTTTCCTTGATATGTCCATGTAAGTGAAGTCATTTGTGTTCAATGCATTAAGTGATGCGAGGGGTGTACCCAAGAAATTTAATCGTGCTTTCACCTGCTTAAGGGGAATACCTCGGGAGTAGCAAGTGCTATTTCAATATCTTTTCAATTAGATGAGTCACTGACCCTGAAACATTTTTAGAGATGGTCCTCTTTGACCTCAGCTAAGTCGGTGATCTTACATAGCCCGAAGTTGAAACTTCCATATGACACGCAAAAAAAGATGAGGGAAAGGGTAGGGAAATGTGGGGCGCTGCGCACCACCGTTTTTCTCTATCGCGGAAACATCTTAGAGGAGGGGGGGGTAAAAAACACCCGAGCTGGTTAATTTATGCTGACATTTTCTGTAGGTTCTAATTGTTACCCGAATCTTCATTACGAATCAAATATTTGAAGTGGAAGCCTTCTTTTCAAACTATGCATACATATTACATTCGCTTCGTTTGAAATACAAGGTTCGTCAGGTAACGACATCACATGGAACGCTCACCACATAAACATCCTACGCAAACCCGTCAATGTATCAAACGGGCTATGGACGAGCTTTTACCTTGCTGACGAATGGTTAGCATAGTCCAGCCTGCGACATACAACAACCAGGTGATGTACATCGTTTGGCCGTGCGAGGTTTCTGGCGGGAGACGACAGCACGAGGCTCCCGGCGGGAGACGGCAGCACGAGACTCCCGGCGGGAGACGGCAGCACGAGACTCCCGGCGGGAGACGGCAGCACGAGACTCCCGGCGGGAGATGGCAGCACGAGACTCCCGGCGGGAGACGGCAACACGAGACTCCCGGCGGGAGACGGCAGCACGAGACTCCCGGCGGGAGACGGCAGCACGAGACTCCCGGCGGGAGACGGCAGCACGAGACTCCCGGCGGGAGACGGCAGCACGAGACTCCCGGCGGGAGATGGCAGTACGAGGCTCCTGACACTGCACGAGGCGACACGTATCGTTAATCAGCTCACATTGAGACACCAGCAAGACACCAGCGAGACACCAGTGAGACGCCAGCGAAGCACCAGCGAGACGCCAGCGAAACACCAGCGAAACACCAGCGAGACACCAGCGATACACCAGCGATACGCCAGCGAGACACCAGCGAGCCACCAGCGAGACACCAGCGAGACACCAGCGAGACGAGACACCGCACGGCGCGTCGATGGGCGTGTCGCCGGGAGACAAGAGACGAGAGACACTGGGTGCCGCCGAGATCGTCGCGGCTCGGCCAGTCACGGAGTGCCGGCGCCTGTGTGTCAGCCGACAGGCGGGCCGATAGTGAGATAAGGCGTGCACCGGCAGATAGCACGGCGCGGTTAGAGCGGAAATGACTGGCACGCAGCACCGAGATAGTGTTTTGACCTGTGAGCTGCCACCCGACTGATACGATACGGAAGGGCAGGTAAAAAGACAAGTGACGTCCTGTGTTCCCGACATGCGGAGGGCCTTCCCCGCCGAGACATTTTTTGTTGTTGTGATAGACGAATCGAAAGACGATTCGGGCTACAACGGTGATATTGACAATCGCTGATGGTATGATATTCTGTCCAATATTGGAGAGAAAGAGTCTATCTTCCTTAGTTTTCCGGATATGACGTTATGCCTATGGTCACCTCCAGGGGCCGCTATACGCATCTGGCACTTTAGGGGAGCACAAGAAGACGAAATAACAATAGCCAATTGTGAAGAATAAGTTCTGCTTGTTGTTCATGTGATATATTTATTTAATTGATACCTATATGCGAAATAGTACATGATGCATAGCTATGAAATCTCTCACCGGGCATGGGGTGAGATTTTCTCGAGTGCCTAGTCCCTTCAGGTTTTTCCGCGACGGCGGCCGAATGAATAGACGCAGAGACACCAACTTTTTAGTTGCTTATTATGCGTCTGCTTTGCATATCTTATCAAAATTTCAGGTCCAGGTCATCGAAGATTACTGATCTGAAGACCAAAGAACAGGAATAGAAAGATAACAGAAACAGTACCAGATGAATAGGCTATGGTTAAACACATATCGGCCGTGTAGACTATCGCGTGATCCAATAAAAATATAATATATGAAGTTTTAATATTGATGGATGATGAATTGCACTTCTCATACCGGTACAGCGATAGCCAGATGCCCTCAAGCGTAGGTCTTTGATGCGTATGCTGGTGGTGATGCCCCTCCCAACGTTCAGTACCTGCCGAAAAACAAGTTCCCAATAAAGTTTCTTGCGTGGGTAGCCATCAGCCCGCTGGAGTAGCAAAGCCGGCAATTTTCCAGAGTAAGGCTAATGTGAGCTGCGGAGAGTACAGGCAAAAGTGTCTGTTCCATGTTCTGATGCCATTTATGGATGCCAGGTAAACGAATCGTCATGCCATATTTCGGCCTGGCCTTGCCAGCGCCCATTGCGCCCACCAGACCTCGACACTACTGAAGGAAGCAGGGGTACCACCCAGGGGTGTCGATTTCTTAAAAACATTGGGGGGCGAAGTGCCAACGCACTAGGCCCCCCCGAAAAAAACTCATCGGATTTAGCCCACTATATTTTCGGATCTCAGAAATTCTGATTTTTATTCGACGATGTGTATGTTTATGTTTATTCAGCATCCTCACCAACAGGGAAAATCGTCCAATAACTGGTGAAGTCACATAAATAAAAGAGCAGTGTGAATTAATGTGAATGTGAGCAGCAGTGAATTAATTTGGAATTAATGTGGTTTTGCCATTGGTGGTGTGTACAAACATCAGTATGACCATGCAATTGTTGTTTAGTTGCTTAGCAGATTTTCTTTCAGACAATCTGGTTTAAAATGCATCCGCATCGCTAATCTCAACATTTTATGATGTTGAGTACTTCCTGTACTTCCACAGTGGAGGGAATTCCAGCTATTTTGTTTGTTTTTGCACACAATTGTACATTTTTCAGCGAAAGGTGGAGGGTCAGTCCACTATCTAATCCAAATCTGTTTCTTTTCAGTACAAAATGTGCTGGTTAACATCAATGTTTCTACTTAGCATGGTGTTTTTCATTTTTTCCCCTTTAGCTTTCTTATCAGCATACAATAGCATATTTATTGGGTTATTGGGGGGGCCCAAATCAGCATTGGGGGGGCCAAGATCAACATTGGTGGGGCCATGGCCCCCACAAAAGGATACAAATCGACACCCCTGGTACCACCTGTACTTCGCACCGTTGACGCCCCTCCCCCGCCCTGTGCGCTCCAAATCAGGCCTATCAAAACTTCCTGGGGATTATTAAGCAGAAAGCATGCCACGGAGGCTGGAAAGCACGGTCGGACAACAACACATTGAAGCGGCCCAGCAGACGATCTGCGAATTTGGCACGAAGGTACCGCGAAACACGATGAGAGGACTGTCAGCGCGCGTGCGTCCAGCCGCCGACAGGGACATCATGTCTGAGATTCATTGGGTGCTTATGAACCAATGCATAATATAGAACATGGGAGCCCAAGTTTGTATGCATGTTAAATGTATTATGAGGTAGAACCTTAAACATGTTCTCATTTAGTACTGACTTTAACGCGTTAAGCGATAAATTCTGTGGTCGGTTGTTGTGAGATTTCGTGGGAAGCGTAAAAAAAGGCGTTCATTTCTTTGCCATTTAAGCAGGCAATGGCATTTTGCACATGGACAAGTTTGGTGAATAGGGTAGGGATTATAGCAGTTAAGCCCGGTACCCTTTTAGTTATTTCCGAGTCACTCGATGTGTATCACCTTATTAAAGGAAAACAATACTTTTCGTTCCTAAACATTTGGGACCACTTGATGTTTATGAATAAGCCGCCTTCATTAAATTATACGTGAGAATAATCTTCGACCGCATAAAATGAAGAAGGCTATCGTGCATTCTCAACTTGTGCTTTCAGTCCAGAGAGTGAGCATCAGTTCTGCTTATCTACTGTTTTTAACTATAGTCGTAGGAACGTGGGGGCCAGAAGCAGGGTTGCAAAAACCCGCGAACTCGCAAACCCGGGTTTGCGTGACAGTTTTTGTATTTTTCCCTACGAAAGTGACAGAACAGAGCGACGGCGACGTGTTTATTAACTGCGTAGCATCGTGAAAAATAATTTCGCCAGAAATGTAGCCTCTTGACACCACCAGAAAAAAACGATTTGACATGACTACATTCGCGTGTTTAAAGAGTTTTATAGAATCCGTCAACACATTTCAAACATCTTCAGAGCTTCCTTTTTATACCAGGTTTTGATACCAGATCTGCGAACTTTCGTGACAATTGTCATGCCCGTTGGAAATTCCCATTGGCAATCGAGAGAGTTTGCGAAATTTTTCCAAGAGTTTGCAGAATTTTGTCACGGCGTGACTCGCTGCGGAAGTTTTCCTATGACGCGGAGGTGTGGGTAATTCTTCAGACAGTAAATATTATATTTGAAGGGCCTTTTTTATTCATAGTTGTTGAGGAACAGTGCTGGTGATGGAGAAGGGTGCGGGAAAAGTGAAAAGGGTAACACCATCAAGGCTGAAAAGACAGTGCAAGTACTGGAAGTCTTGTCAGTACAGGGGACAGCAGCGATCATTTAAAGTTCACTTTCAAGCTGTGCACCCAGGCAAAGAAGTTGAGTTTGCGGATAAAGACAAGGCATTTGGCCCTGAAGGGCGTTGGTCATGCTGGGTGAAGAGACCTGTGGAGGATGTGGAGAAGCCAAGGCAACAACAGCAGTGCATGGATACAAGTAAGCTTATTAATACATATTATTAACTATTAAGTGAGGGTAATCATGGGACAGTTGCCACATAACGATATGCCAAATGTCACCTTAGGATCTAGGAATTTAGTAGGGAAAGGTGGGTATTTTGGGTATTCATTTAGCAGGTGACACACATTGGGAAATGTCACATTTATTGATTTCCCAAGGTGGGGCTAAAACCTAACATAACCTGACCTAACCTAACCTAAACTGACCTAACCTAACCCCTAACCTAACCTAAAGCGTACCCTAAACCTCCTAATCTCGGTAAAATTTTCCCAAGATGTGAACATTTCCCAATGTGTGATGCCTGCTAAATGAATACCTTTGGGTATTCATTTAGCAGGCATCACACATTGGGAAATGTGCACATCTTGGGAAATTTTTACCAAAGATTAATGGGTTTAGGGTAGGCTCTAGGTTAGGTCAGTTAGTATCGTACGAGCAGGTGTCACACATTGGGAAATGTCACATTTCCAAATTTCCCAAGGTGGGCCTGAAACCTAACATAACCTGACCTAACCTAACCTAACCTCATAGGCCTGGGAACAGGGGGGCAGGGGTGGCTTGCCCCCCCAACTTTGGGACGGGGGGCGTCACCCCCCCAAATTTTAGAGAATTTTAAGGCACCAAGGGGGAGAGGGCTGCAGCCCTCTCCGACTGACCCTAGATAAATCCCGACTCAGAGTCTCCAGCCTCCCGAACTTTAAAATCGTTCCCGGGCCTCTGCCTAACCTGACCTAACCTAACCTAACCTGACCTAACTAACCTAAACTGACCTAACCTAAACCCTAACCTAACCTAAAGCCTACCCTAAACCCCCTAATCTTTGGACAAATTTCCCAAGATGTCAACATTTCCCAATGGTGTGACACCTGCTAAATGAATACCCCCTAATCTTCGGTAAAATTTTCCCAAGATGTGAACATTTCCCAATGTGTGATGCCTGCTAAATGAATACCTTTGGATATTCATTTAGCAGGCATCACACATTGAAAATGTGCACATCTTGGGAAATTTTTTCAAAGATTAATGGGTTTAGGGTAGGCTCTAGGTTAGGTCAGCTGGTATCATACGAGCAGGTGTCACACATTGGGAACTGTCACATTGATTGATTTCCCAAGGTGGGGCTAAAACCTAACATAACCTGACCTAACCTAACCTAAACTGACCTAACCTAACCTAAACCCTAACCTAACCTAAAGCCTACCCTAACCCCCTAATCTTCAGTAAAATTTTCCCAAGATGTGAACATTTCCCAATGTGTGATGCCCACTTGTACGATACCAGTCAGTTTAGGTTCAGTCAGGTTAGGTTAGGTTAGGTCAGGCTGGGATAGGTAGGTATTAGCCCCACCTTGGGAAGTCAATAAATGTGACATTTCCTAATGTGTGACGCCTGCTAAATGAATACTGTATTTTGTACCACTTAAGCATTAACATTGGTATTCATTTAGCAGGCATCACACATTGGGAAATGTCACATATCTTGATTTTCCAAGGTGGGGCTAAAACCTAACATAACATAACCTAACCTAACCTGACCTAAACTGACCTAACCTAAACTGTAACCTAATCTAAAGCCTACCCTAAACCCCCTAATCTTTGGACAAATTTCCCAAGATGTGAACATTTCCCAAAGGTGTGACGCCTGCTAAATGATTACCTTAATATTACCTAGCTGGGAAATGTTCATGTGTATCTTGTAATACATTTATGAACATACAGTTCAACATACAGGCGCGGTGTGCGAGTGTTTCTTGTGCCCACTATGGTGGTGTCGGATGAACATAAACATGTATTTTTTGTGATGTATCTTGTGCGTTTCTCTATTGTTACAGTGTGTTGCTGATTGTGGAAGTGAGTTCCAGGTGCGGATGGCTCCGTGAGTAAACCGCTTATGCGTGGTGGCGAGGCGCGGTGTGCGGAGTGTTTCGTGTGTCCACTATGGTGGTGTCGGATGAAGACGAAGTGCGTGTTTTCCAGGCGGAAACTTCATGTCTGCGTGATATAAGTTATTTGTTCAATTGTGGCCCGTCGTCGATGTGGATGAATTTGTGGATTGCGCTGCAGTCATGGATCGGAATGAGCTTGTCAAAGCGACCAACCCAAAGCCTGTCGAGCGGGAGTGGCATGTTCGTTCTTTTCAAGCCAGTGGCAATGCGCACTCGTATTTCGCACTGTTCATAGTATGATATCAGTTCATCTATAATATGAATCCGTAAAGATGTCCGCAGACCTGGTGATGGAAGAGAGGCCAATCAGAAGCTTGCCTGTCCACTGACTGCATGGAGTTATTGGTTGTCAAGTTTGAGCGCTATTTTTGCGACCTATATGGCACGATATCAATTTCGGGCAAATGGGTATACAATTGTGGAACTGGTGACATATCAAACATTATTGGAGGTGACCTCACTATACCTGCAATACCTCGGTGAGATGAAATGACCTGACCTTTAAATGTTCACATATCATTTCAAATTTATTCCCGGAAAGGTGTACCAATGTCGCGGTGCTGCGCGCCACCGTTTTTTCGTTAACCCCGAAAAACCTTAGAGGGGGGTCAAACATCCCGCCCTCAGCAGGGCGCGGGTTAAATACACAATTTCAATTTCCTGTTTAACCCGGCAGGCGGTGGGCCTCTCAGCCACCTTCCAGGCGGTTGGGGGGCATTGTTTTTGCCCCCCTTTACTTTTTCACGATATCTCCTAAACGCTTGGCAATAGCGACACGAAATTTTGCACACGGTAAGATGAATATCTAGGACATGCATGTGTCAAATTTTGAGTGTGTACTAGGTCAGGTCAGGTCACAGTAAGGTCAAAGGTCAAATTATAGGATGATTATTTTATCCAAGTGCAACCGATGCTTATAAATCAGGCAAACCTTTAAAATGTCTAAGACATACCTTTACAGTGTTACCCAGAGGTCTTAGTTTAAATTTTGCTTGACCCAACCTGACCTGACCTGGCCTAACTTACCTGACTGAATCAGTTTCGGCGAAGAAAGTTGTTATGGATATCGTTAGAACATCATTGTGACCTGACCTGACCTCAGATGTGCCTGAAATTTTGTACACGTATGCGCTAGGTATTCATTTGAAGCTATACCAAGTTTCGCGTTGCTATCTCAAAGCATTTCGGGTTGTCGTGAAAAAAGTAAAGGGGGGGGCAAAAAATGCCCCCCCACCGCCTAAAGGGTTAAGATTCCGCGTGACAGATTTTGGGGTGATGACAAAAAGTTTGTGACAGTCTGATCACTTTTTGCAGCCCTGGCCAGAAGGCCACACCCTCCCCCACACTTTTCGTGATCCTAACTATTAAGCCTATGGGAAAAATACTGATAGCCCTCTCACTTTTAGCCAGCGTTCCTACGCCGCTGTTTTCAATTGCCTACATGTATAATATATCGACGGCACTGAACTTGCAACAGACATATACTACGTGCAAGGATGTTGTTATACAGAGTATATTGTCCGGAGCAGAGTATATTGTCCGGGGGCACTCACCGGTCGCCCGAAAACCCCCGGGAACGCAGATGATTATGGTGCTTGGACATTATAATGCTTGGATATACTGAACCTATGCCGATTTACACACCAGCGGGGTCACTGCCATCTGCTGGAATGTTTATATAACAACTCCAACTAGCACGTAAATGCTTCCACGCCGAAATCACTTCAAGGTACTGTGTCACCTTCACAATATTGTAAACCTATGTTTTACTTGATTAAAATAAGGTGCTAGTGAAATCTCACAACAAATTACAATAAAATATATTTATATTTTAATCCGGAAAAAATATTCTTATCACAACATAAGAAAGAAAAGTGAAAAATAAATCTGCTACATTTTTCAATTCTTCCGCCAGGATTGAAGAACCTGCTCATGGATTTTTCTCTTCATCTGAAGATACTCGTTCCACATTCGTCCCACTGCTTATTTTCGGTTGCATGAAGGGGGCCGGGTGGTGATATATCCAACGATATATCGTTGTTTGCGTTTAAGTGACATTAGTCGCACTGTTTTATATCTTGTTTTGTGGGAGTCTTATGTCATAGCTGCTGATATTTACAGTTTTTACTCTTTCGTTCGTACTTACAGATATTTAATCCCGCTGAGATGGCTTCTCTCCGCAGTGCTTCGTTGGCTTTGAGGGGAAGTGTTCCTATGTTTAGGTAAGCTGATAAGTAGTTATGCAACTTGTGAAGCAACCAGGTAAATTTGCAGTTTAAGGTAACTTTAGTACGCATAATTTCTGTATCCAATGCAATGCTTATGAATGTGGCTAACATGATGCAACCACTCATTTCCTCTGCAAATGCATACTTTTCAGTTAGGAGGAAAAACAACACCCAAAGATTGGTTTGGAGTTGGGTAATATAGGACATAAATTAATGTTCAAACGAAAAATGTTATGGATTACCCTAACCTTCAGGGTGGGAATTAAGGCACTTCTTCAGATATTTTATCTGAAAACATTTTTGCACTCTGGGTTCATGCTGTATAGGATGGGCTTCATATGTACTCCAACACAGATGTGGGAACAAAGATATGAATAAAAACAAACAGAATGACACCCACAAAAATGATGGTTATTCCACTTATGGTTACCACTCAAACTAATCACTTTCTGTAGGGGACAAGTAGTCTAAGGGTAAGTTACCCATCTCATAATCAAAAGATTGTGGGTTCGAGTCTCACCTGTAGCTACTCTTTGCCCGTGACCAATCGGCGTGAGAGATTGGCGACGCTACATGACTGAACAGTCGACGTGTCGTAAAAACCAATAACCAACCACTTTTTGTAGCAGTCAGCAGTGGACCACAGCTTCACACACTTCTCTCAATCTCAACCACCAGAAATGCAGACAACACACCAACAGGGCTTCCAAGATGGCGTGCCTGCGCACTGAGTACAATGCTCCTGTTACTCCAACTGGATCAGTGTTTCTGAAAACCTGCATTCATGCCACCCATATAGTGAGAAAATTTGACAGTTTTAAGAGACATCCTCCAGAGTCCTGGAGGCCACTGATCAGAATTGGCTGTGCTAGTGTTTTCTATTCTGAAATCTGTATGTCAACGAATTGATGCAAGGCATTTTTATATGACATCATAACCATCAGCAACTTTGAACACATTGTTAACAGTGTCATGCCACAAACACAAGATCTTGACTGATCCTTTGCATTGCACACTGCTATCACATCCATCTGTGGTATGTGCAGTAGTGGAGGTAGGTTTGTATTACACAGGGACAAACCTATGGCTGGGTATGTAGGTATGCGCTCTGAGCTGAGGGTGAAGTGTGAAGTAATTTTGTTTGTTTTTCATATGGCTAGCCTTGTACTGAAACCAACAGTGAATGAAAAAAGTTACATTGTTCCTGTGAGTTTTGAGAGATGAAGCTGTGCTGATTATCATGATTTGCTGCTGGGCAGTGCCATCCACTGTCCACTTCTTTGTTCTGATGCTGTGACATTTGATTTGACCAAAAATGACAATGCATATTACTTATGCATATTATGTAGGTACTGACTACATAAGCTTTTCCTGTTGGTTCCAGTAAGCAGATTCCATGCATCAAAAAAATAATATATGAAAATGTACTCTGGAAGAAGTCTGCATGCACTCCTACTCCCAGCCTGGAAAGTAAGTTTCCCACTCTGCTAACCTTCCATGCAAGAACACATTCTGTTGAAAAATGGAAAATTTTCAAACATTTTTTTGTTTAAAAAAATACATTGTTATTGCAGTTTGGACACAAATTTAACACATATTTTACCTCAATGAAGCAAATGAAGGTGTTAGGTTATGTTAAGTTATGTAATGTCAGGCTTTTGTTGTAGAGTTAGGCTTTTGTTGTAGGTAGAAAATTTGAAGAAAAAATGGAAATTAAAAAGATTTTGTGTTCTTCAAAGGGTCAGGTTATGCTTGGTTAGGTTAGGTTAGTTTGGTTCATTTATTTGTTTTCTTCAAAGACAGGTGAGGATAGGTTAGATGATATTTTTTTATTAAAACATTTTTTCAAACAAAATTGTTGAAAATGTTCCATTGAAATAGGATTTGTTTTCTTGCATGGAAAGTTAGGCTAGGTTATGTTACATTTTTTTATTTACCTTTAACATTACTTTTTATGCTGTATTAGGTACCCAACTTCAAGCCCCTTTTTGGGTGTTACTTTACCTCCGAAATAAAAAGTATGTGTTTGCAGATGAAATGAGTTTTCACATCATGTTCAACATGTTCATAAATGTTGCATCAGAAAGGAAATTCAAAGAAGACAAAAATTACCTTAAACTGCAAAGTGACCAAAATTTCAAATTGAAAAACCTAACCTAATCTGATGTAGCTTAGCATGACCTGTATTTTTTGGAGAACACATTTGATTTATTTTACAAGTTTACTTTTTATTTGTTCAGCATAAAACAAAGGCCTAGCCTAACCTAACCTAACCAAACTTAACGACTTTGTTTGCTTCATGGGGGTAAACTGGGTGTAAAACTTGTCTTGTGGATGCAATAAACTATAATAATATAAAAACCTGACCCAACCCAACCTAGGCTGACTTGTTTTTGAAGAACACTACATTTTTTAGTGTTTTTTAAAGAGATTTTCCAACTTGAAACAAAAGCCTAACCTAACCTAGCCCTTTGTTTGCATCATTGAGATACAATTTGTGTAACACTGCATAGATATCTTAAACTGCAATAATACCAGCAACTGTTTGTTAGATCAATATCAGTATGGGGAATATTCAACAAGTTGACCCAGGTCCATATTTGGTGCAGGTAGTTACCTATCTACTTAGCCTACTTAGCCTGGAGCTGGGGCAGTTTGAGGTCATTAAGTGGTTTTGCAGTGGCTTTTGTTCCTGGGTCATTTGGGCTCAGAAACAAGATATGAGTGGGCATATGTCGCATAATGATCACATAAATTATAACTGATCACTAATTCTAATTTTCACAACAGTTCCAATAACAAAATAGCTTCTGCTATAAATCTGCTGAATTAATAAATATAAGCAAATAACAATACACCTGATTTACATGGAGACTGCACTCAGCTCTATGTCAAGGTCAATCAAAGCAATCAACTGGCGAAATTGTGAGTGAAAGGCACCTAGGTAGCTAGTTAGTTCAGTAGACCCGATGTGGAAAAGACAATGGACACATCAAGAAAAATATGGCAGCATGGTTCTGAATGTGATAAAGATGATGTAAACATTTTCTATGGCAGGAAATACTTATTTTTAAGTTAAGCTGTGCACTGAGGTAATTTTTGTATTCTTGTAATTTTTTTTCGAATGTGATGCTTATGAACATGGTTAACCTGATGTGACCACTAATTTCTTGTGCAAATGCTTACTTTTCAATTGGGAGGCAAAATTACACCACAAATGGCTTTGAGTTGGGCAATATAGCATCAAAATTATGTTCAAGAAAAGAAAAAGGTGACATGATCTAACCTATCCTAGCCTAACCACTCATGTCAGAAAAATAATTATTTAATAATGGGACAAACTTTGTTTTGTTTTTCTCAATTTTTCAAATTAAAAACATCACCTAGCAACATCACCTGTTTTTTATTGAATACTTTTCTGGATTATAAAAATGCCTAAGCTAACAACCTAAACCCCCTTTCACCCCCTTTAAATTTTTTTTTTTTTTTTTTTTTTTTTTTTTTTTTTTTTAAAAAAATTTTATTTTTTTTTTTTTTTTTTTTTTTTTTTTTATAAGGTTTTGTGTTGTTTTTTTTTTTTTTTTAATTTTTTGTTTTTTTAAATTTTCTTTAAATTTCCTTCCCTAAATTTTTTTTTTTTTTTTAAAAAAAAAAAATAAAAAAAATAAAAACTAAATTAAAAAAAAAATTTTTATTTTTTTTTTTATGTGGGTTTTTTTTTTTTTTTTTTTTTTTTTCACTTTTTTTTATAAAAAAAAGTGTTTTTTTTCCTATTTTTTATTGGATTTTTATTTTTTTTTTCAAAATAGGGGGTGATTAAAAAAAAAAATATTCCTGTGTTTCTTTCCCTCTGTCCTTTACATATCAAAATATGTTAATGATCTTTGCAATGTTTCCAATTTGGCAAGTTTTACTTTTTCATGTTACAGCCTTAAATATTACAGTTAATAATCTTTTTGAATTATAATATAAAGTAGATGAGTTGGTTCCAAAAATCACAGCATGATTTGATGCCAACAGATTTCCTTGCAATGCTGAAAAGATAGGAGAGTATCTTGCAATGCTAAAAATAGGTTGTCAAATATTTTCCAGGAAGCAATATGATGTACTTGATATCAAAATGCATTGTTTTCCTTTAGCAAGGCACAGCTGTGAAGGATATCTAGGTGTCTTGTTGATAAAAAATATGACATGAGAAAGCCATATCAATCCATATCAATGCAATTTCGTCCAAATATAATGAAAATATTGGAATGATATAGAACTAAGTAATTCCTCTTCACTCCTGGATTCCTCCTCTTGTATAGTTCCTGAATTTTACCATGTCTTAATTAATGTGCTGTTATTTGGGAAGTAATTACCACACTAGGCTTGGTAAGATTAATATGTTGCTAAACCAGTATCAAAAGCTTGGAATAAAATAATGTATCTTCAGTTCTGTACAGTTGAACATATATCTAGTCATAGAAATAGTCATCTTCGAACAACATGTTAGGCAATGCATTGGTATAAAATAACAACCATTGCAGTGGATGTTAATGAATGATGGTCTGGAAATGTGTGGTATGTTTGTTATTAATATAATTATATATATGTGTATATATCGAATGTGTGTGTGTATATATATATGTTTATATATGTATGTATATATGTATAATCTTTTCTTGGTGTCATAGCATTTTAGGAGAAAGGTATATGATTAGGTTTGGATTTTATAATATTCCATTTCCAATTTACACCTAATTATGGCCCTTCCTGGAGCCCTCAACAACGTTACAAGCTGCTATTTGTGCGAGAGGAATTCAGGATAAACTAATATCTTCCCAGCAAGAAAAATAAATGGGGAGTGGTGTGACCTTGCTTTATCATGCCATTTCCATCCATGGATTTTAACGTAATTTGGTCGCATGGATAAGAATGGCACTTGTGCCCACCTATATTTATGGATAGGGGCATTTACTTATTTTTTTAATGGGAAAAGGTACTCATAATGCATAGCTTGATGGGCTTGATCAAAGTTTAGCACCCTGTCAGACATCTTGAGCGTCCTGACCTGACCTGACCTCTTGAGGGTCCAGCGGTCCTGACCCTATTCGTGGGTATACCGAAGTGGTGACCACAGGTTCGGACCACTATCATAACGATCCAGGACTTACGTTTCACCCATCTAAATTGTGTGTTTCGGTTGTGGAAGCCTAAGCCTTGCACCGTACGTTGTGCTTGTGCCGCCCCCGTATGAGTTGTTGGACGCGCCCGTGCCTCTTATGCCCATTTGCTGCATTCCTGTGCGATAATTACCCCACTTGAAGGCAGTATTCCGCCCAAGTCCAAGTATTCCGGTTGATGATTGTCCGCCATAGCCTTGCACACTCGCTTGTTTAGGATTCCTCTCTGCTAGATAACCACTAGCAGTTCAGGCGCCCTTAAGCCCAAATAAACAAACAAAACAAATAGGATTCCTCTTCCCAATCGGGTCACTCCCCTGTCCTCAGCTAGGGAGAAGCGCACCTTGAATGTAAAGAGGTCTTTTTAGTGACCATCGAGCGTAGCGAGAAGCAGGTATATACAGATACTTTAAATGCTCACGTTTTTCTTCCTTGCTGTTTGAATTTCTGTCGCCCTCGGTACCCAGCCAACGAATACGGTAAAAAGCAAGTTGTTGCCACTCGAAAGAGTCTATGACCATAACTGCATGGTCCTGGCCCTCTGACCATAGCTCGCCTGAAGCGTAACCTCCGGCCAGGGGACACACCTGTAAATGGACAGTTGCATTAACGCCATACTAGTTGTTTGATCGAGCATTGCTGAAAGTCTCCCACGCGACCACCGACACTCCCGTCCAGGGCCTAGACAAAAAGTATATTAAAAATAGTTGTACTGTAAAGAAACGACGGCGATCAATTTGCAAGAGCGACGGGATATTTTTCCTCCTACACCTTAAGCTGCATCTGAGTCCATTTCAGGCAGGTGCGTATGTCGGGCGGTGAACCTGGCTCCGGGGCTGGCCTCGGCGGCGGCACTGGCGGCTCCATCCGGGACGCCGGTGGCTCGTTCGGCAAGATGGAGGTCGCCCACGAGGAGCAGTACTTCCGGAAGCAGGTCAGCTACTCCGGTGCAGGCCCGTCCCCGCTACGACGCGGTATAACTTTGGGGATTTCGTTCCAGTTGAGGGTTGCATGGCCATTGCAATTGATGCGCCTTGAGGTCCGCATAGCATTGAAGTTATGGCTTTATTCCATACGTATACTCGCATGTGCGTTTTTGCACGTGATGTAAAAAAGCGAGCGTGAATGTGCATCACGTCTGCAAGAAACAAAGTCTTGAGTAGTGCCATTCTGTTGTGGCTGGGCCTGCGGGTGACCAGTCAGCGAAGTCGTGCAAAGATTGGAACGTGCGGACGGACACCTGGTAGACGCAGGCTCCTCCACGGTAACTGGCCTGTGGCGTCATGATGTAACCAAACAGATCCACGGACTGGCATATCACCGGATAAGCGTTACAATGAACGACCAGCCCGTTGTTTGTTTGATTTCTTGCTGCTTTTATTTAATGGTCGGGTTTCGGGGCTACTTCGTTTTCAAGTCCATTGGCGTGTTGCATTCATCTTTGGTGGAGCTTTCTTTGCACCAAGGCCTCGGATTACATGTTTAACTGCCACGGTAATTTTCCCCGCACTGATGCGATTTGTCCCCGCGGCCAGGCTTCGATCTCTATAAATTGCTGTAGCATGTCTGCCGGCAAAGCCCTTTCAGCGATACCACGACTGGGGGCTCAACAGCAAGAACATCATTAATTTGTGTCGTTCTCAGGCGCACCTATTGGAGGAGCTTGACATTGAGGAATGGTGTAAATATTGGCAGTGCTGTGCTGCAGTGTGTGGCGATCGCAGTCCATCTCTGCGCTGCTCGTATCCGACCACTGTGCGCGGCCTCATGGAACTGTGTCATATTCCAGCAAGCGCAGCAGCTGAAGGAGCTGAAGAAGCACCTGGACGACGAGGTGACGCACCACGAGACCGAGATCAAGCGCCACGAGGAAATCATCAAGCGACACAAGGAGCGCATTGAAGCCCTCCACAATAGTAGCAAGTAGTGCTGATGTGAGACCCATGTGTGGTGCGGCTCGTGCCGCCTGAGGACCCATGGTAGCAGGGTAGTCGCCGCTGGTTTACAAGCGCGGTGTTGGTGAGCGTTCGCTCTAGCCCGATCAGTGTAGCCCTTGATATGCCACGGGCTGTGGGATCTTGTATGTGTGCACTAATAAATGGCTCTTCTTACAGGTGACTGGGCAGTTGTGGTCGGTGCAGTTACGACAGCAGCGGTCTGACTTTGGGCCGTTGTGGTCGGTGCAGTTACGACAGTAGCGGTCTGACTGTGGGCGGTTGTGGTCGGTGCAGTTACGACAGTAGCGGTCTGACTGTGGGCCGTTGTGGTCGGTGCAGTTACGACAGCAGCGGTCTGACTTTGGGCCGTTGTGGTCGGTGCAGTTACGACAGTAGCGGTCTGACTGTGGGCGGTTGTGGTCGGTGCAGTTACGACAGTAGCGGTCTGACTGTGGGCCGTTGTGGTCGGTGCAGTTACGACAGCAGCGGTCTGACTTTGGGCCGTTGTGATCGGTGCAGTTACGACAGTAACGGTCTGACTGTGGGCGGTTGTGGTCGGTGCAGTTATGACAGTAGCGGTCTGACTGTGGGCCGTTGTGGTCGGTGCAGTTACGACAGCAGCGGTCTGACTTTGGGCCGTTGTGGTCGGTGCAGTTACGACAGTAGCGGTCTGACTGTGGGCCGTTGTGGTCGGTGCAGTTACGACAGTAGCGGTCTGACTGTGGGCCGTTGTGGTCGGTGCAGTTACGACAGCAGCGGTCTGACTTTGGGCCGTTGTGATCGGTGCAGTTACGACAGTAGCGGTCTGACTGTGGGCGGTTGTGGTCGGTGCAGTTACGACAGTAGCGGTCTGACTGTGGGCCGTTGTGGTCGGTGCAGTTACGACAGCAGCGGTCTGACTTTGGGCCGTTGTGGTCGGTGCAGTTACGACAGCAGCGGTCTGACTTTGGGCCGTTGTGGTCGGTGCAGTTACGACAGCAGCGGTCTGACTTTGGGCCGTTGTGGTCGGTGCAGTTACGACAGCAGCGGTCTGACTTTGGGCGGTTGTGGTCGGTGCAGTTACGACAGCAGCGGTCTGACTTTGGGCCGTTGTGGTCGGTGCAGTTACGACAGCAGCGGTCTGACTTTGGGCGGTTGTGGTCGGTGCAGTTACGACAGCAGCGGTCTGACTTTGGGCGGTTGTGGTCGGTGCAGTTACGACAGCAGCGGTCTGACTTCGGGCCGTTGTGGTCGGTGCAGTTACGACAGCAGCGGTCTGACTTTGGGCCGTTGTGGTCGGTGCAGTTGCGACAGTAGCGGTCTGACTGTGGGCCGTTGTGGTCGGTGCAGTTACGACAGCAGCGGTCTGACTTTGGGCCGTTGTGGTCGGTGCAGTTACGACAGCAGTGGTCTGACTTTGGGCCGTTGTGGTCGGTGCAGTTACGACAGCAGCGGTCTGACTTTGGGCGGTTGTGGTCGGTGCAGTTACGACAACAGCGGTCTGACTTTGGGCCGTTGTGGTCGGTGCAGTTACGACAGCAGCGGTCTGACTTTGGGCCGTTGTGGTCGGTGCAGTTACGACAGCAGCGGTCTGACTTTGGGCGATTGTGGTCGGTGCAGTTACGACAGCAGCGGTCTGACTTTGGGCCGTTGTGGTCGGTGCAGTTACGACAGCAGCGGTCTGACTTTGGGCCGTTGTGGTCGGTGCAGTTACGACAGCAGCGGTCTGACTTTGGGCCGTTGTGGTCGGTGCAGTTGCGACAGTAGCGGTCGTCACTCCGCCAAATCGCGGTAGTTGGCAGTCGAATTTAACCGAGCCATGGCTGGATACAAAGCGTACGAGCTCTCACAGGCGTCGTAACGCCCTCACGACTATCGTTCGCATTGCATCTACGTCCCATACGCATGGATGAAAAAAACACGCAGGCGTTGCAATAGAGTACATATATTCGGGAATGCATCATCAGCGTTTTGCAACATGTGCTGTGCCGTTTGCAACAGCAACTTTGATATCATCAGTTCTGCCAGTGCATTTTGTCATGAGATCTGAATAATGCTAGGAACATATGTTGTCGATGGCTCGTTGCAAAGGTAAAGCGTGTCGTATGACACGTCATTTTAGTCCGTCAGCGCTGCTGGACCAGCGGAGGGAGGATGGGGACGAGCGGGCTTCTTGCTGTCATCGGTGGATGACTTGTAAACGGGCGGCATCTGTCCTCTTTTGGCAGTCCATGTAAGGTAAGGTTCGAGTCGCTGCAGGTGGCGCTCTGTGGCACACTGCACAGGCGTGGGCAGAGCTCCCCATGGAAACCTTGGTCTGATCAAGGCATACTAACAATATAGAGGGAATGTGGTGAAAGGCGATGATAATAGAATTGAAGGAACCCGCCAAATTATAAATAAGTGGTAGGTACATGAAAAGGTATTAAAATTGTGATTGTAAATGGGTAGCATCTCGTTGGACCAGTAGCTCGAAAAAAATTTCTGCAATGCACATGGCAGTAGACATGGCACATGTGACATTCCTATACACATGGCGGATGTCGCTCGTACTTCGCTCTCCTAACCATTGCGATGTCAAATTTGTGGCTGTTTTGTTGGGGACTTGGCATCAATCAATGCACACTGTCTGAGCCTGGCGTGCACCACCACAGTTCAGCTGAAACCGCGGAGAGCTTTGTACCTACTTTTGGAGTTATTGGAAATGTTCAGCACCCGCTAGATTTAATAACTGTCATAAAAAGCTGCTGGCCCGCCGGCTCGGCGTGTGATTGGTTGGTCTACGCTGACGAGCGGACCCACTACAGGTGGGTGTGGAACTAAACTACAACAATGCAAAGCATTTTGGCATACATCAAAAGCTTTTTAAGAAATGATCGTCCCAATTTCACTGTCCATATCCATTTCGTCATCACAACACTAAGCATGGTACTTATGCCGGCGTATGCAGTACAATCTCAAAATCACATTCATTGCGTGATGTAGTTTACCCTCTTATCGTTTGAAAATGTGCTTAAAAACTCTTGAACCAAACTACTGTTGCGAATTCGCTATTCTGAGCCACCGCATATCGGAGCGGCCAAAAAGTTCAACACTGCTAACTTTCTGCGAAGGCCGGCCGCGGCGGCGGTCGCTAGCTTGTGCTGCCAGAAAGGCTGCCGCCAAACACCTCCCGGTGTACAATATACCTACCCACCGGTTCACCGCCGCCCACCACTGGCCGGATTCCGCAGCCTGAGGCGTACTTTCCGGCGCGTGGGCTGGCCGGCAGCCAGTAATCTGCGATAGCGTGCGAGCTTTACCGCAGCTACTTGGTCGCTTCACTGGTTGGAAATAGACCAAACATCGAACGGTCGCCGTTACTTAATAATCGCTTCTCAAGTGCTGGAGGAAATTACTCATGAACTGAGGTAAATATTTTCTGTTTTGTTTTTCACCTCATATATGCAATCATAAATGCAATGCAATAACCGAAGGGAGGAGGGAACATTTACGTCGTGCACATGGGCAGCGAAAGTTTCGAATACGATGAGAGTAGGAAAGCTTAAGGAAATATTTGTAATATGCACTTGCAACATACCAAGGCATCTGAAAAGCTAGCAATGCTTTTGGTATGCATATCTGATCAGGTCGTGTTGGTAAGTTTTGCTGCTCATGTAGTCGGGGGGGGTAACTGTCGTAACAATTACTGATGTGCACCGGGGGAAATAAATGGGTTCATAATCCCCTCCCCATGATCTACAGCGCACCCACATTTATCCCAGGGGAATGTGTAGACTTTCGATGTACCAGCGTCCCAAATCTAGAATTGGGAAACTGCCTTGTTTAAATCTACCCAATGTAGCCATATGAAATATTACTCGTGCGCTCTATCTCGTACTCGCACGCTCTATGGACATCACCATACTAACTTCGCCCGAGTGAACGTTTGGCTAAGGCATTTAGTGTAGATGGGAGGGGTTTTCGCCACGCACTTAAGATTAGCATTCAACGTGTTCTTTGAAACAGCACCCACATCGGCTATGTTCGTAGTCACGCACAATCACCGTCTGCAGGTCAGTCCATGCACAGACATTTCATCTCAGTGGTCCATTATAGTCAGCTCTCAGTGGCGTCGCCACGAAATTCTTTCAGGGGGGCAATGTTGGAAGGGGGCCTCCTGCTCCCCGAAAGGGGCCTCCTATTTTTTTAGGCTCTTGTATGATTCAAGAATGGAAAACATGATTTCATATTGGTGTCTTGTTTGCTTTTGGCATGGTGCATCATTTACGCAAAACGCAATAGCAATAGTCTTTTTTTTCGCTGAGAACTGAGCCATGCCAGGGTATAAATAAGTAAATGTGGATAAATACCTAAGTGCCAAAACAAACCAATGTCTTAATGCTTTTTCGACCAGAAGAATCTTCCCGTTGGCCTCTAGATTCCAGCGAGCTGGCGGGGCTGGTGCTGAACATGTCTTAAAGATATCTCCCATTGATCAACCCACTTCTACGTCCACCAAGTCGAACTGAATATAGCTAGATTCACCACTACTGTCAGTCATTCCCACCAGCTTGATGTCATAAATAAGTTTAAGCGATCATTTATCAGCCCTAGGACGATCATTTCGCGAAGGTGACAACGAGAAGTCGGTGGAATTGGTTTTCTTATCGCCATCTTAGGGATTTATTTATTTTAATAGCATTTGGTGCTGGCTGTAAGGCACCTGGCACACAAGCTAAAATAATAAATCCTCCGCGAATAAATTCACGGCAAGAACAAGCATTGAACAACAGTGCATAAATGGCAGTGCAAAAAGCAGAAATATTGCAAAACTTTCAAATTCTACGCAGTCACGCCCATGGTTTTCGCTGTGCTGCACCGTTTTGTAAATGACGTCGTTGAGAAGGTATTGAAGCTGGGAAGCTCTAATCATGCGGGCTGTAATCACAAAAGACAAGTGTGTAGGAAGAAAATGTAGTTATAAACATCATTCCTCCAAATTTGTATGGGGCATCGGTGTTGTTTTGTATGCTTGTGAGGGGAATTTGCCCCCTCAATGTTGGCTTTGCCCCATGTTTCTGAAAATTATTAGAAGACCAGTGGCGTACCTATATTTGTGTCAAGGGGGAGGGTGGGAAACGTATTTGGAGGGTCCACCTACCCCATTAAAAAAGTCCTCGGATTTGGACCACTATTTTGTCAAAGGGGACCTTTTTAAATAAAATAATTAGTGATCAACTGAATTGTCATATGGAGTGGCCTAATCTACCACTATCGCTTCTGATACGTCGGATTTCAACCCTAACTCCCCCACCTTGTTATAATGTTTTATTTTGGTATCCCTTGATAAGTCACCTCACACTGCTGAAATTACACCAATGCAAATAAATTTAAAATGTAAAATTTCCCAATTTCAGACATTCTAGTTCATAGCGCCCCGTCGCCACGACGCCAACGTTCGTGCACATGCACATCCATCTTTCGCATTTGGCGCATTCGCCACACTTCGTGCGATGCTACGGTTTCTGCTAGGCCTGCTACATTTTGCTAATTGCTGCCACATGATAGACTTGCGCCATATTTGACGTGATTGAATGCTCCGTATGGACGTTCGCTGCGAAAATTCGATTAATGAAATTCGATCATTAGTTCCCTACTTCCAACATTTTATGGTGGTTAAGAAATGCGGATACCCACTGTGCTTTGATGCACCTCATATCTTTGCTTAAATATGCTCCCAGATTGGCTACCGAACCGAGGCCCAGCTTCAGTGTTCTTTTTTGGACCCGTTTCGTCTTTCTTCGTCTACGGATGTGTCTTAGGGCTTCAATCCATTTGTGTTAGGAGCCCAACACATTTTCGAAGCCCCTGTTCGTTTTAGGGTTGTGTTGCTTTCTTGTGCACAGATGATTTTTTAAGGTGTCTGGGCGCTTTCAAAGATCACGATGTGTTTATTTAGTGCTCGGTCTTTTTGTTCGTTTTGGGACCATGCTGTTTTTTTTTGCGGCCCCAGCCTCTTTTTCAAGCCCTTGTGCAGTCGCATGGCCCCTGTGTTCCTGGAGAGCTTCAGGTTTATTTTTTTAGAGCTCCTGGTATGTTTATTTAAGGCTGCAACGCATGTTTTAAGGCCCTGTCGCTTTTTGCGAGACTGCGCTTTGGAGGGCCAGTTGCACTTTCGGCCCCCGTTGTGCTCTTAGGGTCCCGCTGTTTATTTGGGGCTTCTGACGCACATTTGTGGGGCCCGAGTGCAATTTTGGGGCTTCGGTGCGACTTGTCTGGGTCCCAGCGCGACTTACCGCGCCCAGGCGCGTGGTTCCGGGGACCCACCGCTAGTTTCCTGGGCTCAACGCGATTTTTGTGGATCTCTTCTGAATTTTTATATGAAGTCCGAATCCCGGCATGATTTTTCGAGCCCCTAGCGCCATGTTTTTGTATCTTACCTCAATTTTTTTCCGAGCTCCGGTATGTTTTTCTGGATCGTACGCGATTTGTGAAGGCATCTGATGATATGTTTGGTGCTCCAGAGCCATTTTCCTGATCCGGACAGTTATTTTTTGGAATCCATCCTTATTTTGGAAGGCTCCGGCTTGATTTTTTTTGGGATACCGATGCGATTTTGGGGTCACACTGTGCTTATGTGGGGCCCTAGAGGCCAATTTTTGGGAGCCCCGACGTTAATGTTTGGTGCCCAGACCAAAGTTTTGGGACTACCGATGGGAATTGTGGGTCCCGAACGCGATATTTGGGGAACCGGTTCGATTTTGCGGGGCGCGTTGTACTTAGCTGTGACCCAAACGCGATCTTTGCGGTTCCTGTTGCAGATTTTCGGGCCTCTGAGCGAGTTTTCTGGGCCCGCCGTATTTATCGGGTCAGCCCCCTGCGCGAATTCTGGTGCACCGACGCGAATTTGTGTGGCCCCAGCGCGACTTTTTGGGGCCCCGGCACGATTCTTGGGAGCTTATCCCTCTTAGGAGAGAGGGGACGCTTGCCCATTTGATATGCCACTGCGGCCACCGAAGGGTTTTTTTTTCAGCCGATGGCACCTTTCGGAGTGTAAAAGCCCTTCGGGTAATTTGTTTCCGGACCTGTTCTTAATTTGCCGGTGCTGGGGTCGATTCGATCGAGTCTCGGTGTTAACTTTTTGGACATCGAGTTCTATCTTTTTAAAGGTCCTTTGTGATATTTTTGGGTCCCGGTACGTTTCTTAAGTCTCCCGGTGCGATTTTTTTCATCTCGATGCCCCGACACGTTTTTTTCGGTGCCCAACGGGTTTTTCGGGGACTGACCCGATTTTTGAAGCCGTAGAGTGACATTCCGGTTGATAATTTATTTGTTAGGGCAGCTGCAATTTTTGGGGCCTGGCGCGACCTTTTCGGCCCCAGTGTGATTTCCAAGGGCTGCGACGCAACTTTTTTTTAGTCCAATGCAATCTTTTGTGACCCGACGTCATTTGCTTGGATCCCTAGCGCGAGTTTTAGCGACCTCGACACTTTTTCGGCGTCCAACACGTTTTGGAGGCTTTTCGAGTCATTGTTAGGGCCGCAAAATGATTATCCGTGTACGGATTGTTTTTCGTCGCCCCGGCTTCATTTGTGTCCCAATGAGACTGTTGGGGAACGATACGACCCGTCGTGCCCCTAGCGTGATTTTCATGGTCCGGGCGTTACTTTTCTGTACCCCCAGGCTCAGCGTGATTTTCAGGGGCCCGGCCGGCACTTTTTGGGACCATGTCGTGATTTTCAAGTACCCGGCACGACTCTTACAATTTCTCAGGAGCTTCTTGCAAATTATAGGCCTCCTCTCGCGTCTTAGGGGTCCCGTCCCATTTCCTAGAGCCTCTTTACCGGTTTTGGATGTCTTCTCGTGTCCTACCCTCCTCCATATTCAATGGCCCCCACTCTAGTCCTGGAGGGCCTCCTTCTACATCCTGGGGCCCCTTTAGCATGGCATGGACCTCCTGTTCCAGGGGCATCCTCTGCCAAATTAGGGGCCTGCTGCCACGCCTCGTGGGCCTCCTCCTTTGTCCTGGCAGTCTTGGGGGCATCTTCCATTTTAGAAACCTCACCTCCTTCCATACCTGCTACCACTCACATCTTAAGGGCCTCCTCTCATTTCCTGGGAACTCCTTCCGGTCTTCGGAGCCTCATTCGGCCCTGGAGACCTTATTCCGTCTTGAGGGACTCCTCTCGAGTCCGACAGGGGCCTCCTTTTCTCTTCTAGACCTTTTTCAAATTAGGGGCATCCTCTCACGTCTTGGGGGTCTCCTGCTCTGCGTTTTGATTGATATTTGCCCGTTTTAAGGGTGGTCTCTTACCTCCTGGTGGACTCCTGTTCTCACCCAGGTGCCTCCTCGTCCAAATTATGAGCAACCTTTCCTATCTCAGTTCTCTTGTCATTTCCTGGGGATCTTGTGACCCGTCTTGGAGCGTTCTTTCTCGCCTGGGAGTCATCCCCTTTATCTAATGGCCTTTCTCTCCTATTTCAGGGGCCTCCTCGTTCACCATGGGGTCTCATTTCCAATTTTGTGTCGTCCTCTTCCGAATTGGGTGTCTCCTGCCACGTTTCTGGATCATCCTTTTCTATCTTGGCGGAACCTTACCCGTTTTGGGGCCTGTTTTTGCGTCTCCGAAACTTCATTTCATATCCACTGGCTTTCTGTTCCGTCTTAGGGCCTCCTCTCATCTTCTGGGGCTCCTTTCCCGTATTTGGGCCTCCTTTGCAATCCTGGGGGCCTCCTTTGCAATCCTGGGGGCCTCCTTTGCAATCATGGGGGGCCTCTTTTGCAATCCTAGGGGCCTCCTTTGCAATCCTGGGGGCCTCCGTGCCAATTGTCGGCACTCTTGATTTCTGGGGTCTCCCATCCTCTCCTAGGCGACTCATTTTTCAAATTAGGGGCCTCCTTTCACGTCTTGGAGGCCTCATCACCTGTGTTTGGAGCCTCATTATCCTCTTAGCAGGGTGCTTTTGTGTCATTGTCCCAAATCTTCTCTCCTAGGGCCCTCTCCATTCCAAAATATGGGCCTCATCTGGCTGGTCTCAGTGGCCTTCTCTCATTCCTGCGGAGACCTTATTACCCATCTTGGGCTCTTGCGTCCGGAGAAATATCCCGTCATTCCTTATTTTCTATTGTAGGAGCCTCCTCTTCGATCTTGGGGGCCTCGTTTTCCAAATTAAGAATATCCTGCCACCAATCGGAAGCCTTCTTGTGTAACCTGGGTGGGTTCCTGCCCGTCTCGGTGGCATCCTTTTCGTCCTGGGGCCTCCTCCCAATCTGTCCTAAGTCGCTTATTAGGATCCGATTAGGTTTCGCGGGAGCCTCGTTGCCAATCTTAGGGCCTCCTTGACAGCATGATCTTCTGTCTCGTCGGCCTCCTTGCTCACCTTTTTTCCCCCCTATTTTGAAGTAACGGAGATTGTGCATATGGAAATAATGTGTATCCTATCAATGGCAGCAATTAGCGTCCCAACTTGTACATCATTTGAAGGAGGAAGTCCTATCCAATACAATATAAATGGTTGTGATTTACCGAGGTTAACTTTAAGCTATGTTAACTTGTGATCTTTTATTGACCTCGTGAGTCGCGACCTTTTTAATGTCTTCTTTTCATTTTTCCCTTCTTCACCGATCATCGAGCATTGCTCAATTATTTCGCTAGATGTTGGCGCCCATATTTGTCTATAGAGCTCAGGGGCGTCGCCCCTGGGGGTGGGTGTGGGGCGCCCCCAGTCTCACGGCAGGAGGGGCGACTGCCCCCCTCTGCCCCCCCAGGTGGCGACGCCCCTGAGCTCTATAGACAAATATGGGCGCCAACATCTAGCGAAATAATGGAGCAATGCTCGATGATCGGTGAAGAAGGAAAAAATGAAAAGAAGACATTAAAAAGGTCGCGACTCACGAGGTCAATAAAAGATCACAAGTTAACATAGCTTAAAGTTAACCTTAGTAAGTCACAACCATTTGTATTGGATAGGACTTCCTCCTTCAAATGATGTACAAGTTGGGACGCTAATTGCTGCCATTGAAAAGATACACATTATTTCCATATGCACAATCTCCATTACTTCAAAATTTCGATGACCCTTGCGACCCAAGGAACTAAAAATCTGTAATCTGGCTTATCGACAGCCACATGAACCCACATTAGTCAAAATCTGAGGGCGTGTGGTGGTGACGCCTTGGTGATTTGTCCTGCAATCGCTCCAACACCAGTGCAGCTTTCAGTGTATTGAGCCGCACTTCGGTAGCGATCGACTAGCATCACGGCGACATCGCCGCCACCTCTCGGCCCAGGCCGACACGACCTCCCGGTCCAGACCGACACGCCTTTGTCCAGGGCGGCGAGTCGCGGTCCACGCCGACACCGTCAAAATCGGAAGCAGAACAGATCACAGACGAGCGTGCGCGCTTCGGCCGACCGATCAGCGCGCATACAAACACAAACATCATCGCAGCCGCACCACGTGGGCGGCGCTCAACAAAAAATGCAGTCGGCGCGAGGCATTAAGTAAAAATACACGTGCGTCCAGATCTTGGGTTCTTCCGCCCGTTAAGTTACAGTTAAGCACGTAGTGCTACGACGGGTGGCACACTGCTAAATAAAATGAAACTGGCAGTAAAGGAGCATGCTGGCTCACAGGCGAAATAAAGCTATTAAAAGCCCACGAATGCTTTACAGACGCGAAACTAAAAAGTTCTGTCAAAATACATGCAACTATGGAAACAAACTAACAAAATACTACACAGCTTCGACTAGATTGAAGAACAAAACAGTCACTGAATCGCCCCAGCATTAATCACAGCTCAACATCGATAATGATGCGTGTTGTTGCATGTTAGTGAGTCACGTTGCGTTTCAAAACGGAACAATAAAACGAACAGAATTGCCAAAAACTTGCCAGACGAGCGGCACTTTCAGATACAACTGCGTCAGAGAACCGAGACGAGCGGCAGCCGAGCCGACGACGCGCGATGACAATTTTGATGGCACCCAGCTCCAACACCGCCGACCTGGCGAACCTTCCGCACCCCGACTCGACGCTCAAGTCCCAGCACGCCGTCACAGACGGCGCCACAGAGCCGGTAGTCGTATTTAACTTTTGGGCTTCATGACGCTACGGCTACCGTGGCTGCACGGCGTCCGACAGAGCTGACAGCCGGCCGGCGGTCGGCAACGACGGGGTCGGCCATCCGCTGACAGTGGCGGTGCGGGGCCGGCCGCTTGGCGGGCCGGCCGGGCGCACCTCAGACGGAGCGCCGCCAGCGGCCGCGGACGGTGCGGACGCCGCAGCGGGCCGGCCGCGCCGGGTCGCCCGAGCCGTCGTCGCTCGACGTCGACTCCAGCGTAGACAGAATGAAGAACAGCACAGAAAACACCTGGTCCACGAGACAGACAGGTCGGCATGGGTTCAAAATACCACATTGTGGCAGACAGCGTTCCATTATCCATCAGTGCAGAACGGACACCTGGTGATCGATCCAAGTATCTATACCCTGTGGCAGCAAAACCTAAAGTGAAGCATCAAGGAGCCGCCGCGATAAAGCATTTTAATATTGCTTGATTGCTCCAAACTCGGTTTCCAAACAACTGCATTCGGAAGTTTTCATACAGTGAGCTTAACTGCCTATAGTTAGCACAAAGCAGAGCAAGTTTAGGTCCTAAACTCATCTCCAGACGTACAATTTCGCATGCAACTAGGAAAGTTGGGCGACAATCTGAAGAGCTGTCGGTACAGCGACGCTAGCGCTCTCTTTATCAGCGATGCCGCGATGCCTACTACCCACTGAACAAGGCGACAAAGCAACCCCGATCACGTCAACGTAATCATTTTTGACGTCATGAAATTATTATCATTTTATGTACGTGTCACATCTACAGTGGTGACAGCCGCCTTGTCAGAGGATTTAGGGTTGCCACTTGAACAACAAATTCAAAAGCCTATATTTATACAACTATTTAACATAGCATAATTCAATTAAAAGAGCGAATGTGGACACCACGTATTATACGGGTGGTGAAACCTCGTTACACCAGTCGATAAACATCCGATTCCGCCTTTGTACGAGAAAATACCACCACTAGTCCCCAAGCCAGGAGGCGCACTTTGTATCATCTTAATAGGGGGCAAATCGGACCTTTAACGTGACAGCGTTGTCGCGATCCGTGTCCAGCACAGCCATGCACTGCACTTTCACCGGCTTTATGCTGCCAGCAGCCATCAAATACCGCGATATATAAAGGTGGCGCGTACGCACACACCAAACTGAAATCATTTAGACATCAGGGAGATGTCCCCCACTCAGCCCCCCGCCTTCAGCGCCTAAAACATCACAAACTATAACGTAAAACTCCCTTAACGTAAGTGTACACTTGCCTGAAATTTGTTTGCAAACTCACTTTAAAGACAGACATTCAACGTCCTCGCTTCAAAGGCGGCGCAAATAACCTCTATGGTCCGGCACGCCTAAAAATCCCCCCCCCCGCACGCACCAGAACACAGATGATGAACACGGTGTATCCGTGGAGACGCGTGGTGGGCGCCGTCTCCAGCTGGAGCAGGGCCGCCTCGGCAGGCTGGAAACGCGGACGCAGCTCCAGGGTGTGCCGCAGGTGCATCTCCGCCTCCTGATAGTTGCCGTACTCCTGGGGACGAGGAGCACGCTCCTGTTACGCGGTCGCGGCCAGTCGCACTGAAGCGACACGTCGGCTTGGCACATCTGGGAACGAGCAGACGCATGCACCGGCAAATACCGGTGGTGTTTTCCTGCTAACTTTCCAACCGACTTATCATCCGCATGCGCTTTCACTATTTCAAGAGCGATAAGTGCACACTAGTGTCCTCCAGGCACGGCATCGTTCACTTCACGACGCTGCTTGGTACACAGGGCCAACCGGACGACCGTCGGAATGCTCCAGGCACGGCACCGCCCACTGACAATGCTGCTTGGTAAACAAGGTCCGTCAGCGGCATCCAGGCACGGCACCGCCCACGAACAACGCTGCTTGGTACATGGTGTCCACAGGACGTCCGTCGGTGGCCTACAGGCACGGCACCGCCCACTGAAAACGCTGCTTGGCACACATAATCCACCTGCGATTTGTCACAGCCACCCGTCAGACCATACAGGCATCGCTGGGCTCCGCGCACCGTGTCTCGCCGGGTGTAGGGGGAGGAGGGGGGTACTCCAGTACAGCCCCCAGCTTAGCCATCTCAAGAGGCGTTGACACCCAGACGCAGGTTGGTTACTGCACACGATATTTTGACACTCAAATGATGCACGCTTGTCAGCTTGCGGAAAACCCTAGTAGAAGTAGGGATGCGTGTCTTGTGCAACACCGCCATTCAGCTCGTTATGACAAAACTTGAAAATTGACCTTTCTCGTTGTCATTTGGGAGCGGTCTTAAAAGAAGACTCAGCAAAATGCTACCATTACATTGGTTGGTTGTAACTGGTTTTATGACACATCGACCGTAGGCATGTGGCGTCGCCAATCTCTCACGCCGATTGGTCGCGGGCGAAGAATAGCGACAGGTGAGACTCGAACCCACAATCTTTCGATTGTGAGATGGGCAACTAACCCTTAGACTACTCGTCCCCAACTACCCTTACATTGGGACTGCCCCAGTTGGCCATGCATTCAGTCCATATGTCACCATGGCAGGCGGCCCTACCCAACCATACGCCCCTCAATTTGGGAAAGCTGCCCATGAACAGCAGTTCCACTGTGTCGCGAACACCCACCGGCCAGTTCTGGACGCTCCCCGCAGGGAATGTCCACCCGCCGGGAGCCGACCTACCTTGAGTATCTCTCCCAGAGTGAAGTGCTGCAGCCAAGCGCTCTGGTCGGGAGGCTGCACCTCCAGCGAGCGACGCGTCAGGAAAATGGCGTCGTCCAGGTACTGCAGGTTGAACAGCACGCGCGCCAGGTTCAGCAGCACCTGCACACGTCGGAGACGCGTCACGGGCGCCTCGTCGTCGGCACCCGATCTGTGCCGGCCGGCCGGCCATGGCGGCGCTCGTGCGCCACCGATGATGATGATGATGATGATGAATTGGTGTTTAGGGGCGCGTCGACTGCGTGCGCCACCGACAATCGATACGTGGGGAGAAACTAACCAACACGCGCCGGCCGACTGCAAAGTGAGATGAAGAACTGACACCAAATGGCGACACGGAAGCTTAATTCACGGCTCACTGGCCACGTGCATGAGAGAACATCACACAACGGTGCCGGGAAGACACATCCAGACCGCACGTTGGCAGGGAAAATCGACACCACCACAAGGGTTCTATATTTTCAATTCGTTGCTGTTCGAATATGACTTGGCGAGTGTAAAACCATACGGAGGACGCCTGTCCAAGAGGTAGATGCTAACTGGTGGGTCTGAATACCAAGGAGACAAAGGTGTTGATTGATAGCGTGCTGCTAAATACAAGTCAAAGCCAGCCGGCAACGCGCATCTTCTCAAATAAGCATCAAGATTTTAGAAGCAAAGCTGCGTAAGCAATGTTTTCCCCGACACACCACCATTCCACGGTTCAGTTAGCAAACACGAGACATGGATGGTCATTTATCTGTTCATGACATGCTTGTTGCCTCGTACTTCCGTTTAGTGTGCACGAAAAGGCATCTAAATAGGTGCCTTTGGTCTTTGGTCTAAATAGGTGTCTTTCTGCAAACAAAAAGACAAAAAGGGATGCAACCAGTTGTAGTGAACTGGATATATGCAGACAAATGACATGTATTGGCATCCCGAGGCATTCCTAAGCTGGCTGTCCTAACTTTTGAATGGCTGGCGAAAGGAAAGCCCAGCATCAATCGAGCCTGTAATAGTGCGTGTAGTCAAACAAATAGGATAGGCTGCTGCATACGAAACAGGAGTCAACATTAGGGGAAAAAGAGAAAAAAGGGCACCGCTAAATAGGTGACTCATGCAGGCGCTCTTGTAGCCAGCTGCCGCTCACCTCCGCGTTATTGGGCGACACTGCCAGCGATCTGCGGAAGCACTCAATCGCCTTGGAAGCGTCTCCTTTTATTCGCCAGAAGTTTCCTATCTGGTTATACAGCTGCAGTGATTTCGGCTTCTGCAAGTGGTAGGCTACACTCGGATTGGCTCGTCATGGGAAGAAGAAACAACGTCGGTTCATTTACGCCACGTTCAATTGCTGGACCACATAGCGCTGTCAACCGCTCACGCCGACTGCTCACGGGTGGACTCGGTAGTCGCGCCGGTTGTGTGATTCGAACCCGGAATATTACGACCACGAGTCCAACGCCCTACTCACTGATATACCGCGACCCTCGAACAGTCATGCGATGGGCCAGAAACAAATCCAGTCTTGTATATTGCTACGACAAACGAAGATAGCCCACCAGGGCCGAAATATAGCGGCAACCTTGCCAACGGAGTCAGGCATTTAAAACATATGTTCAGCAATGCACCTAAGGTGCGGCGAGGGAACTTTTACAGCCAAAACATGCCATTGCGGTAGGCTTCAGATCAGAACCGCCGGCCGGCGGTCTCACCTCGCGCTTGGAGCGGCGCAGCTTCTTCTCCAGCTGGTCGAGGTCGACCGCGTCGGCGGCGGCGTCGGCCGAGCGTCGCCGGAACACGAGCTCGGCGTGCGGCTCGGGCGCGTGCGGGTGGTGCTGCCGGTGCGACACGCCCACCAGGTGGTCGTAGTGGGTGAAGTTGACCGACTTGCCGCAGTCGAGCGCCGGCTCCGTCTGCGCCGCCGGCTCGGCTCTGCACGCAGAGTCGGCCGGGTCGTCAACCTTCGCACGAGACGTGTCAGATAGTAGATGTTGCAATTAGGGGCGCATCGATTGCATAGGTCATACAGCAGATGGTAGATGTTGAATGCATTCCAATGTTCAACGGACCGCATGTTCGCAGCGTCAGTCCTCCAGACCAGTGCTCGAGACATGCAGGAAGTCATAAACAATGCATACTGATTATGAGGATGGAAGTCATGTATGTGCAGTGTTAAAATAATGGTTTTGCGTTGGGTGTGAGATGTCGAAACGAGCACAGTAGGATGTCGAAATTTGTCATGGTAGTGTCATTTCAAATGCTTTTGATGTCTTTCAGACTCAAATTTGAGCCAATGGTGTACTTATGACTGTACCTTCATCAGCTGTTTTGATATTCATAATTCAGGAAGAGCTATATTCGAGATAACGAAAAAAATGCCTATGCTATACAATGGCACTGCATGCCATATCGCATTATGAATAATCCCTTTGCCTGAAATTGCGTTGCGAAATGTTCGTGTATCACCATCCCTTATCCAGAGCATCATCATGATACTTATAAACGAGGTACTGTTAGAAAGGAGACAAGAAGAACTCATAAGCACGCATCGAGAAGCAGGATGTCGATTATTCTTGGAGAAGGATGTCGATTGAGTGTTCAGGAAGTGGTATATTCCATCCTATTTCACGAATAATTTAACACTGTGTATGTGGCTCAGTGGTAAAATGGTATGACCCGCCTTCGGACGGAGAAATATCGGAAGTCCCGGGCTCGGATTCACGTCTCTCCGAGACTATTTTCGGCAGATATACATTACTAGAAAGACTCTGTGTAGCATTGCTTTGACAACAATCCTCCTGAACTTCCAGCAGGGTGAGGTGCAGGATTTATACATAAAAGATGGTTGTTAAGCATTATCCAGCATACCAATTATATACTGATAGGCTCTGCCACTGAATATTACACACACACTGAATATTATATATATATATATATATATATATATATATATATATATATATATATATATATATATATATATTCAACACTGAATATTATATCATATACTTACTAGTTAGTTATTTGGGTTTTAGGGTGCATCAACTGCATTGGTTATACAGCGCCCAACTAATACTTACTAATACTTACTAATACTATTCATATAATACCGGCAACAGATAATGACAAACTCATGCAACCAGTCTGCACAATGCCATCTCTTAGGATACAGGAGGGGAAGTAACCCTACCATTCCACACACCAAGATCACAGTGTGATGATAAAAGCAATATGAAGTTTACTCCCTCTTTAACACATCTTTGGCTTCATTACCGCACGCTATACTATACCAGAATCAGTGTTTCTTGGGTCAATTAATGATACAAATATATGGCAGCATGGGAGAAAATCCGATTTTAACTGCACAAGAACCATTGTGTAGGAAGCAGTGTGAGTGTTGAAGCCAACTTTACTGGCATAACTGCAGTTTGGTATCATATGCATATAAATTGGCTTCATATGCAACTCAATGATGACAAATAAAGGTGTTGGTGCATAGTAGTTTTCAATTATAGCTTGAACATGATAGATCTAACTTCATCAAATGAAATGAAATCTTCAATCAATCAATACAAACTTGTGTAATAAAGTTTAACACTGCTCGTTGCCATCTAATTTCATGAAGGTCAGAACCTGGAGCTTTATATTTATTGAATGATAATGATGAATGTGAGCTCAAATTGTTCTGTCTCCTGCCTCCACCGTTCGAACACGTGGAACACGCGCGGGCAGCGGCTCTCCAGGCCTGACATTAGGACAGGTGCATACCACAATGCATAATGAGCCAGAGCCGCTCTGGCACCCTAGCCCGCTCTCGACTCCATACTCGACTGCCCACCGGCCGGTCGGGCCGCACAGGCCCGCCATCTACCGGCTCGGCGAGAACCACCGAGCCCCTAGCTCGGCCGCCAGGTGGGCTGGGCTCGGACACTACAAACATGGCATGCCACCACAAGCTTCAAACATGGCAAACATGTACAAGTATATCCAGTAACCTTCACTGTACAAACTTATAAGGTTCCTGGTCTATTAATTTATCCATATAACAAATAGGAGTGGATACATGGATTAAAATAGTCACCAAATTTAATTACATCATTTGCCTTATGCAACTGGAAAATGTCCATGGCAATCAAAAGAAGCCAGGTGTGTCAAGTCCTGTTCTTGGTTGGCACCTTGGTACAGAAGATAAATTGCAACATTAAACATAATTAGACCTTCATGCATACACTGGAAAAATTTGCCTAAACTCACACTGGCATCTAAAACAGCTTGTTATAAAACAACCCTCAGGGCAGTAATTCCATACACTGCTTCAACCCTCCTCATTTTAAGGTTAAGAGCCATCAAACTATCTTAGGCCAGTTGTAGCAGGGACAGATCCTGGGTTTGGTCCAGGGATATATTGAGTCAGGATGAACCAAATATGCAGAGCATCACTCAAGCAAGTGGAGTCTAACACAAGTCAGGATGTGGCTCATAGTTGCACTGATCTTTTATGTCTTTATGTCTTTAAGATGCTCCTCTTCCACAAATGTTCCAAAGAATACAATTAGTGTCCTGAAATTTTGGTACATCTTTTTGTAGAGGCTGCCATAAGGCTGGCACAAGATGAACACTATTTTGTGCTAGAAATTAATAGGCTGATTCACATTTTGGAACACCCAAGTTTCACATTGCACTGCTTTAACAAAAAGTCATGAAGCACACACATAGTTCCTGCATCATCACACAATATTAATAATGTTTGGCTTCATGGTGTTTACAAGACAAGTTTTATATATTCATTTTACGTCCATGAAGCAAACAATGGTGTTAGACTTGGTTTGGTCTTTTAAGTTGTAAAATCTTTTTGTTTGATGTTTGATGTAAAATGTTTGAATTTTGTTTCCACAAAACACTAACATTGTTTTTCACAAACATTTTAGGCTAGGTTAGGTTACATTAAGTTAGGCTTTCTTTGAAAATTTTGGTAAATAATAATTGTTTGAATTTATTCATGTATCCTTCTAACAAGGAGTTTTGCCAGTTAGGGTATGTAATGCTACATTTTATGCCATTATTACCTAACTCCAAGGCCCTTTACCCTGTTATTTTGGTCATCAACTGAAAAATAAGCATTCACAGAGGAAATAAGTGGTGATCTCATCTTAATCACATTCATAAATGTTGCATTGCAAAATACATAAAAAATTCAATGACACTTTCAAGCACAAACCTACCTATTTTTCCTCTTTCAAGATCTGAATTAACAACGTTTGTATGGTATGCAATCATAACATGTATGATAAACTGAAGACTTCTTGCACTATAAAAGTTAAAGACATGAAATATACATGCTACTTTGCTTTGCTTTATTTCTCTTTAAAAAAATGAAAGAAGTTGCATGTTATATGATATTATTGTGCTTTGAGGTATTCAGAACACAAGTTTTACACACATTTTACCTCCACAAAGCAATGCTGGTGTTAGCCTATGCTGCTGTTCAAGTTGGAAATGTTCTCTTTTCAGGGGGTGAGGGGGGGTGAGTTTTCCAAATATTCTGAACATTGTTTTTCTTCCAAAGCAGATTATGCTAGTTTGGGTCAGTTTGGTTTGGTTTCTTTAATTTGGAAAATTGAGATTATTTTTTCAGGTAGGATTTTTTTAATGGGCATTAGGTGATATTATTGAGCTTAAATGTATTCACAAGACAAGGTTTACACACATTTTACCTCAATGAAGCAAGCAAAGGGATTATGTTTGGTTAAATAAGATTAGGTTAATTGTTATTTAATTTGAATGTATTATTCTTATTTTGAAATAAAAAGCATATATGTTTCTTCAATAACAGGTCAAGCTAGGTTCTGCTAGGCTACGTCATCTTTTCTAAAGCTGAAAACATTTGAGAAAAATGGTATGAAATGTTTTCAATTTGTCCAAGATTGCTTTCATATATTGGAGGTTATGCTAGATTAGGTAATGCTACATATATCTTCTTGACATTATTTGTTTACGCTATATTGTTTGTTTGTTTATGCCCAACTTGACATTGTTTGTTTATGCCGAACTCAAAGCCCCTTTTGGTCATATTTTGCCTGCCAACTGAAAAGCAAGCCTTTGTGGAGAAAATGAGTTGTCACATCATGTTAACCACACTCATCAGCATTGCATTGGAAAAGAAATTCCCATAATTCAAAAATTACCATAAAGCACACATTTACCAGTTAGGCTAGATGGTTAATGTATGTTATATCTGAATTTAATTTCTAAAACACTACTCTTCATGCTATATCACCTAACACAAAGCCCCGTTTCTGGTGTTTTTTTTAACCTACCAACTGAGAAGTAAACATTTGCACAGGAAATGAATGGTCCATCATTTTAGCTACAGCCCTGAATTGGAAAGATAAAACACCTTAAAGCACACATTTGTGTTAAATATAGTAGGTAAATTTGACCCAGGACAATTTGTGGTCAAAAATTGTTTTTGATGGTGTTTTCTGGTGTGATTTTAATGAACTTGGTATTAATTGCTTTGGGAAATTAAAACTTTTTGTGTGGTGTGAGCAACTCAATAAATATGTGTTTTAAGCTGTTTTATGAATTCTTGGAATTTTTTACTTATGCAATATTCATGAACATGATTTGGACAATATGACCACTCATTTCCTCTGAAAATGCTTTCTTTTCAGTTTGCAAGCAAAATAACACCAAAAAGGGGATTGGAGTTTGGTAACATAGCATAAAAAAACAATGTTCAGAAGAACACAAATGTAGCATAACAAAACATAACATTACCTAACCTAACATAGCCTTCCCATAAAAAAACATTATTAAAACATAAAAAACATCAATTTTTGTCAAAATTTTCCAACTTAAAACTTATCCAGCCTTATCTGCCTTTGGAGAAAAACATTTTCCACTTTTTTTTGCAAAGATTCCATCCAAAACCCCATAATTTTTTAGCTTAAAAAACTTCACTAAACCAAACCTAACCAAACCAACTCCTTTCTTTGCTTTATGGAAGTAAAATGTAGGTAAGCCTTGTCCCATTTGTGTCTTAAAGCACAAAAATACCATTTTGGGTGGGACATATGATGGATAATAAGAGACATATAATAGAGAATGCCATATAATGGAGAATAACAAAAATAAACAAAAACATAACCCAACCTAATCTAACCTAACATAATGATGCTGGATTGCTTAACCCTACTGATGTTCAATGACGAAAAACCTACTGATTGCCTTTGGTTGGTTGTTGGTTTTACGACACTTCGACCGTTGAGTCATATAGGCTCGCCAATCTCTCACTCTGATTGGCCGCGGGGAAGAGTAGCGACAGGTGAGACTCGAACCCACAATCTCTTGATTGTGAGGCGGGCAACTTACCCCTAGACTACTCGTCCCCTACTGATTGCCTTTATTCACTGTCCTAATATCATTACACCACCAAATAAATTGACATGATCTGCCATTTTAATGCTAAGCAGCATGATTTTAAGTAGTGAATATCATACGTATATGGTGGTGTGTAAAGAACACGCGACACTTCATCGGAGATCATCGAGGAAATAAACATCTCAGTCAGCATGCTCTACATCGCATACTCGGCCCATGACATGACAACGATTGCCGCAGTTGGTTAAGGCATCCGCTTTCCGTACGGGTGGTGGCAGGTTCGAATATCGGCACCATCACATTTTTAACCCGATCGCACAATCGTTAGCGGCCAGGGCCGTTGGTTAATGTTGCACTTTAGATTACTTTACACTATCATATGAGTTGCTTGATGTAATAATATTTGCCCATGAAAGTAAAGAGGGAAATACTTAATTAAAGCCCACTCATGCAATGAATGTCCAATTGGACCATTTGGAATTGCATTGTGGAACTTTGTCTCTGGAAGGGAACATTGCATCCATATCCAGTTCAATTTGTTTATTTCAACAGCCCGGTTCTGTATGCACCACATTCAGTTACATTTTGAGTGCAAGCAACGCTACCGTAGGAAGTGCAGAAGATACCCAGTCAACATGCCTCTCACATAACGTTCACAGGGGGTTCGGGCACCTAAGATCGGAAACTAGAAGCACAAAATTTGGAGGAATTACAGCTGTAGTGAACTCGCTGCAGTATACATTTCATGACCCCAGGTCAATGTCTTCAGGGTCAAATGAGGTCACAATCCGCCTCCACTCCAACCCCAGCCTGCACCGGTAGTTTGGTTACGGTCGGTAGTACGGACCCATCGCACGATCGTTATGGCCAGCGCACTTATATACGATTTCACCAAGAAATGGTAATGGAAGAACTTGTTTTTATTTGTCTTTTTATATTTATTTCCAGACATGGGAGGTCAGGTTGGGTTGGGTTGGGTTGGGTTGGGTTAGGTTAGGTTAGGTTATGTTATAGTTTTTTCTTGGATAATATATTTTATGTTCTATTAACCAACCCAGTCTATTGTTTGGAGTATTTTGCCTCCCAACTAACAAGTATTTGCAGATGAAATGAGCGATCACCTCATGTTAACCATGTTTGTAAATACTGCATTGGAAAAAGAAATGCAAAGAATTCCAAAATTACCTTAAAGCACAAATTTACCTGTTATATCCAGGCCAAGACCAACACCTAGTAAACTCCAATTTTTTCCCAGGGATGTCTTGCATCTGAATGTATTCTTGGCAGCAACCAAGGTTGTTTGATTGGTTGCCAGCATAGGTATCTGTCTAGGTACCTACTTAGCTAGGTAGATAGGTACCTAGTTACCTAACTCAGATTTTTGTTCCCACTCAGTGGACCACACCTCCATACAATTAGAGAGGGATAATAACCATGTGATAAGGTAACAAGCAACACTGATTGCTTACCTTACTGACTTTGACTTGTCTTCAGAACTTCCAATCATCATGCTACCACTGCAGGGCGGTGCTGCCATTGTGCAAAAACTAAGGGTCTCACGTTTTGTCCAAATGCCATCCTTCATGTTTGTACTTAGCAGTGCTTGAAGTATACTATCCTCCCCAAAACTTGGCATGTCTCTGTTCTCTGTGACATTTGCATTTCTGCTTTGTTCTTCCACAGATGGAGTAACACTGATCACTTTATCTCCAAATGAGTTCAGCTTCCAATATACCCCTGTTGACTTTATGTAATCTGCTTGGAAAACATTTGCAGACAAGATGTACAGCACAGCAAATGTCAAATATGTTAAATTTCCTCCTTTAGCCATCTTCTCCCTCGCGCAATACTTTGTTTGGCATGCTCATGGACGATTAACAGCAACAATAGTGTGTTGTTACGAACACAAGTTACGAAAACGTGATAGGACGGCGACGCATCCACCAAACGTTAAGATTAAAACTGTTTCTGGTCAGATTACCACTTGAACTCCGTTAGCGTATTACACAGCATGCTTTAAATGTTAGAGGGCGGTAGCCACTCTGACTTCTATCAGCCCATCACCCCCGACTACAGAGTTGTTTATTATGGATGTTTGAAATGTGTCAAGTATACGGAAAGTAGAGGTTAGTGTTGAACTGGCATCATATGATAGTCAGTATGTTTTAGCACACGAGTTTGAAGAAGAATGTTAAAGGAACGTACACTTGTGAAGAATCCAAACCAAAGAAAGTCGTTTTCAGATATTCTTAGCATTTTTTCCTATGCATGTCTTTCAGTAGTTTGATGATCTTCTAGCAAAAATGTGTTTTTATTTAACTAGATGATTATATATATTAGTATATTATTCTGCACCAAGTCCGGTTGGTGGTTGGCGCATGAATGATGTACGCCTGGATTGGAAACTCCGCGTCGGCGCCTTTCATCTGCGCGTATCAGCGGCACCAACCTGCCACCTAGCGGAGGGTAAGTAGAAACACGGAAACGCAGCCAGTTTTAGGCCGTGCGCCTATGGGAGTTCGGGGTACGCATTTCGTATTGGCATTTTTTTAATTGATTCAGCCACCCCAGGAGGATTGCATTTCATGATACAGAATTGATCAAGAAACCTTACCGTTCTTTCCTTGTTGATTTATTACGCTCCATTCCGAAGTTGTGATGCGAAGTGAAGGCATCTGCGAGGGGGAGCCCATTTCGCCGAAAGGGTCGGGGCACCGATGTTCTTTTCTTAAAATGATCGGAGGGGGCGAAGTACATGAAGGCAATAGGCAGACCAAAATGAATAAGGGAAGGGGTCACATTCCATATTAGAAGTTTAAATTATTGCGTGGGGGGGGGGATGGGAAGCAAGCATTGAGGGGACAGTTTCACCCTGAAGGATAAGAATGAGAGGTTCTGCTTTCGCCCCCACCCTCCTTGCTCTCTATATATGTGGCTGATATTTTCCAGTGGAGTGGTTTACACAACTGAATGGGAGAGTATGGACTTCGGTGTACCCACCAATCGGCAAAGAGGATTGAGCGGAAGTTCCATGGAGGGTACAAGCCCCCTCCCCCTACACCATACCACTGACAGATTTATGATCTTGCCGAGGAGGCGTCGTTTCTCCAGAGGGCGGCTCTTGGTCCAGAACATTTGGATGGGGTACACTCCGATCTCCCAGAGGGGCACCATTTGTTTTTGTCTGAGGAGTGCCTTTCGCCGAAAAATTCACGGCGTGCGTTCGGACTCCCAGAGGACTGCCGTTCCCAGCCCGAGGAGCGCGTTGCGCTGATAAATTCGAGGGAGGGGTACACTGGAACCTCCAAGGGAGGCGTCCTTCGGGTCACAAGGGGCGCCACTTTCGCTTCCTCCCCCTTGGATCAGCCCTTGCAACATACCCTAGCTGGCAATGCCACTACTTCTCGCCGATTCGCTACCACTTGCCAGTCGTTCGACTCAGGGGTCTTTTTTACATACCTTTGAGGGGGAACTGCCATCTCAATGTTTGCTTAGCCCACCCCCGCAATTATTTCAACTTCTAACATGGGAGCCAATGGAATGTGCCCCCAAATTCATTTTGGTCTGCCCATTGCCTTCATGTACTTTGCCCTTCCAATAATTTCAAGATCAAGATAAAGATAGAGAGATAAAGATCATCAAGATATCAACATCGGTGGGCCGACCCTTGGGGCGAGGTGGGCTCCCTCTCACAGAAGTCTTCACTTCGCACCATAACAACTTCTGAACGGAGCGCAATAAATCAATAAGGAAAGAACGGTGAGGTTCCTTGATCAATTCTGTATCATGAAAGGCTGATGCAATCCTCCTGGGATGGCTCAATCAATTGGAAGAAATGCCAATACGAAATGCGTACCCTGAACTCCCATAGGCGCACGGCCTAAAACCGGCCGCGTTTCCGTGTTTTTACTCACCCTCCGCTAGGTGGGCTGATACACAAACAGCTGTTGGTTTCCAATCCAGGCGTACTTGATCCATGGTTGGCGGCAGCTGGTGGAGCTATTCGATGCCGGAGTGTGAACGGAGCATACAGCAAGGGCTTCACCTCATCAATTTCATTGGGGACGAGTGGTCTAGGGGTAAGATGCTCGTCTCGCGATCGAAAGATTGTGGGTTCGAATCTCACCTGTCGCTACTCTTCGCCCGCGACCAATCGGCGTGAGAGATTGGCGACGCTATATGACTCAACGGTCGGCGTGTCGTAAAACCAATAACCAACCAACCAATCATCAATTTCATTGCGGAAACAACAATAAGGGCTGAAGATCGGATATCCTCAAGGGCATTGTCCTCACTCGATATTGATTGATACCGAAACATCGATAACAACGTATTTAATTGCAGGGTCATGTCTCGCGCTGTGAGAGCAGGTATTGCGCAGTCCCGAAATCCCGGGCTTTCATTTTTACGGTGCCCTCAGGATGTTTTTTTATTTTTAAATAATCGCCTTTTGGGAACCCCTGAAAACATAGTGTCCAAAATCCTAGGAGTTTTTCGATTACAAGAAAGGTCCCCCAAGCCACCCCGTTTGAAGAAATCCTGGCTACACCTTTGCGCAGCGCATTTTTTTCTTCTAATATCTGGAATAGGCTGCGCTACGTTTGACCTGGAACAACACGTGTGTAGTTTCCAGCAACAAATCGAGCCAGAGTCTGAAGAGCATCTGATGAAGCTTTTGCAGACACGTAGGTATATAGCCTCAACCAGTAGCGCAACCAGGGGGGGGGCAAGGGGCCATGGCCCCCCCCGAAATTTTTTTGGGGCCCGCTCCGAGCCAGGGGCCCGCGAAGCAGGCCCCTGGCTCGGAGTGGGCCACCCTACTCAGAGCCCTGGCTAGGGGCCCGCGAAGCGAATCTGTGGCTCGAATCAGGGGCCCTATGAACCAACTGAAAATCTGGGGGCCCGTTTTAACCAGGGCCCGCCTCGAACCGGGGCCCCTGATAAAGAAAAGTGCTTTTATTTCTGCGAAGTTTTACAAACACAGGGGCCCGTTCAAAAGTAAGTGCATGTTTTCCGCAGACTTTTTAAAAACATGAGGGGGGCCCGCTTGCGAGGGGGCCCGCTCTCAAACCCTGCCCCCCCCGAACTGAAATCCTGGTTGCGCCACTGGCCTCAACAACTGAGCAGCCAGTGTGAGCTGAGATAATTGTCTTTGAGTCAACAGGGCTACATTCATGATTCATATTTGTTTCATGTAGACACTGAATATGCGACTGAATCCGCGAAACCAGAATATTTGGTGCGTTGACACAGCACGTGATTTCAATTTTCTCTTCAGTCTGCGAAGTTCGTGGAGTGTTTTAGACCACCCTTATGAAAATTTAGACTATGAGTCCGGAATCGATTCTGGCCGACCCACTCATGTTGATGTAGGTCAATCCAGTTCCATATAGGTTGAGTGGTGTCACGTAGGTTGGTTGAATTGTTGCAAATAATAGCTCGATGCATGGGTGCAATACAGTCTTTTAAAATTGGACGACATTTAAGGTGCTTTTAAAATATGCCTTAACCCAGCTAATTAAAATCAAACATGTTCTATTCGGAGGCCTTTTCGAGGACTTTTAGACTTCTTGATTGCAGGCGTTTGTCATTATCATGTCATGTCATGATATCTTTTCTTGTAGGATGCACATTCCCTGGCACGTATTCTGCCTGACCTAGCACGATGTTGTTCGTGGTCCCACGGGTCCAGCGAGCCTTTGGCTTTCTGCGCACATGTTAATCGGTAGCCGAACTTGTGGAGGATTTGCTACAGAGCCAAGGTCACCGCTGGGACAGTCGCTAATTTTATGTTTATCGAGAGAATGCAAATTTTCGCGTAGCAGGCGATGAATATCTCAGTAACATATAAGTGGAAAGCAGATGCCTATTTGCGGAGCCCCTTCAGCCACCGAAGAGCATACACGGTGTTAGCGGCCGGCCTCGGCCGCCCCGCCAATACCGACTACAGCATCACGGGACCCGCAAAGCCAGGCTATTTGGAGCGCTGACACCGCACGGCATTTCACTGATTAAATCTGCAACGTTCGTGGAGTGTTTTAGACTACCCCCATGAACGGGTTGCTATTAGACCGGAATCGGTTCTGGTCGACCCACTCATGTTGATGTAAGTCAATCTACCCTAATGCCCATGAATGTTGAGTGGTGCCATGCGGATTGGTTGGATTGTTGCAACGATTAGCTCGTTGCAAGAGCAAGAGGTTAGCTCGTAAAGATCGAATCAACACGCAGAGCAGGAGGCCCCAAGACGTTAGAGGAGGCCCCTAATTTGAAAAAGAAGGCCTCTAGAAGAGAAATGAGGCCCCTGCCGGACTCGAGAGGAGTCCCTCACGAAGGGGTAGGTCTCCAGTACCGAATGAGACCCCGAAGACCGGGAAGAGTTCCCAGGAAATGAGAGGAGGCCCTTAAGATGGGAGTGGTAGCAGGTATGGAAGGAGGTGAGGTTTCCAAAATTGAAGATCCCCTCAAGACGGATCAGGCTTTGCCAGGATAAAGGAGGAGGCCCACGAGGCGTGGCAGGAGGCCCCTAATTTGGTAGAAAATGCCCCTGGAGCATGAGAGGAAGCCCCATGCCATGTTAAAGGGGCCCCAGGTCGCAAGAGGAGGCCCTATAAGACGGAAGAGGACCATTGAATATTGAGGGGGGGGAGTAGGACACACAAAGAGACATCGAAAACCGGTAAAAAGGCTCCAGGAAATGGGACGAGACCCTTAAGACGCGACAGGAGGCCTATGATTTGCAAGAAGAAGCCCTAAGAAATAGTAGGAGTCGTGCCGGGGTACTTGAAAATCACGATATGGGCCCCAAAAGATTCGGACGGGGCCCCTGAAAATTACGCTGAGCCTGGGGGTACCAAAAATTCACGCCCGGACCACGAAAATCACGCTAGGGGCACGACAGGTCGTACCGTGCCCCAACAGTCTCATTGGGACCAAAACAAATGAAGCCGGAGCAACGAAAAACAATCCGGACACAGATAATCACTCTGGGGCCCCAACAATGACGCCAAAAACCAAAACGTATTGGACCCCCAAAAAGTGTCGAGGCCGCCATAGCTCGCGCTAGGGATCCAAGAAAATGACGTCGGGGCCCAAAAGATTGGACTAAAAAAAGTCACGTCGCAGCCCTTGAAAATCACACTGGAGGCCCAGAAGGATCGCGCCGGGCCCCAAAAATCAATCCTTAACCAGAATGTCACTCTGGGACAAAAAAAAACTCCTTCAGTGGCCGCAGTGCTATATCAAAGGGGCAGATGCTCCCTCCATCCCGTGAGGGATAAGCTCCCAAGAATCGTGCCGGGGCCCCAAAAGTCGCGCTGGGATCACAAAAATTCGCGTCGGTCCACCAGAATTCGCGTATGGGGCTCCAAATAATTACGGCGAGCCCCGTAAAACTCGCTCCGAGGCCCGAAAATTTGCAACAGTAACCACCAAAATCGCATTGGGGCCACAGCTAAGTACAACGCGTCCCACAAACTCGAACCGGGCTCGGGATATCGCGCTCGGAACCCACAATTCCCATCGGTATTCCCGTCGAGGCTCCCAAAAATTGGCGTCTAGGGCCACACGTAAGCACAGTGTGACCACAAAAACCGGATCGGTATCCGAAAAAAAATGAAGCTGGAGCCCTCCAAAATATGGGGATTCCAACAAATAAATGTCCAGGTCAGGAAAATGGCTCTGGAGCACCGAACATATTATCAGATGCCTTCACAAATTGCGTACGGCACCGAATAACATACCGAATCTAGAAAAATCGAGGTGGGATACAAAAACACTGTGCCAGGGGTCGAGAAATCAGGCCGGGATCCGGACTTTTAAAAAAATCAGAAAAGATCCACAAAATTCGCGTTGAACCCAGAAAACTGGCATTGGATCTCCAGAGTCACGCGCCTGGGCGCGATAAGTCGCTCTGGGACCCAACAACATCGCACCGAAGCCCCAGCGGGACCCCAAGAGCACAACGGGGGCCGAAAATACAACTGGCCCTCCAAAGCGCACAGAGTCTCACAAAAAGCGACAGGGCCTTAACACACGCGTTGCAGCCATCAACAAACATACCGGGAGCTCTAAAAAAATACACCGGAAGCTCTCAAGGCACATAGGGGCCATGAGAACGCACAAGAGCCTGAAAAAGTGGCTGGGGCCGCAACAGGCAACATGGTTCAAAAACGAACAAAAAGACCGGGCGCTAAATAAACACATCGGGATCTTCGAAAACGCCCTGACACATCCAAAAAAAATCCTCTGTGCACAAAAACGCAACAAACCCTAAAACGAGCAGGGGTTTCGAAAATGTATTAGGCCCCTAACAAAAATGGATTGGAGCCATAATACACAACCGTATACCAAGAAAGACGCAACGGATCAAAAAAAGAACACTGGGGCAGGGCCTCGGTTCAGTAGCCAATCTGGGAGAATATCAGCAAAGATATGAGGTGTACCAAAGCTCAGCGGTATCCGCATTTCATAACAACCAGAAAATGTGGGAAGTAGGGAACTAATGATCGAATTTAATCAACTAACTTCGCCACTAGAGTCGTGTCGGGTCTACGGAATGATAATATTTCTGATGCCCGTAACGAGTTGGGTCTTCTCACCGCAGCTGATCTGCATCTATTTCACAGCCTTACTTTGCTCCACAAGATCATTCTGACGGGTGAGCCAACGCACATTGCCGGTCAAATCTCTGCAAACTCTACCCTGCGAAACCGTCATACGGGTGCAGACGACCACCTGCACCTGCCAGCCATACACAGAGAGCGGGCCGCAGGAGATTTCTCTACTCGTCTGTCTTCCACTACAACAAACTCCCTACTGAAACAAAAACATTCAAGCTGTCTAACTTCAAGAAGCGTGTACGAGCTTATCTCCACGAGCAACACTAGTCACACAAAAAAAACTTACAAAATAGATTTGTGTACACCATGCACTCACATTTAGGCCATCGCTTTCATATCACTTCCATAAACTACTCGTTTACAGCTCGTGTTGCAAGCACGGTGTGTGTAGTGCAGAGAGTGATATGGGTATTGTATTATGTTGGTGTATGAATGTTTGTTGCGCATGTGTTCCCACCATGGACCACAAATATATCCTTTCTTTGTAAATATCTGTGAGTTATACCCAGACTGTCCATAATAGCCACTATACGTGGAGGGCATGTATTGTGAAATAAATAAAATAAATAAATCAACTATTCGCAGCGAACGCCCATACAAATAATTCCATCACGTCAAATATGGCGCAAGTCTATCATGTGGCAGCAACGAGCAAAACGCAGAAGGCCTAGCAGAAACCGTAGCATCGCACGAAGTGTGGCGAATGCGCCGAATGCGAAAGATGGGTGTGCACGTGCACGGACGTTGCCGCCGTGGCGACCGGGTGCTATGAACTGGAATGCCTGAAATTGGGAAATTTCACATTTTAAAGTGATGGGTAATACATTTTAAATTGAAGTTATGGGCCTAATACATTTCCGAAACCCTGTTCGTTTTAGGGTTTTGCTGCTTTTTTTGCACCGAGGATATTTTTAAGTGTCATGGCGTTTTCGAAGATCCCGATGTGTTTATTTAGCTCCCGGACTTTTTGTTCGTTTTGGAATCATGTTCCCTTTTGTGGCCCTAGCCTCTTTTTCAGGCACTTGTGCGTTCTCATGGCCCCTGTGCGCCTTGCGAGCTTGCGGTGTATTTTTTTTAGAGCTCCCGGTATATTTATTCAGGGCTGCAACGCATGTTTTAAGGCCCTATCGCTTTTTGGGAGACTCGGTGCGCTTTGAAGGGTTAGTTGTATTTTCGGGCCCCGTTGCACTCTTAGGGTCCCGCTGTGTATATTTGGGACTTCTGACGCACATTTGTGGTCTCCAGTACGATTTTGGGGCTTATGTGCGATTTTTCTGGGTCCCAGCGCGACTTATCGCGCCCAGGCGCGTGGTTCCGGAGACCCAACGCCAGCTTTCTAAGCTCAACGCGATTTTTGTGGATCTTTTCTGATATTTTTAAAAAGTCCCTATCCCGCCCTGATTTTTCGAGCCCCTGGCGCCATGTTTTTGTATCCCACCTCGATTTCTCAAGATCCGGTATGTTTTTCGGTGCCGTACACAATTTGTGAAGGCATCTGGTAATATGTTCGTTGCTGCAGAACCATTTTCGTGACGCGGACATTTATTTGTTGGAATCCCTCCTTATTTTGGAGGGCTCCAGCTTGATTTTTTCGGATACCGATCCGGTTTTTGTGGTATAGGTGTAATTTCAGCAGTGTGAGGTGACTTATCAAGGGATACCAAAAGAAAACCTGATAACTGGGTGGTGGAGTTAGGGTTGAAATCCGACGAATGAGAAATGGTAGTGGTAGATTAGGCCCCTCCACAGGACAATTTAGTTGATCACTAATTATTTTATTTCGAAAGGTCCCCTTTGACAAAATAGCGGTCGAAATCCAAGGACTTTTTAATGGGCGTAGGTGGGCCCCCCTGCACATCCGTTTGACTCCTCCTCCTTGACCCAAATATAGGTACTCCACTGGTCCCTCAATACTTTTCCGAAACATACGCCCATGGGGCAAAGCCAACATTTAGGGAGCAAATTACCCCTCACAAGCATACAAAACAACACCCATGCCCCATATAAAATGGCAGGAATGATGTTTTTAAATGCATTTTCTTCCTGCAACCATCTTTTCTGTTATTACAGCCTGCATGATTAGCGCTTCCCAGCGTCCATACCTTCTCAACGTCATTTACAAAACGGTACAGCACAGCGAAAACCATGGGCGTGACGGCGTGGAATTTGAAGGTTTTGCATTCCGTATGCACTGCCATTGTTGCATTGTTGCATTGTCATTTATGCATTGTTGTTCAATGCTTGTTCTTGCCGTTAATTTATTCGCTGAGGATTTGTTATTTTAGCTTGTGTGACGGTTGCCTTGCAGCCAGCACCAAATGTTATAACAAATAAACAAATTCCTAAGATGGCGCTCAGAAAACCAATGCAATCCACTTCTCATTGTCACCTTTGCGAAATTGTCGTCCTAGGAATGAGAAATGATCGTTCAAGTTTTGCTTATGACTTCAAGCTGGTGAGAATAAATAACAGTAGTGATGAATCTACCCATATTCAGTTAGACTTGGTGGACATAAACGCGGGTTGATCAATGGGAGATATCTGTAAGATATGCTTAGTACCAGCCCCGCCAGCTCGCTGCAATCTAGAGGCCAGCGGAAGATTCTTCTGGTCGAGAAAGCATTGAGACGTTGGTTGGTTTTGGCACTTAGGTATTTATCCAAATATTACTTATTTATACCCTGGTATGGCCCAGTTTTCAGCGAAAAATGATTATTGCTATTGCGTTTTGAGTAAATGATGCACCATGCCAACAACAAACAAAACATCAATATGAAATCATGTTTCCCATTCCCGAACCAAACTAAGAGCCTACAAAAACTATATGAGGCCCTAACACAATGGAGGCCCCCTTTCGACCTTGCCCCCCTCCCCTGGAAGAATTTCGTGGCGACGCCACTGTGTGTGTGTGCGTGCGTGCGTGCGTGCGTGCGTGCGTGCGTACGTGCGTGCGCGTGTGTGTGTGTGTGTGTGTGTGTGCGCATCTGTGCGTACGTGTGTGTGCACACGAGTCACATACGTCTTGACGGTTCAATGAACAAAGTTCTCCATGGGCGCATTCAAAACAGCCATGGTGCATGGAGAACAAATCAAGCGCAATAAAAAACGACTGCAGTATGTTTGCTGCTTGATTGATTAGTATAGCTGAGACCTTTAGCCACCCGAGACAAGCTGCCTTTTCCCGTCCATGAGCACTTCCAGGAACGTGTCTCAGAAGTTCATTCATCACTTCAGATGAAACGCCTAAATCTCAAGCGTTCGTTGGAATGTCAGTTAGCTGGCCATAGTGACTCCCGGTGTTCCTGATAAGACCAAGGACGGGCAAACCCTCCTCCTCCCGCAGCCGATCCCGGAATAAATTGTCCAACTAACCCTTTTGTGACAGGGCATTCAACCGTTTCCAACCTTCACGGCGCCATTGTCCTTCCAAGGGCCAATCACAGAAAATGACTGGCCAATGCAATTGAATCTTTGGCCTAAGTCTACACCAGTCCTGTACCGGATCCACGACGCCCTCTGCACAGTCACGCCAAACGAAGACAAATGTTTTCCAGAGTCAAACTCAAATTACAGAACAAATGTTTTGCCGAGTCGACCGCTGACCCACGAGTGAATCACTCAAGGTCACTGGTGACATGCGTTATTCGGCACTGCTTATAGAAGCCAAGCGTGTACGATGACGTCAGCATTGACTTTGAATCATATGAATGCGCCATGTTTGCTCTATTGATCTTTTCAAACTGATTTTTGCACTGCTCGCCACCAACTGCTTGGCGTTGACGACATTTAAGTAGACTGTTTTAGCATCTCGAGCGCCGCTAATAGCCTCTGAATATGTCATCATTTAAGTCCTCTTAGGTACGCAGGCTTATTTGCAGCGTGACTCTGGCTGATGAAGAGAATGCATGCACACGCGTCAGAAGTTGTTCAAGGTTATACAATGGATTCCGCCGGCAACAGTAAGAAACAGGTGCACAGGGTGACCGGCCCCGACACCAGTGTTCTGTGTCCGTAACATAGATGTAACCACCGACTAGTGCAGCGGTCACGAATGTCATCTAGTTGGACGGGTTGTGGCTCCAACTCTGAAGATTTGTTCAAGTCTCTTACCACAACTGAGATCCGCCCCATCAAGTTGAAACCTTTAGCTTCTATTACTTGGTGTATCTGGATGTACGTTGTATATTATCAGATGCAAATGTGAACCATATGTCTTGTATGCTAGTCACTAGTATCGCATGTACATCACAAAGTAACATTCTATTCGCCAACTTGAAATTAATTACCATTCTACCCCACCTCAGAAACTGGCGCCACTGCACCGGTGGACCAGTTTCCGTATCACCAGCAGCGGCTGACGCCGGGGAGGGAGCGCTGCCCGGCCGGTCCCTCCGCCTCCCGCCGGGGAGAGGGCGCTGCCCGGCCGGTCCCTCCGCCTCCCACCGGGGAGAGGGCGCTGCCCGGCCGGTCCCTCTGCCTCCCGCCGGGGAGAGGGCGCTGCCCGGCCGGTCCCTCCGCCTCCCGCCGGGGAGAGGGCGCTGCCCGGCCGGTCCCTCTGCCTCCCGCCGGGGAGAGGGCGCTGCCCGGCCGGTCCCTCGGCCTCCCGCCGGGGAGAGGGCGCTGCCCGGCCGGTCCCTCGGCCTCCCGCCGGGGAGAGGGCGCTGTCCGGCCGGTCCCGCGGCCTCCCGCCGGGGAGAGGGCGCTGCCCGGCCGGTCCCTCGGCCTCCCGCCGGGCAGAGGCCGCTGCGGGACTGGCGCCTCAGCCGCACCAGACGGCCGGCCGCCGCCGTCCAGTAAGGTCGTGTATCCGCTGCGGTCCGCTGCGTGCCCCGCCGCGTGCCCTGCCGCGTGCCTTGCCGCGTGTGTCACACCGCTGTGGTCGGACACACCGTGAAGCACCACACTGTGGTGGTCCCGCCAGTGGTGTTGGCAGGGTGCGGTGCAGCAAGCTCCCAGCCGCGGAGCGAGTGTCGGGAGGGCGGCTGTGTCCGGCGGTGGTGTTTGTGGGGCTCACCAGGAGGCCGGCCAGGACGCTGTGTGTGTGTCAGTTCCTGCGGGCAAACGCCGCGGCCGCATGCGTGCCAGCGAGACGGCTGAGAAAACGTCAATGGTTGGTCTGCTGTGGACGGTACATCGGTGCAACTGCTGAGCGCGATCTTGCAGTAGGCTGGTGAGGACGGTCCAGCGGTGAGACTGGCGAGGACGGTGAATCGGTGGTGCTGGTGAGGACGGTCCAGCTGTGGGACTGGCGAGGACGGTCCGTATCGGTGGGAGTGGTGAGGACAGTCCAGTGGTGGACCCACTGAGGGCGGCTCGTCGCTGTGACCCCTGAGGAGAGGCGCCGGTGACGATGCCGCACGCCGCAGAGCCGGCCGGCGCCGCCGCCGGTGGGGACGAGAGGTTCCACCTGCTGCGGTCGTTCGGCCTGCGCCGAGCCTGGACGTTCCGACGCGATTCGCCCAGCCCGAAGCAGCTCCGCAGGTCGAAACTGCAGCGACGCAAGCTGACCAGGATCCTCACAATGTGAGTAGCAGTCGGTGCGATGTAGCGAACAGCCAATGCAAAGCAAGGAGCGGACAATACAATGCAAGAAACATTCAATGCAGTTTATCCTGCGTATTGATGACATCATTTAGGCGCATAGCGACGGTGTACGTAATTCACAGGCTTCGCCAATTCAATGTACTTTTTACTGGCTTCTCCTCTCGTAATGATAATTATTGTTCCATCGTACACGGCTTGTGGACATATAACTGATGCCCGCGCCGAGTGGAGAGGTGCTGTTCGGCCGTAGCAGCTTTAGGCCGGGGGTCTGAGGCAGTTGAAAAGTCACGCAACTACAGGTCAATGACCTCTAAAAAGCAAGGGGACAGTTCTTCAACTAGCATGACGGTTTTTCAACTTTGCACAACGCACATCCTGTGGCTTGCTTATCGCTTCCATATATATATCGTCGGAACCACACCAAAGCAGCAGAAAGAGTGGAAGCATATCCAATGGCACAATGTTTTCCGACGGCATAATATTATTCAACACAAAATATAATGCTATCACTTGGCTAACACCAAAGAACGGTGCGAATTGCCAAGCACTTTTCCCTAAGGTATTTGTGATGGTACGTGGTTTAAGACCGTCAGAGGACAATTCTGCAATGTACATGTCGCCAGCCAGTGTTAGCACGAGTTCGTCATGGTGCACTGCTTAGAACGTCCGATTCACATCGATTAACCTCGTGCTTGACTCCCAGCGCGAGTAGGTTATTCACTCATTTGGCAACCTGTTGATGTACCGAATTTTTCGTTTCAATTTCTTCGCGGCATCTGTGCAAAAGGAAGCCTTTTTTACACTGCATGTCATTAGTCTATAACATCCAGCTTGACTTAATATCAACCGATTGAATGTACAGGTTAATAAGTATGCTGAGGCCGATATGCGAGCAAAATCGTTATATTGTTCACCGATGCGGTTGATTGCTGTACAGACGCGTTTGGGATGCATTATCACAACTGCGAGCCGTGTAACAGCACGAGTAGCGTTACGACTGTGGAGCAAAATGCCGAACGAAAACAACCACCTACTGCTGAGCATCAGCTTTGTCATTCGGCGCATATGTCAGCCCTATGCAATGCCATTGTTTTCAGATATTCGTTGATACTTGCGACTACATGCAAATGTCAGTCATTGAACAAATTGGTCAGCCCACTGGGCTGGTCGACTTGTGCTGCTGCTTGATTTTTCGACGACGGGGCTGATGTTTTCAGTATTATATCATTCAGGCATAACCATGAATGGAAGTGACCAGTTTTAAATGCACATAGTAATTTCACGGCTTAGTTACTGACAAGTATATGAAAAAGGAACACTGCATATGCATGTCTATATATATATATATATATATATATATATATATATATATATGTGTGTGTGTGTGTTTTTGTGTGTCATTGGCGGATCCTTGAGAGCAGGCGCCCCCTCCCCCATGGAGACGCGGCGCCCCTCTGGCTGACAACGAGCCCCTTCAGAACGTTTGAGTCCAACCCCCTCCGATCCCTTTAGCTTCTAAGCCGACGAAGGCACGTCTCTGAGTGGACCCGCCTGAGTACAGAGACAGGACAAAAGAGTGCACTTGCCCCTCGCCTTTAAGATTTTCTCAAAATCAGTCGCGCCCCTTCGGACAATTGGGCTCCACTGGAGAACTGGCACCCGTCCGGACAATGGACAAGTTTCACGTAATGGGCATTTTGTTTGAAAAAAACGTATGTAATATTTCGTATACAAAACTGAAGTATTTTGCTCATAAGAGGTGCATTTCCTACCTAATTCAATGATTTCAGTTAAGTGTTGTCTTCGATTAAAAACCACTCGTAGTGATGATGTCAGATATGTCGAGCCTGCAAGCGGCCAAGCCAGAGACGCGCAGTTAAGTCTGGATCGGGTATTTCTAGGACAAGTTTTTCAACTGAATCACGTCATGGAGAACAAGGTGAGTGCTTGTGGCACTAAACTGAACGATTTTCAAGAAAATTTGGAGCTCGAAAAGGTAGATAATCTATTATGCTGGTAATGCAACAGCTAACCATTCTCTTTCAAATCCAGGGCATTGTGGTGTCTTGTGAACAAACAGCAAAAGCTTGTACACTGTTTTTCAGTAAAATGTGTGAAATAATGGGACGGGCCATGGCATAAATTATATGTGCCTCAGCTGGACACCATAGCTTCCCCTCCAGTGAAAGAGAAGCTGTTTATACATTCAAATTTATGTTATATTTTTATTCCACAGTGGGATAACTGACATTCCATGGTAATGGTACAATAAACTGCACCCCAATGTACCCCAACTTGATAATTTATTTATGAATCATGAAAAGCTTAGTTTATTTATTGATGTATTTATATATTTATATGGCGAGCAGGTGACTCAGTATGTCTAATCTTATGCGCATCAGTATCATGAACACTAAATCTTCCGTTGTCAATGCCTGACCTCTGTTTACATATTGAATCCTATTGGCTAATAGACCAACGATATAGAAGTGCTGTGGAGGCACACCGATATACCGAGATGGGTGCCTTTTGACAAGAGCCCGAACAACCTGCCGGGACATATCATTTAGAAAATGATATCCACCTTGGTCTCAAAAGGTTCTTCTGGCTCACTATCTGACGGGAGGTAATCAGAGCTGTGGTCGGCCTCGACATCAGCACTCGCTCTTGCAACATGGATTTCTCCGAGTTCTTCACGGGTTGTCTCGCAGTCTGTTTGCGTCGCACAGTCACGCATGAAGACATTAGATGAATCTGTTTGAGTACCTTGTTCGCAGGTGACGTTGGCGGTAAATTTGGTTTCAAACTGGAATGGTGCAGTTTCTTGGTTGTCAAGTGCTGGCAATCCTGGAGTGAGGCCCGGGCCCACTCTGCGGTCCAGGTCTTCAACAGAAGCAGCATCTCTAATGTCCTTTGCCGTTCCTTCATAACTTGGATCATGGGTAGAAGTAGGCACTGGTGCTGCAGCACTGTGTCGGGTTGTCCACCTCTATCTGGGTTGTCGCGCGTACTATTCTCTCCATTCTCGGTCTCTGAGAGCAAACAGGAAAGCATGTAATGAAAAGCACGACGTTGCGTTTCAGGTGCACTCTACACAGTGACGTAGCCAGGACTTGGTCCAGGAGGGGGAGGGGACGAGCATCTGAAGAGGACCCCCTACCTAGATCCCATCACCTTTCTGGAACTCTTCGGATTTCGGCCACAATTTTTTCGAAGAGCCCCCACACACACATATATATATATATACATATATATATATATATATATATATATATATATATATATATATATATATATATATATATATGTTTGGGAGGCATGCCATGAAGCTGTGTTTCATCAAGGTTTGAGCATGTCTGGTAGGCAATTCCGCACTCATTCAGAGTGCATGTGCTAAAAATGGTAAAATTAAGCCTGTCAGGGAGGTCTACCACAAAGTTTCAGCCACGCTGAACCTAGACTCTACAGGCAATCTGCAGGCGATCCCTGGCAGGTGCTCATCTATGCTACTTTTTTAAATCATGCAATTTATCCATCCAATGGGCATGTGAAGGGAACAAATATACTGCATGTGTCACACACTTTTTGCTGTAGGATGCATGTAGCGTTAAACGAAAATAAATTGGGACAGAAAACACACTTTCCAGACAATACAAGGACTTCGGCACATGTATGGCTACACGTCTCCTGATACACGCGAGCGTCAACGTACCTTGCTGGCAATCCACTACTGGATTGTTGTATGCTTGGAGAAGCTCCGAAAGCATCCTCTTCCTCTTTGAAGAAACCCAATTCTGCTGTGACACGGTAGCAATCGAGTCACGTCCCTGGCAGGTGAACTTGTGAGGCACAATACCTGGCTTCAGTTTGATTTTTCCTCCCATCATCTTGTGATACAAGTAATTATCCGCATCCGTCTCCAGCTGCAAAAAAAATATAATGTATATAATGCATAGGCTTATAATGTAAAGATAGGCTCATAATATAATGTATGTCACCTCCAAAATGGAAGATGAATCCCTATTTGTATCCTAAGGTAAAGCTGAATAAATGAAACATCAATTTCTCACTGAAGAAAAGGACTCTGGTTCCACCCCTCCTTCAACCTTCGACGTACCAACGGCTATTATAATACTGGTACATGTGTACGAGTATTTTGATTTGATTTCACTAGGTACTTACATCGAAATGATCGTCGCAGCAAGCGGCGCCACTTGCGGCGATCAAAGGACCATCTCGGCGCGCAGCATCGCTCCACAGCTTCCTTATCTTGTCTGAACTCGGAAGGCCGATGAATATCGTGTCTGGCTTACTGAAAGTTGTATTTTTACACCTTGGCACAAAGCAAGTATAATAGCGGCGTTTTCTGCGATCCATTGTCACCTGACGGTCGGATGCCATTTAAGCTAAAACAGTCACGATTAATCCAAACTCGGCAGCGTCCTATACGCAAAATCGAATGCCCGGCAGTCTACCTTCGCTACCCTCGACAGACGTGGCGTCATAGATATTTTGACCAATCACAAAGCGAGGAATTCTGAAGTGATTTTTGAATTATTTAAGCGCTTTAAGGACTTTTAAAAAATGAATGAATGCCACCATCGGGTTTAGAATTAATAAATCACTAGTGAAACTTGTAAAAAATACGGTTTGTCCCGACATGAAACTTGTCCATTGCCACCTCACCGATCCAAATTCCTTAACCCGCCCATGGTCGTCTGCAGTTTCCGGACATTTCATCAATTTGGTGACGCCAGACATGGTATCGCTACTGTCGATTCCCTGTCCGATCTCCGGTCGACTGAGTAAGTCCCCAATGCCAGTGCCAACCCAATCGGATATGCGGACGACCTAGCCGCGTGTCCGACAGCGAGTTGGCCAGCGAAGTGGGCTCCGATGCAAGGAGGTCAGCTCCGAGAGCGGCCGCCTCGTGCGCCTGCCGCTCCGCGAAAGTGGGCGCCTGCAGGCGGCGTGCCGCGACACGTGACCCGGTGTCGCTTCCGGCGCCGGTCGCGCCGCGCGGCGAGTCGGCCGCCGCCGCGCCGCAAGTGCCGCGGCCACTCGGTGTGCGCCGCGGCGGCCGGTCGGCCCGGTGACCCCAGGTGGCACGGCCATCAGCTGACGCCCACCTCCAGTGGTCGTCTGTAAACGCCGGTCGTTGATGGTTCCGGCCGGGCCGGCCGGGCGCGACCTCCCGTCTCGGGTCTGCCAGAGCCGCCGCAGCAAGACCGGGGCGGCTTTAGACGGCGGTTGGGCGGCGGCGCGTTTGTGTTGGTTCCGTCTTGAGATGGCTCAAGCTGACGTGTCGCTACATTGGTGTGGCTTAGCAGCATTATATTATATCATATGAACATTATATGATGTATTAGCATTACATCATATTATAGGTGGTGTGGCCACGTGACCCAGCAGTCGGATGTGTCGTGGGAATCTGTCGCCAAAGTGCTTACCTTCCGCATGTGTTCAGTCAAACTTCGGCACGCTTGGCGTGATTTAAAAAAAGTGAACTGTTGGCGGTGCAGATATGCCGCATTTTGACGCGACAGATTCTGTATTCCGTTGCCCTGCAAACCGAAGGAGAGTATTCGGATGAAAGACGTTTCGTCGTGGGCATTGGCGTATTCAAGCTGAGTATTAGTTCATCTGGGAGGCGGAGATGCGGCTTAGCACTTTGACAATGCTCGCCAATCTAGCCCTTCGAAGTATGTGTGGGTGATGGCGGCGGGAAGAGAGGGTTGAGTGAGCGTTGGATGTGGGTGGACAATATTGCTCCGTGGGACGGGAGACGGGGCACCGAGGCTACGATGTTCTGATCGCACTTTCAAAATCAACATGGATTCTTATGAGCATATCTCTTTAATCCTTTCAAGCATTTTCCATTACAAATCGTACAAGCACCTCTAATCCATTTTCCCAAATATTGAGAAGAAATATCATGCACAAGATATACGAAGCAACGCTCGCATCACACAAATGATTCGATATGAACACCGAATGCATTGCCAGTCATGTAGATCAATCTGGAAGCGTAGGTACGACGTGCATCTTGTCAATAAAGGTAGGCATGTTTGCTTGGCTTGCGATATTGATCACTACGTGTCTCGACACCGGTAGCCTCATCAGCTCAGTGCCGAACACTCTGCGACTGTTGGCCAAAAGCAGGCCATGACCGTCATCTCCGGCGCGCGTGTCATTGTTCTGACGCTGACAAATTGTTCACCTACACGAGGGACGGGTCAAGATGTCTGTCGTGGGACGGGCGCTGAGATGTCTGTCTTGGATCAAGAGATGTCTGTCGCCGGACGAGTTCCGAGGTGTCTGTCGTGGGACGGGCTCCGAGATGTCTGTTTTGGATCAAGAGATGTCTGTCGCAGGACGAGTTCCGAGGTGTCTGCCACGGAGCGGCATGTTGTCTGGTGACACACTAAGGCTCGCTGCGTTGCGTGTGGCGGCCCGAGCACCTCCGGACACAGGAAAGATTCAGGCAGAAATCGCCAAGGTCTCCACTGATACGGTCACCATCATTGGTGCATTGCGTGTCGCCGCCGCTGATTTGGCGCGTGTGGCAGCTCCACTACGCGCCTTTTTGCCAACATGGTTGGTGTTTGATAGGTGCACTTCCGGTCTTTGTCGATCGGCTGTCATTTGAAAGGCGGCCGTGACTGGGACTGGGACTGGGACTGGGACTGGGACGAGTTCTGGGAGGCACGAATGCCGGTACAGATATCCGGTTCGTTACCCCGGAAGTTCGGTATCAGAAGTGCCGCGTCGCAGTTGGGCCAATAGCCGCCTCAGGCACGAGGGGCTGATCCCAACAGCATATGTGTTTATTTGTTCAGGGCATGAATACAATGCTAGTAGGGTTACCAAAGATGATGCGCTGAAACCATTAAATTAGCTTATCTATGCGCTGCCGCTTCGTTAGCTCAGTGGATAGCACATTGGTTTGCCAAGGTCTCTCCCGCCCCCCCCCCTTCAATTTTGGCACAGCGCGACGAGTTGCTTCACACACTTGCTATTAACGCATCCGGCTGGGATGGTCGGTTGGCAACCACCCAGGGCAGGTCGAATGCGCAGGAACCAGGCGGCCGTGTCCGTCTACGGGGTACGTTAAGCTCTCGGTCAAAATTGTGCGATATATCCGGACTTTTCCGGTCGGGAATAGGTTCAGGGTCAATGCAATAAGCTTGCGCATATCAAAAACTCTAATTCTGTAGAGCCTCCCCAACAACAATTCGGACGATTTGTATAACTAAAAATGCAAAGAGCAACTGTGCTAATCGGCCCGAGGAGTTTCTGCTGGCATTTGGGCTGTTTAGTGCTTCCGATGTTGGTTAATCAGTGTTCGATGGCGCCCCCTGCAGCTGATGAAGGCAGCCATTTTCCTGCGGCGGATCCGCGAGACAACAAATCGAAACTTATACTTTTGTCCCTTGGTGTAGCATGATTTTGATGTTGGCAGAGCGGGAGCCGGTTTTCATCTACCTTTTCTGAGGCAACGCCATTGATCCATTGTCAAAATTACCCGCAGTAGGTGAAGCACCTGCACTGAGACCTACTGACCTATTGACCTAATGACCGGTATCACCCTGCCATGCCTTGTGTTTGCAGGAAAGCTGCATTATGTCTGGATTTCGGTGTCCTTGTGCTTCAAAAGAAATCGCTTGTTAGGACAATCATGCATATCGAGGGCAATTTGTATAATTACAACTTAAAGCTTCCCCAGTCAGGCACCTCTCGATCTTAAACTAGACAAAATAGGTAGACATAGTCACGGCACAACCGTTTGAACATACTGAGCGGGGATCGTGTGCTCCACTTGTTCCGGAGATGATGTCCACGCCACATGGTGGACACCCTCAGGCGCAGACCGCGGCGACGATCCCACACACGGGCGTCTCCGTGCTCCCATCGTGTGTCGCATTGCAGTCTCCGGCCGGGTTCGCACGCACTGCAGCGTTGATGTCACCGCACACCAGCACGCCGGCTGGCCTTGGGCTCCAAATGCGATTGCCGTCGCGAAGTGCCACAGTCCCCGGGTAAATATTTTCCGGAAACGGCCAGCATTTTCCTCCACTGTTGAAGCCTTGTTTGATACGCCGGCGCTCATTCTTCACTCGAAAATTTCGAGAACCGTGAGGTAACATCGTCCGGGCCTCTTTAGCTGAAATTACTCAGGTATGGATGTGAATCATGCCAATTTTGGACATGGAGCATCGAACTGTATGGAGGGGATCCAGTGGACGTCATTCTAGCAAGGAATTGTGAGCTTGAACCACAGACGAATACCCTGGGCTCTCCTACAAATAGGACACAGGACCATGTTAACTGCATCACACAATGCTCCCCGTGGAAAACAAAACAAAACAATGCCCCTCCTTCGCCAAAAGCAATATTTCAGCTACGACGAGTGGACATATTAGCACGGTGCAATGTGGGCATCCCAGGCCTCAACAAAGAAGCGCCAGGCTAGTCGTGTTTCCTCGCTCTCCCCTAGGGCACTGAGAGCACTTAGAATAAAACAATTATCGCCATTGTTATCCCTATATTAACCAACACTAGTTGGCGAATCAACACCAATTTTACCGCTAGAACCTTTGGTAGTGTTCACGCTAGTGATGGGCATAGCCAAGACGAGGGACGAGGGACGCGTCCTGCCAAGACATCGTGACATTATGCATTCGGTATTACATGCAAAACTCCATCTAAGCCCTTCCGTTCCCACTTCCTGTGCAATTCTCCGACGACGACGCCCATCACACAGGTTCAGAACTACTGTCATTACCTCGAATCTGCACACGGGCTCATGGCTAGAAATGTCGTTGTCTCACGGACAATTTGCTGTCGAGTCGCTTGGAGTCATGGTGATATCAACCAACCCTGGCAAAGGACGACGAAACAATAGTCACGTTGTGTTCATGGACATGACCTCGGATTTTGGACACGGGAGGAGTACGAGAGGGTAATGGGTCGATCGTCGTTCTCCCGCTGCAATGCCACAGGCGTAGTGTTAAGCTTCACGAAGTTTGAGGCGCACGTCGGCCGTCCCCCGCCGTGGCGACACCCATGTTTGCGTTGCTGTGTTCTCCAAGTGTGCGTGCCCGCAGTTGGACAATGCTCAAGCGTCATCCACACACACACACACACACACACACACACACACACACACACACACACACACACACACACACACACACACACACACACATACCATGTCAATAGGCTCACGGATGACAATCTTCTGGATGGAGGTGGTCACCTGCCGATAAACGCAGCGCCGCGTGATTTAACATGCGTCCCTTGCCTGCACGACGCTGTAGTCGCTGAGGATGCCCGGCCGGTCGCGGCGTCTGTCGCGAGCTCGGGGCCCTCGCGGTGTGCTGCGGCCGCTACTGATGCGGCCGCCACCGGTGCCGCATCGATCGCGCGTCTGTCGACACGTTGCTCGCCGCCGGCCGCGCACCAGCCCGGCACAGTTAGCCGCCCAGGTGCCCAGGTGTCCATCTGTCCACCGACAGCATTAGCATCGGCTGGGCCACGGCACATTCCGGCCGGAGGCTGTGGCACCGGCTGACTGTGGTGTCGGCAGCATGCTGGCCTGCTGTGCCGGCAGTCTTACTGTGGTGGCTATGGTGTCGGCTGTCTGGCTATGGTACCGGCCGTCTGGCTATGGTACCGGCCGTCTGGCTGTGGTGCCGGCCGTCTGGCTGTGGTGCCGGCCGTCTGGCGGTCATAGTGCTGCCTTTCTGGATATGGTACCAGTTGTCTGGCTGTGGTGGTTGTGGTGCCAGCTGTCTGGCTGTGGTGTCGGCTGCCTGGCTATGATGTCGGCAGTATGGCTGTCTGGCTGTAGTGCCAGCTTTCTGGCCGTGCCGCCGGCAGCCTCCCATCCGGAGACCAGCCTCCCAACGGGCAAAGCTGTCTCCCGGCCGGCCGGCGTGCCTCTCAGTCAGCTGCCGTGTCCCAAATAGGCTAAATCGTTCGGGCCATCTCCCGACCCTCTCCTGGCCGGCCGTCTCCCAGCCGGCCGTCTCCCAGCTGGCCGTCTCCCAGCCGGCCGTCTCTCAGCTGGCCGTCTCCCAGCCAGCCGTCTCCCAGTCGGCCGTCTCCCAGTTGGCCGTCTCCCAGCTGGCCGTCTCCCAGCCGGCCGTCTCCCAGCTGGCCGTCCCCAGCTGGCCGTCTCCCAGCCGGCCGCGCTGCTCGGGCCGGCGCAGTTGTCTCCCGGTTCACAGGGCTGGCGGTGGCTGCCAGTGACGTCTCGCGGCCGAAGCGCTCCCTGACAGGTCTCACGAGGTGTCCTCCAGACGAGCGCGGGACGGCTCCAGGTAACGACCGCTTCAGTGGTGCATCATGACCGAGGTGTGCTCGGCGCTTCTTTCCCAGCCTTGTCGGCGTCACGCGATAGGTAGATATTGGTGGAACAAAGGGACATTGTTTGCTTGAACGGCGGTAGAACAACAGATGGAACAGACGGAACAGGTGAACAGACCCGACTGGACAGATCTGGGCAGACCTGACGAGACTGATGTGGGCAGGTCCGGCAGTACAGATGTGGGCACTGGGCAGACCCGACGGGACTTTCGTGGGTAGGTCCAGTGGGACGGATGTGGGTAGGTCAAGTGGGACGGATGTGGGTAGGTCCGGTGGGACAGACGTGGGCAGATCCGGTAGTACAGATGTGGACAGGTCCGGTAGGACAGGTGTGGGCACTGAGCAGACAGAACGGGACTGCTGTGTGCAGGTCCGCTCCGGTGAGACAGATGTGGGCAGGTCAGGTGAGAGACAGGTGTGGACAGGTCCGGTGGGAAAGCTATGACCTGCCACGCACCAGGGCGCGCCACCTGGAGGTGACAGGTGGGACCCAACCGTCTGTCGACGGTCAGAAAATGACCGGAAACGCCTCCGGCTCTTCGGTCAGGCAATAGTGCATTTCCGCCCATTACTGGACCGCGAGAGACGACAAACTGAAATGCAGTTGGCGACATCGAGCGTTCCAGAGACCGCCAGCATCGGAGTCAACATGGAGCTCACGCATACGGCTTCACTGCGCATGCCACTGGACTGGCGGCTGTTCTGCTGTTGGCAAATTCGTGTGGAGTCGTCGCGGTATCCGAACTGGCTGCCAGTGACGTTCCGGCTGCCCCTGCGAGGATCATGCGATGGGTAGTTTTTCCCGCGATTAGCTGAATCACAGCGCACCGGCAGCCATTCCAATCTGAGACAGATGTGCGGCGCCATTATTATGATGGATGCCAGTGAAAACAATCGGAGCTTGACGAAACCGCTATGTGCGGGTTCGCCGCATGACATGTGGATCGGCGGTTATTAGTGACATCATTTGGGTACTAAATATAACTGAATGTAACATGTGGGGAGGGACAAGACGGTGTGCACTGCACTCACACAGTACCACTCATGAGCTAAGGGAGACATCTGTGTCTTCGCGTCCACGGGTAAATGCGGGACATCCCAAGAAGCATTCATAATGTCTTATAAGCACTGCTACGCAATATTACTCCTTACCTGTTGAAGTAGAGAAAAACAACAGCAATATAATGTATCTCGATTAAAGTGTCCTATAATGCCACTCAAAGTTCGCACCAAGATCGTAGACCTGCTTCACGATGGGAAAAATAATAACGTACTTTTTCTTTAATGTTAATCAATTATTTTTCACCATGTAAATTGCAACTATGCGTGGTAAAACCGAATTCATTGAAGTCACCAAAAATGTACGTCATTATCTTGTATGGTGTGATAAAGCTAGTATCATGTCATGTCCAGCATACAGGGAGCCCAACATTTTTTGTATAGGTATGCATAGGTATTATGGACGATTCTAGGACAAATGTACGTAAGGACAAATGTACGTATGGCAGTTTGTACGTAAGCAAATGTACGTACGCAAATATACGTAAGCGCAGATGTACGTATGGCAATTGTACGTAAGCGCAAATGTACGTATGGCAAATGTACATATGCGCAAATGTACGTATGCGCAAAAGTACGTATGCGCAAGTGTACGTAAGCGCAAATGTACGTATGCGCAAAAGTACGTAAGTGCAAATGTACGTAAACGCAAAAGTACGTAAGCGCAAATGTACGTATGCGCAAAAGTACGTATGCGCAAATGTACGTAAGCGCAAATGTACGTATGCGCAAAGGTAAGTATGCGCAAATGAACGTATGTGCAATTGTACGTATGCGCAAATATACGTCCACTTACGCATACATACCTTTGGCTTTACGTACATTTGGTTAGGTACATATGCCATACGTACATTTGCAGTAATCGAACAAATGTACGTACGAAAATGTACGTAAGCAAATGCACGTAAATGCAGACGTACGTAGTCGCAAATGTACGCAAGCGCAAAAATACGTCAGCGCAAATGTACGTAAACGCAAATGTACGTGAGCGCAAAAGTACGTATGCTCAAATGTACGCAAGCGCAAATGTACGTATGCGCAAATATATATATGCACAAATGTATGTAAGCATAAATGTACGTAAGTGTAAATGTAGGTATGCACAAATGTACGTAAGTGCAAATGTACGTGAGCGCAAACGTACGTAAGCGTAAATGTACGTAAGCGCAAATGTACGTAGGCGCAAAAGTACGTAAGCACAAATGTACGTAAGCGCAACAGTACCTAAGCTTAAAAGAATGCAAGAGCAAATGTACGTATGAACCAATGCACTTACATTTAGGCATACGCGCCTTTGCGTTTAAGCACATTTGGTTAGGTGCATTTGCCATACGTAAATTTGCGCTTAAATACATTTGGCATACGTACATCTGCACTTACGTACAATTGCCATACGTGCATTTGTGCATACGTACATTTGCGCTTTCGTACATTTGCGCTTACGTACCCTTGCGCTTACGTACATTTGCACTTACGTACATATACGCTTACGTATATTTGCGCTTACGTACATTTGCGCTTACGTATTTTTGCGCATACGTACATTTGCGCTTACGTATATTTGCGCATACGTACTTTTACGCATACGTACATTTGCGCTTACGTACTTTTGCGCTTACGTACATTTCCGCTTACGCACAATAGCGCATACGTACTTTTGCGCATACGTACATTTGCCATACGTATATTTGCGCTTACGTCCATTGGCCATACGTATATCTGCGCTTACGTACAATTGCCATACGTACATTTGCGCTTACTTACATTTGCTTACGTACATTTGCTTACGTACATTTGCGTACGTACACCTGCCATACGTACATTTGCTTTACGTACATTTGTCTGGTTACCTTATGGACACCATGGAACACAAAAAGGAAAATATATCATTAATATAAATTCATTTTGGCTCATCTGAAATATATGACGCATAGTGTCGTATAATTATTACTATACAATATGCCTATTGTTATATAGTAGGTATAATATTACATTTTACATATGTCTAATAAATACAATTAATATTCTCGTATACTTTGTGATCGCCTGCCTCTTGTTCAGCTATATCATTGAAGGTTATATTCGTGCGCAAGTTTGACCCAATTTATCTACAAGAGTGGGTATCAGAAATGAAGAAGATGAGCAGTACTCACGTTTTAGACGTATCAACCGACCTATATCTTGAGCCTAGCCTCAAAATATTCATGAATTTTGCTATGGTTCAGCCAGGGACGGATTCCATGGGGCGTGAAGAGGCGACCGGCCCCCACAACTGGAACCTGAAAGGTTCCATGCTGTGTGCAGGTCCGGTGGGACAGATGCGGGCAGGTCAGGTGAGAGACAGGTGTGGACAGGTCCTAGTTGTAGTTAAGTTATGTAGTTATACCGACCGCCTTCGGCACCCGACATGGCCAAGAACCGGCCGCCTTCGGCATACGACATGGTCAAGGACCGGCTCGCACTCCCCGAATCGGTTTGCTTGAATCGGAGGTTGATTTAGACTTGGGCTACACTATCGTTAACAATGGCGACTCCTATCCCCTTCAGCCCAGGTATTCAACCCACCTCCCACGGTTCAAGTAGACGACCCCCGAGCTCAGGCAGACACGCCCTGGTGGCATGCACAAGTGGAAGATTACCAGAAAGACGCTGTTCCATATTTCCAGGCTAGTCTTGCCAATGGAAAAGTTGGTGTTGGAATACGCAATTTAATGGCATATAAACGTGGCACTGCAGTTGAAACACCTGAAACACAATGCTATCCGCACGTCTGTGAGCTTAAATGCTAAAACAACTATGCAAATTTTACGGACAGCCTTACGGCGTGTCATGGAACGAATTGACTTCAAAACAATTGCTTCCCTATCAATTTCAAGCATGGCTGGTTTCCAATCGATTCAGCTACTAAGTTGCTAAACATGTAACTCATGTGTTCATTGTATGCATGCATGAAGGCATCATGTAACTTTTTTGTGCGCTGAGAGGAGAGCGTCAATCTCCACCAAGCTGCAGCGGTGGGGTGACATCAGCACCGCAATTTGGTCGCGATCCTACTGGAGTTTCCACCTTTTACGCCGGCTGGCAGCTGGCGGACCAGCACGGCAGCCGGCCACAGACGCGCCGACCCACAAAAGGCCGTCACCGCCGACAATCGGCCCAACAATAGACCCTATCCGTGTTCGGCACGTCGCTCTGCGGGACGTCACCGTTCAGCCGCGGGCCGCGCCGCCAGCAGACGCTGCGTGGGCCACCGCCGCCCGCCGCCCGCCGCCCGCCGCCTCCGCCGCCCGCCGCCGCCGCCCGCCGCCGCCCGCCTCCCGCCGCCGCCGCCCGCCACCGCCGCCCGCCGCCGCCGCCTCCCGCCGCCGCCGCCCCCGCCGCCGCCGCCCGCCGCCGCCGCCCGCCGCCGCCGCCGCCGCCGCCGCCGCCGCCCGCCGCCGCCGCCCGCCGCCGCCGCCGCCCGCCGCCCGCCGCCGCCGCCTCCCGCCGCCGCCGCCCGCCGCCGCCGCCGCCCGCCGCCCGCCGCCCGCCGCGCGCACCAGCACGCACACACGCCGCCGTCCATTCAACCGGTACCCCGCCCAGTGCGCCGCGATCGTCTCAGACGCCGGACGCCGGCAAATTGTCGTAACGGGCGCCGGCGCGCCAGAACCGGCCGCCGGTGCGCTGGTGCCCGCCGCCGCTCCCCGACCACTGACGCAGGCGGCCGGGAGGGCGGTGTGCTGCCCAGACGACATGACACCCGCCGGGAGGGGCTGCCCAGACGACATGACTCCCGACGGGAGGGCAGTGTGCTGCCCAGACGACATGACTCCCGCCGGGAGGGCAGTGTGCTGCCCAGACGACATGACACCCGCCGGGAGGGCAGTGTGCTGCCCAAACGACATGACACCCGCCGGGAGGGCAGTGTGCTGCCCAGACGACATGACTCCCGACGGGAGGGCAGTGTGCTGCCCAGACGACATGACTCCCGACGGGAGGGCGATGTGCTGCCCAGACGACATGACACCCGCCGGGAGGGCGATGTGCTGCCCAGACGACATGACACTCGCCGGACGCCAGATATATGTGGCATTGTGGCACAGCAGACCAGGTCCGACGACCTCCGGCAGTCCTTCCTCACCGCCGCTCAGTTGGCAGTGCGGCGCGCGGGAACTGTGGTCATGTCACCAGTGGACATGCTGGGACTGCACATGGCGCGACAGCCACGTGCGTAGACCGGCGGTACTAGCCAGCAAGAGCAAGAGCAAGGATGCTGTCAGGAATAACCATCACGGCCTTTCTTCGGGCCTTAGTTTCACTGCAATGTGCGTCTTTCTCAGTGTAGTTTATAAACGAATGAATCAATTTATGACAGTCAGATGAGTCTGATAAATCATAGGAATATTTGTGCTATAAATCAGGGAGCACGCTTGGTGTAGGCCACACGAACATTGTGGTGCACATGTTCCTGCTATGACGTGGTGGTGGTAGTGGTGGATTGGTGCTCTAGGACGCGCCTACTACTTGCCGACTGTGACGTCCTTCCCGTGATAAACTTTTGGGCGGAGCCCGAGCGGGCTCAGTCGGTCTGTGTCCATGTTCGCCTGTGCGCTGCTTGGGTTTCGCTCGGTGTACGAAACAAGAATGCGAGCAAAAACTGCACAGGTCCCGGTTGGGCCCCGCTTGGGAAAATACTGGTCGTGTCCGTGTTAGACCGGGCTGAAGTTGTGCTGCTCGTTGCCTTCCCAACACAGTGCGGGCTGCGCCCCCCACCCTCGGGGCTGCGGGCTGCGCCCCACCGGGGCATAGCTGCCCTTAGTTGGCCGAGTCCAAATTGTGGCTCTGCCCAACATAACCTGGGCTATGCCCATGCAAATTTATCTGATGCTAGCGACGAAGCTGGGCAAACTTGGCCTCTGCCCGGGCTGTGCCCAACCTAGCCACCCTCAGCACAAGCAGATTGCGGTCTGGATAACTGCCACACAAATAGCAGCTTAATGCGGCAGTTGTGAAATTAAAGACGTCGATTGGCTGCTTTGGTGGGATTAATTCGCTAATTCATACCTTTGCTTGTTCTCAGAGGTACTTTATAAGAGCCTAGTTACAATTCAGTGAGATGGAAAACATGTATCTTGTGGTGTAGCCTTCTGGTCGCATGTGATTTTGATGTGCCGCCTTTTAATATGCATTATTGAACGATGTGACACACTTGGCGCAAAGCAGAACCTGGTGGTAAGGATGTGCGACTTGGTGAATACCTGGATCCTTCGGTGAATGGTGTTTCTCTCTTTAAGTCAATTTTGCAACAGCAGGCTTCACTATGAAGAGAGTTGTTGTCATCAAGGGGGTACAAGGGCCTTCCCTGTGAGCCAGCGAGCCTAGTTAACAGTCAGGGGCTCTTCCACGTGTCTAGGGCTCTCCTTTACATCACCTATGATGTCCTCTTCTTTGGCTCGAGCCGTCCTCTTAGCTCGGAGGCCTCTTCATCGGCCCGGGGCCCGCTCCGTCGGCTCTGGGCCCTCTTGATCAGCGAGAGATGCCAAGGCCGGCCCAGGGCCCTGCACATTCGGCCCAAGGATTATCTCCGTAGGTTCAGGGGCCCTCTTTCACGACTGAGAGCCTTCTGCGTCCGACCGGAGGCCACTCCTTCAACAATTTGCTCGCCATTGCCAAGCCAAGAGCCCCTTGTACGACTTGGATCCCCTCCACTGGCTCGGGATTCCTCTCCGTCTGCCCGGGGTCCTCTCCGCCGGCTTGGAGCCACCTCTGTTTCCTCAGAGGCCCTCCCCATTGGCTCAGGGACCCTCTCCACTGGCGGATGCCTTTTCCGTCAGCCCTGGTCCCTTCCAACAACCCGTAATCCCCACCGTCAACTTAGAATCCCTTCATTTTGGCTAATACCGGGGCCCTTAACGTATAGCAGTCGGCACTCTCCGTCGACTCGAAGTCACTCTTCATCGGTCCGGGACCCTCTCCACCAGCCACAGAACCGTTGGTCAACCCAGAAGTCCTTCATGTCGGTCGGAGACCTTAACGTGGGCTCAGGGCCCTCGCCGGTCGCCCCGAATGCCTCCTGGAGCGTCCAATTTCCTGTGTGCTTCGCCACGGCCTGTGTTGAAGCAGAACGGATTCAGCAACCGGCTTGGCTCCGAAGGAGCCCAAGCGAGGCTATCTCCTCATCACCCCTACCTCTGAATCCGCCACTGCGAGTTCGGAAATTGGAGTTGCTATTTCCATAATTGTGCTCGTCCGTCGAATGTGGGGCTGACATTCCAAAGGTGCACGGTGCCGGATGGTCGAAGTGGGCTTTATCTATTGCTGATGCCGTTCACTTCTGCGAAATTTGGACACTGATATCTTCATGTCGGGATTTGGTGTTCGATCTTATCTATTCGATCTATTCACGGACTGCCGAGAGAAAGCAGCTGTGGTCGATTCACAATTTTCCTATCGCGGTTCAGTGTTCGATCTTATCCATTCGATCTATTCACGGACTGCGGTGAGAATACAGCTGTGGCTGACTCATAATTTTCCTGTCGTGGTTTAGTGCTCGATATGATGTCTCCAGCGCGGAGATCCCATGACCAGTGTATCGCCCTCGGTCGTGCAACACCCCTGGGCCCTAATGGCGCATTGTACTGGCATTTCTGAGATGGTATGTTGCTGTTGGGGTTGGACTGCGCTCCCTCGAGATCTAACACCATTTACACCAGCGCCAACGAATTGATCAGCCGGAACTCAATGTGTTCGATATCAGCATATGCGAGTGTGGTTGGCATATACGAGTATGGTTAGCATATATAAGCATGGTTAGCATATGCGAGTATGGCTAGCATATACGAGTATTGTTACTGTCGAGTTTTTAGCATGATTATCGTCGTAACTTGGTACGTAATGCTGCACGTGGCACAGTATTTTGTTTTACTGTGGTACAGCATGCAATGCTTTAATCACTCGGTCTGGCCTACAGGTTCATAAGTGTTATTCATGGATAAATATGCTGCCATGTTTTCTTGCGATGCTACCATGAAAGCTTCCAGTGTCACGGGTGGAAGGTCACGACAAATTTGGCCTGACAAATTGTCCAAATGGCCGTCGCCATGCGGAAAATGCTAAAAGCATGTCTTTCATGACGGAATTTGTGTGGCATCAAACACTCCTGCCGCGCTTCATTCTCCGCATAGACTTACTGCTATGTTACCCGGCCTTTGCCCACTGAGGAATCATTCACACACCCCTGCTCAAAGAAATGTTGCTTACTAATCGATCGGACCCAAGTCTCTTCATCAATACCCGTGAAAGCAAACATTGTTTACCCGCATCAGTGCTGTATCGTGCCTTTCTTCTTCGGTTTCGTCTGAACGTGAGTGCCGACAGCGAGCTTGACTCCAACGCTTAATGTGGTGGATGGTCTATTAGCTCCGCTCATTTCCTTTGTTGATGGGCTAAGTATAAGTGGGCACGCTCACCATTTATGAAGACCAAGTGCGGAGCTTTTAATTACGACAGGGGCAAGTGGCAGGTCCTACTCGGACACCACCACACCATATCTTGCGCTCTGAGCGAACGCTGAGGCGGGCAGACATTGCGATGGAGAAGACGGCAAATCTTCTCCATCGCCTTACGTCTTCGACTCCACCTGGTTGGCTGCTGTGAATGTCAAGCCTCCAGGTGCACAGAGCAGGAGCAAGCGTACTTATTGACATTGTGGAAGTAAACTGGAAGTAACCCAGGTGCAGATCAACATAACTCCAAATTTTGGTTAACCGATGAGATGAACCATGATGATTTCCTGCTTTTCGAGATTGGAGAGGGATCCACCCAGCGTGGACATAACGTTCGTTTTCCTCCAAAGCCTAGGGGACAAACATGAAAAGCGCCCCACTCAACATCAGGTGGGGACAACCGCGTTCTTTGAAACATTGCGAGTCACATATGCTCGCAGTCTCCGCACGAAAATGCACCCGCTTTGATAAATACAGCTACATAGGCCACCACTCTTGCCCCCGTCGCCTGTGTCGTCGCGGGACACATGCACAGGCCGACCACCGACATCCAGTCGCATGTCAGCCGTGAAGAGGTACCGTTCCGTGCCGGTGCGCGCCGGACACCAGCTGCGGTCAGGGCGCCGCAGCAGCGGAGATAGGCCGCGTCCATCACCCTGCCGGGCCGCCTGCCTGCACACGGCAGCCGGCCAGGCGTGTAGCGCCGGCACGTCCGGCGCCGCCGATAGCCCCGGGGCTCTCCGCGAAGTCAACGAACGCTTCGGCGACGGCCAGGCATGTCTGACTCGGCGAGCGGCTCAGCGGAGGGAGCGTCTCTCCGGCGGAGAGGTCGTCGCGCGGCGGCACCTGGCGCGTCGCCTGGCGCCGCGGGCCGTGGCCGCCCGGCGTCGATGCTTCCCGCATTGCTAGCCGGTCGAGGAACGGGAGAGGCGCGTCAGAGCCGCGCCCGACACGGTTGGCCGATGTCGGCCGCGTCGGTCGGACGCTGCGGTGTGCCTGACGGGTCACGTCGGTCGGATGTTGGGGTGTTCCTGACCGGTGACGTCGGTCGTACGCTGGGGTGTTCCTGACAGGTGACGTCGGTCGGACGCTGGGGTGTGCCTGACAGGTGACGTCGGTCGGACGCTGGGGTGTGCCTGACGGGTCACGTCGGTCGGACGCTGGGGTGTGCCTGACAGGTGACGTCGGTCGTACGCTGGGGTGTGCCTGACAGGTCACGTCGGTCGGACTCTGGGGTGTGCCTGACAGGTGACGTCGGTCGTACGCTGGGGTGTGCCTGACAGGTCACGTCGGTCGGACTCTGGGGTGTGCCTGACAGGTGACGTCGGTCGTACGCTGGGGTGTGCCTGACAGGTCACGTCGGTCGGACTCTGGGGTGTGCCTGACAGGTCACGTCGGTCGGTCGTTGGGGTGTGCCTGACCGGTGACGTCGGTCGGACGCTGGGGTGTGCCTGACAGGTGACGTCGGTCTGTCCGCTGGAAGGTGCCTGACCGGTCGCGCACCATTCGTGATCTGATAGGTGCCCGGCCGGCGGTACTGTCAGCCACTCCCGGCGACACTGACCCATGACCGGTCACGCACCATTCGTGATCTGACAGGTGCCCGGCCGGTGTTACTGTCAGCCACTCCCGGCGACACTGACCGACACCCGGCGACACTCACTGACAATACCAGCAGCGGGCGTCCTGGCCTCACTGCGGCAGTCTCGGTCCGGCACGGTGGCGGCACGTTCTGGTGCGGTGATGATGATTGCGTGACCATTACGCCGCCTTGGTTGGGTGGTAGCCAGTGCCAATTTGACCTTTACTCCCGAGGCAGGCGTACGCTAATTACATGGAAGCGGTGTTCAGTGATTATTCTCATTGGGCTGAATTAGGCGTTGTGTGGTCACGCCACTGGTTTGTGACACTGCTTGCAATAATAAACCTTAGAACGTAACGAGCCATCTTCTCCTGTCGTTGTGTTCGCTACATTTTACTTTCTCGTCATTTCATAATTATATCCTCTTGCAGTATATATAAAGAACTTATGATTACCCAGCTGCCATTTTCGCTGGTTAGCCGTGAAGTTCTTAGGCGTTCCAAATATTTGCCGCGTTGGCAAACCACCGGCTCCATGCCATTTCGACATGCGGAAGACACACATACAAGTTCGGCCACCGTGTCTGAATCTCACCCCAAAACAAGGCTGACGTCCATGACCACGCAGCCTCTCGCACACTGTTCAGCTCCACACCCATCCTTCAGCATCCTACCGGTCGCCCAGCACCCCGCCCGTTCTGCAGAACCTCTCCCATTCCTCAGCACCCCTCCCGTTCCCCACTAGCGCGTCCGCTCTCCAGCACCCCGTCCTCTCCTCAACACCCTACCCAGTCCTCAGCACCTGCTCGCTTCTCAGCACCCCGTCCGCTCCCCAGCACCGCACCCAGTCCTCAACACCCGCTCCCCAGCACCCCACCCACTCCCCAGCATCCCGCCCGTTCCACAGCACCCACCCGCTCCCCAGCATCCCGTCCGCTCCACAGCGCCCCACCCAGTCCTCAACACCCGCTCCCCGGCACCCCACCCGCTCCCCAGCACCCCACCCGCTCCCCAGCACCCCACTCGCTCCCCAGCATCCCGTCTGTTCCCCAGCACCCAACCCAGTCCTCAACACCCGCTCCCCAGCACCCAACCCGCTCCCCAGCATCTCGTCCGCTCCCCAGCACCGCACCCAGTCCCCAGCACCGCGCCGGCCGGGCAGCTCCCGCTCGACCGGCGCCGGCGGCGGCGCAAAAACGCGCCATCGGCCGGCGCGGCCGTTTAATTTGAATGAACGCTGACACTGCGGCTGCAGTCGGTCCGGGCGGGCGCAGTTCACTGACTGGCCGGGTGTGTGCCGGTGGAGGCCGGCGCTGCGGACCCGACGGCAGTGTCGCACTGTTGCAGTTACGCCGTGTCTGACTGTCGCACTGTCGCAGTCACATCGTGTCTGACTGTCTTACTGTCGCAGTCACACAGTGTCTGAATGTCGCACTGTTGCAGTATCAACCCCGTGTCTGACTGTCGCAGTCACGCCGTGTCTGACTGTCACACTGTCGCAGTCACATCGTGTCTGACTGTCGCAGTCACGCCGTGTATGACTGTCGCACCGTCGCAGTCACATCGTGTCTGACTGTCGCGCTGTCACAGTCGCTCCGTATATGACTGTCGCATTATCACAGCCATGGCCCGTATCTGACTGTCGCACTGTCGCAGTCACACACCTGAATGTTACACTGTCGCAGTCACACCATGTCTGACTGTCGCGTTGTCGCAGTTACGCCGTGTATGACTGTCGCACTGTCGCAGTCACATCGTTTCTGACTGTCGCGCTGTCGCAGTAACAGCCCCGTGGCCGTCGCCGATCGTGAATACATGTCCAATGGACACGTATTCGATATGGACACTTTCGATATCGCCGCCTCTGGTCGCATGTCCGTCGTCAAGGCCGCCCGGTCACAGGCAGGCGCCAGCCACTGTCGACGATTGTGAGTGAGGATCGACGCCGTAGCGCCAGCCACTGTCGACGATTGTGGGTGAGGATCGACGCCGTAGCGCCAGCCACTGTCGACGATTGTGGGTGAAGATCGACGCCGTGGCACCAGCCACTGTCGACGATTGTGGTGAGGATCGACGCCGTAGCGCCAGCCACTGTCGACGATTGTGGGTGAGGATGGACGCCGTGGCACCAGCCACTGTCGACGATTGTGAGTGAGGATCGACGCCGTAGCGCCAGCCACTGTCGACGATTGCGAGTGAGGATGGACGCCGTGGCACCAGCCACTGTCGACGATTGTGAGTGAGGATCGACGCCGTGGCGCCAGCCACTGTCGACGATTGTGAGTGAGGATCGACGCCGTAGCGCCAGCCACTGTCGACGATTGTGGGTGAGGATCGACGCCGTGGCACCAGCCACTGTCGACGATTGTGAGTGAGGACCGACGCCGTTGACGGCGCCGGGTGACCGGCCGAGCGGCGGTGACCCGTGAGGAATGCTGCTTGCTGGCTCCGGCTCGGTGATCTGTCTGCCGTCGTCTGTGGAGGGACGAGCTGAATATCGCTCCGGCTCAGTGATCTTCCTGTCTAGCCACGGTTCCAGCATTGCAGCATGACCTGCTGTTGACCTGATCACGCGGAATAGTCACCCCAAACACGATGTGTCGGTCGATTGTCGCTCAGCCACAAGCTCTGGCTTGTAGTTCCCACATGCGTATAACAGGGGCAAGCTCTCACACCCGGTGTGCCAAAACAGCCTACGGTAGCTTTGGTTATCCATGATTACACAGGCTGCACACGAGCTACGTGCGGGCTAATGATTGCACAAGAGCTGTACCAAAAGGTACAACTCCAACACTATAACTTCAACCTGCCAGATATAACATCAAATATGCTCACAGCGTCAAGTTATGCGCCTTCAAGAAAAACTTGAAGTCATGAAATGTAGCCACATCCGTTCACATGGCGTTTGCCGTCAGTAGCCACCGATTGGTCGTTAATAACAATTTTCAGGGTATTTCGGAGCCTAATTGCATGGGTGTTCTGGTGCTGGTCATGCTCCCAATCCATTTTGCCTGGTCCCATTAACACTTGATACGTTGCAGGTGCATATGTCCAAGGGTCGTTCCCATTCCATGTTGCCTTGTTCCATTAACACTTGATACGTTGCAGGTGCATATGTCCAAGGGTCGGACGACGTGGTCAGACGAGGAGGAATGAAACCATGCAATTTTTAGGAGCAGCAACGTGAGGTGGGATCCGCGGTACTGCCGTAATTGTTATCGCAAGTTGTTTCATTATAGAGTGACATATTCATTTGCCGCCAGTTGTCAAGGTGGAAACACATCGCTGTGGAGCTCCTGCTTTTCTAGATAAGTCGTTACCAGTATACCAGGCTTAACTGTGGATAGGTATTTAGCAATTACTTCTGTGCATATATTTGCATAGCTTTATCTCATAAGTTTCTTTTTTGGCAAGCTGATTATAATATTTATATCTAGAGACGCTGCCCAGCGCCATTTTGTCCATTCTGTCTGTCTTTGTCTAGTGTGTCAGTGCTTTCAGCTACTTATATAATTTTTGGCAGTTATTCAGCGTGTGATTTCTTCTCTCTTTAAAACCACTGTCAACTTTCTGCACAGTGATTACCTTGTAAGTGCTGCATAGTTAGGAACTAGCATATATCTAAGCTTTGTCGGTTATTTTGTTCTGCTCTGTTATTTGGTAAATAATTTTGGAGCAAGGTATTTGTCAATTTCAATCTAGAATAAGCTGCAGCCTTTAGGATGGTTAACACCAGGATGCAGGCACTAGAGGATGAGGTTAGGGCCCTTAAGGCAGAGCTTTCCAAGCTCAAAGCTTCCCTTGCTTCAAAGGGCAGGCCAGAACGTAAGGGGCAGTCTGTAGCAGGGGCATCCTATGCCCAGGTGGTCACAGGCCACCAGGTAACTGTAGCTTCCCCTGCTGTGGAGGTGGCAGGGAGATCTGAAGAGATAAGTGTTCCTAGTGAACAGAATATTTCTAGTAGCTCACAGGAGGGGCAGTGGTTTAAAGTCAAGGGGTGGAGGATTTGGAGGCGTGAGCCTAAGCAAGGGGGCAGTGAGTGGCAGGTGGTAGGTGGTAGGAGTGGGAAAAAACCTAGCGAAGCAGCTCAACAGACAGGAGTAGTAACAACATCCAACAGGTTCCAGGCATTGGAGGACTGCCCCCAGGATAGTGATAGTGATAGTGATAGCAGCAAGGAGAATGTGCTAGTCGTAGGAGACTCTCGTGTGCGGCATTTGGATAGGGTATTCTGTAAAGGTCGGAAAGGTAGGAGGTGCATCACCAGGCCTGGTGCCAAAGTTAGAGACCTGGTCCAAGTGGTCGCACAGGCCACCAGCGAAAACCAGTTCAGTACAGTTATAGTGCAGGTAGGAGTGAACAACATAGGTCCTGCTAGGAGTGAGGAGCTGATGCAGGACTACAGGGCCCTTCTGGCCACCCTGAAGCAAAGCAATAGCAGAGTTATTGTGACAGCTATTCTGCCTAGGGCTGGAGTCTCCCCTGAGTGGAGCTCTAGGGCACTGGCAGCCAATGCCAGGGTAGGTAGGCTTTGCAATGAGTTAGGTTTGACTTTTGTTGACAAGTGGTGCAGGTTTTATGGCTCATCTGACCTCTATCAGAGGGATGGCTTGCACTTCTCTGAGAAGGGGGTGCAAGTGTTAGGCAAAGTATACGAACATGTCCTTCAGGGAAACTAGATAATGGGGTGGGGAGGGAAGAATTGGCATTGCCATCTCAGGGATATGTCAATAGTGACAGCATAGGCAATAGAACCTCACAGTCAGCAAATAGGGGTAGCAGTAGATCAAGGGGGCAGAGTGGTGGCTCATCCAGAGATGATAGAGCTACTCAACATAAAAAAGCCAAAGATGGTCTTGGAACTTTTGTTAAGTGTATGATGCTTAATGCTCAGAGCATTCGATCCAAATTTGATGAGTTTAAGTGTTATGTTGCTGAGGAGAAACCAGATTTTGTTTGCATTACTGAGGCATGGGTCAGTGAGGGATATTTTGGGGATAACTTGCAGGACTATGAGATCCAGGGATACAATATGTTTTCATGCAATAGGGGTCCAGCAGTGAAAGGGGGTGGTGTAATGCTCTATGTGAATAGCTTATACAGTTCTCAAAAAGTAGTAGATGGGGTGAAAAATGTGTCTGTGGAGTCCATTTGGCTTGATGTTGCTGTGGGAAAAGGCAACAACAATAAACTGAGGATAGGAGCTTTGTATCGATCAGGAACCTTGCCACATTCTCAGCAACTGGAGCTTGATAAGGTGATTTGTGAGGAAATCAGTAGAAACTTTCAGAGGAAATGCCTTATTCTTGGTGACTTTAATCTAAAAGGATATGAAAATGTTGGTGTTGGCTCCCCATCATGTAAACTGTTTAGGAAATGCCTTGAAGAGGACTTGTTCTTACACCAGTTTGTAATGGAACCAACCAGGCAGGGCTTATTCTTGGACCTTGTCTTCTCAGATTTAAGTGATTTAGTTCAAGACTTGACTGTAGGAGAAACTCTGGGAAGAAGTGACCATAACATAGTGAGATTCAAGGCACAGGTATCAGGGACAATCAAGGATAATTTGGCAAAGATTCCAAATTTTAACAGGGCAGACTTTGCCTGCATGAGAGAGGCTTTAAGTGCCATAAAATGGGAAGAATAATTCTTTGATTTAAATGCCTGTGAAATGTGGGAAAAGTTCAAATCCTACTTGAGGGAAATTCAGATTAGACATGTCCCCCAAAAGCAAAGGCGCAAAAGAAGGGTAGGAAAGCCAGCATGGCTTACACCAGATGTGATGAAAGCAATTAAGGCTAAGAAAGGTGCATTTAGAGTATTTAAGGAGGCTTCAAATATCGTAAATCTAAGGTCGTATCAAAAATCTAGAGACGCTGTGAAGCAGAAAATCAGAGCAGCAAAGCGAGCAAAAGAATTGGATTTGGCTAGGAACTGTAATGGGGACAGTAAAAAGTTCTTTAGTTTCTACAAGCTAAGTAAAGTTTCAAGCACAATTGGTCCACTGGATGTAAATGGGACTATATTGAGTGAGGATAGTGAGATGGTTGAGGAGCTGAGCAAGCAGTTTAAATCAGTGTTTACAGTGGAGGATGTGACTAATCTGCCAACCGTGAACCACAGTTCAGTGACAGGTGATCAGATACACGATGTTGATTTCATTGATAGTGATATTGTTTTCAATTATATCAGAAAAATAAAGACAAACAAGGCAGCAGGACCCGATGGAATTTATGCTAGGGTATTGCGGGAAGCTGAAAAGGAAGTGGCAATTCCACTTAGCATAATATTTTGTAGATCAGTTTCGCAAAATGAAATTCCAACAGATTGGAAAAGGGCAAATGTAGTTCCTATTTTCAAGAAAGGAGAAAGAGGGAAAGTTGAAAACTATAGGCCAGTAAGCCTCACATCCCTAGTCTGCAAGGTACTCGAATCAATTATCAAGGATAGAATAGTTAGTTTTCTAGATGGAAGCAAATTGATTCAAGATACTCAACATGGGTTTAGAAAAGGGCGATCGTGCCTCACAAATCTCTTGGAATTTTTGAATTTTGCTACAGAACAATTTGATCAGGGAAATCAGGTTGATGTAGCATATCTTGACTTTAGTAAGGCCTTTGACAAGGTACCCCATAAACGGTTAATGATGCAGCTTCAGGTCCATGGTATTGCAGGTAGCATCCTAAAATGGATAGAGTTGTGGCTTTCAGATAGACAGCAGAGAGTGATGCTAAATGATACAAAGTCATCATGGCAAAATGTTCTTAGTGGAGTCGCCCAGGGGTCGGTACTGGGGCCACTATTGTTCATTATATATGTGAATAGCATTGAATGTGGCCTAAGCAGTAAGGTTTTGAAATTTGCGGATGATTTGAAGATCTTTAGGGCAATAACAGGGCAAAATGAGCAGGTTTTGCTGCAGAAAGACTTAGACGAGCTAGTGAAGTGGTCCGAAAAATGGCAAATGAAGTTTAATTTTGATAAGTGCAAAGTCATGCATGTAGGTAGGCAGCATATGAAGGCTCCATACTTGATGGGTGGCCAAGTACTATCTGTGACTCAGCAGGAGAAGGACTTAGGTGTTATTTTGAACACAAAATTGGGGGCATCAGAACAGACCAAAGAAGCCAGGAAGAAGGCACTAAGAATGCTTGGGGCAATACAGAGGAATGTGTCATACAAAAGTGAGGAGGTCATCAGGAAGCTTTACTGTGCATATGTCAGGCCACATTTGGAATACTGTGTCCAAGCTTGGTCCCCTAGTTATGAGAAAGATTGTTGGCTTTTAGAGAGAGTACAAAAGAGGGCAACACAAATGGTTAATGGTATAGGCAACCTGGAATATGAGGAAAGACTGAAGAAATTGAACATGTTTTCGCTTAGATATAGAAGGCTGAGAGGAGATCTCATCGAGGTTTTTAAATTTGTTCATGGTCAGGAAAAGGGATATCTCAGGGAAATGTTTGAATTTAACAGAAATGATGCAATTAGAGGTCATCAATTCAAAATTAAAGTTAATCACAGCAGGACAAGGTTAAGACAGTCTTTCTTCACCAACAGGGTAGTAGAATACTGGAACCAGCTGCCAGGAACCATTGTCAGTAGCAACACACTGAACATCTTTAAAAACGGCATAGACAATCATTATAAGAATAGGGGGATTGTTTTTCTGTATTCCAGGGAAGGTTGATCGACAGGGAGGAGTGGGAGTTGGGAGGAGTTTGTAATTGTTGACTGTGTTATGAAATAGCAAGTGAGTCTCTTATTAAGTCTAAATGCTTTATAACTTTATATAGGGTGTACCTAGCAGTGGATTCAGCACCTTCCTTCGGGATGTGATACTGATGAGATTGTCTATGGTAGCACAATGGGTATGATGGGAGGAGTTTGTAATTGTTGAGTGTATTATGCAATAGCAAGTAAGTCTCTTATTAAGTCTGAACGCTTTATGAATTTCTGTGGGATGTGCCCAGCAGTGGATTCGGCACCTTCCTTCGGGATGTGATGCTGATGAGGTTGTCTATGGTGGCACGATGGGTGTGATGGGAGGAGCTTGTGATTATTGAGGGTGTTAGGCGGTAGCAAGTGAGTGGTGTTAGATGGGCTGGGATATATAGCTTCCTAGGAACTTGGGATAAGGGATTGATTGGGGTGGGAGTATGTACATTCTAGTACCTTTTCTAGATAGGCTTAACCCAGATGGGCCCCTGTGGCTCTTATTAAGCCTTAATACATTATGACTTTATGACTTTATGACTTCATAATGACAGGAGAGCGCCCTGACATGAACAACACGTCGCTCTCATCAGCTGGGAGAAATGAACTCACGGACAAACCTCCCAGTGAGCAGGAAGCTGTTCACTTGGTGCCATTTGTTGGAGGTTGGCCAAACGAGCGCGTTTGATAGCCGCTCATCAGCCAGAAGTCCAGCCAACCGCAGCACGCGGCGCACATGCAAGCAGCTGAAGCATCATGCGCGTGGGAAGCGACTGAAGTTCTGCATTACCTCAGTGGCTGTGACTGCAGTTAGGCATTACCTCAGTGGTTACGACTGCAGTTAGGCATTATCTCAGTGGTTACGACTGCAGTTCGGCATTGTCTCAGTGGCTACGCGTGTGCGCATTGAGGTCTCGGCTGACGTTCATGTGCCCTGTTACGTCGACTGTAGCGGAGATGTGAAAGGATCATTTCTGATGGCATCTGAAGTTCTCCGTCAGCGTCTTCGTCCGTCTTCGTCCGCGAAACTCCACGCTACGCAATACAATGAGGAAAACACGTATCTAGTAGCTGTCGCACTTGTGTGACAAGCTTGAGTGGGGAGGGCCACGCGACAAGTGCGACAGTTGTTATGACAACTTTGACGGAACAGTCCTGTTTAAGGATTTGTAATAAATTTTCAGGCCTGTTTCGCATGTCAGCTTTCGCGTCATCCACACTAACAATGACAGATACTAGGAAGGTTTGAGGGTAGGGGTAGGGTGGTGGTGGTGAACTTGAGGTGTGCCAGACCATAGAGGTTATTTGCGCCGCTTTCAGAGCGAGTGGGTTTTGCAATCCAGTTTAAGTCACGTGACCCCTTTACATTAAAGGTGTCTTACGTCATAGTGCATGTGACGTTAAGGTGCTGAAGGCGGAGGCTGGCGGGGAACATCTCCCGGATGCTTAGTTTGAGGTTTGAGTCGTCACGGCCTCATGAGTTCGCCTTCCACGTGTGCAACTTACGTGCATATTTACATCTTATCAGGCATCGGCACGGACACAGCGAAGGCGACATTACCGCTCACAGACAAGCCAACATTTCCGGTCAAGATGGATACGGCGAGTGAGGTCGACATTTCCGGTCAGGGCAGGTCCACACGAGTAAGCAGTTTAGCGACGGTGATTACATGCGGATGTGGAGAAATTAGCCAAGCTGTCTTCCTGGCGGATGTTAGTCTGACCAATATTGTCCGCAAACAGCCGACATCATCAACACGGTGGCAGGCTGGCCAAATTCAACAACAACAATAAGAACAACTATTGTTCGCAGACCCTCGCCTGACATTTCCTCAGATAATATGCGTTGCTGTATGCTTGTACCCACTAAAGTCGGGCTGCTTGTCAGGATGAGTGGCTTCCGTTCCTCATAGACCTGCGACCTCGCTCAAGAGGCTGCGCAATCATGCTGGCCGTCTTGAAGCCTGGCTCATCTGAAGTGTGGTGTATATTTTCACTTCCCTTACCTGTCACCAACATTTCGGGAACTAGACAAGCCTGGCACCTGCACGCGCGAGGCTAAGCAGCCAACCTTTCGCCTCTTCGCCCATCCGCCTAATTCTTATTGGGCTGCCCAGAAGAGAGCTGCAGCATGGACTTCATTATAATCCAGTTGGAAGTGCCTGTGCGGTACGAAGTCTGAACAGCAGCAGCAGCAGCAGTGGTCCGGTGTCCGCAGTGGTCCGGACCAGCAGTGGTCCGGTGTCCGCAGTGGTCCGGACCAGCAGCAGTGGTCCGGTGTCCGCTTCAGGTCCACCGTGGCTGGCGTCGGCGGCCGCGTGTGAGGCGCGACACCGACCGCGGGTGGGGCGGGGTCAGCGGCGCGACACCGACCGCGGGTGGGGCGGGGTCAGCGGTGCGACACCGGCCGCGGGTGGGGCGTGGTCAGCGGTGCGACACCGGCCGCGGGTGGGGCGTGGTCAGCGGCGCGACACCGACCGCGGGTGGGGCGGGGTCAGCGGTGCGACACCGGCCGCGGGTGGGGCGGGGTCAGCGGTGCGACACCGGCCGCGGGTGGGGCGGGGTCAGCGGCGCGACACCGACCGCGGGTGGGGCGTGGTCAGCGGCGCGACACCGGCCGCGGGTGGGGCGGGGTCAGCGGTGCGACACCGGCCGCGGGTGGGGCGGGGTCAGCGGTGCGACACCGGCCGCGGGTGGGGCGTGGTCAGCGGCGCGACACCGGCCGCGGGTGGGGCGGGTCAGCGGTGCGACACCGGCCGCGGGTGGGGCGGGGTCAGCGGCGCGACACCGGCCGCGGGTGGGGCGTGGTCAGCGGCGCGACACCGACCGCGGGTGGGGCGGGTCAGCGGTGCGACACGGCCGCGGGTGGGGCGGGGTCGGCGGCGCGACACCGGCCGCGGGTGGGGCGGGGTCAGCGGTGCGACACCGGCCGCGGGTGGGGCGGGGTCAGCGGTGCGACACCGGCCGCGGGTGGGGCGGGGTCAGCGGTGCGACACCGGCCGCGGGTGGGGCGGGGTCAGCGGCGCGACACCGGCCGCGGGTGGGGCGGGGTCAGCGGCGCGACACCGACTGCGGGTGGGGCGGGGTCAGCGGTGCGACACCGGCCGCGGGTGGGGCGGGGTCAGCGGTGCGACACCGGCCGCGGGTGGGGCGGGGTCAGCGGTGCGACACCGGCCGCGGGTGGGGCGGGGTCAGCGGCGCCACACCGCGCCACCGCAACACATGTCCTAACCCAGATGTGGTCGCCGACATTGTCGGCGTGGCCGCCGGGCGGCGGTCGACGTCTGCACCGCGGCCGTCGCCTGATGCCACACCAAACGGGATCTGCCCCACCCCCCCTCCCTTCCCCACGGCAGGATCTGGTGACGCCGGCGGGGTGTGCCGCCTCCAGACTGAATCTGCTCCCCTCCCCGGCGGGGTCTGCCGCCTCGTTGAGACATCTGCACAGTACACACTCCCGATCGCGACCACAAGACCATGCTGCGGATTTTCACCGGCCGCAATAAAAAGCGAGTTGGGACCGAGTGAATCACGCTCGGCCGTCTCCAAGCCGTGTTAAACTTCGGCAGTTCGGACCGAGTGAATCACGCTCGGCCGTCTCCAAGCCGTGTTAAACTTCGGCAGTTGCTTTCAGCCGGCGTGAGCGCACGACGGGTGTAAGTGGATGTAAGCGGATCTCGCAGCATGCTTAGCGTGCTGACTGAGATCCGTCGAACCTCAAGTGCCGATCACCCGACAAACGCTGGTACTCAGGGGGACCGCACCAGTCAATGTCGCGTCTCTACTTCTCTCGTTCGCTCGCACCAGAGCAGAGCCCAACGCATGTCTGTCTGTCCCAGCCGGCCGGGAGCATCATGCTTGGGATGGCATCACACTCGATGTTTCAGGCATTCTGAATCCGGCTATTGTTGAGCGACTGGTCTTTGACCTGCGCTCGACGTGGCCGGATTGATGACGCCGTTACTCTGCGGTTTACAGCCCGAGCCGAATTGACTCCATACCGCATAGAGGAGCGGATCGCACTACAGCCGCGGTTCTGATTTTGACTCACAACAGGTTCGGTTGAGAACACCACTTCTGTTGATGCGAAGGTAATGATGCCGGGTATGTTTGGCGGCAACCACACCAACGCTCATTGAATTAACTTGATTTGATTTTATTCATTTATTCATTCATTTCAACTAGTTCGCTGAAATGACTCAGAATGTTCAAAAGACGATAAACATATTATTATATAGCTGATCATGGGCTGATTACAAATATGTAATTATGATCCCAATGCAGCATTGCTTTTTTGTTGCAAGTGTACTTAAGTTCGAATCTGCAGTTGCTTCAAGTGACCGTGTCAACTACTTAAGCTATGACAATGCAGCTGCTTTTTTTGGTGTCTGGCAGCTTCTCAAACTGTACACAACATTATCTAGTAGGCTGCATTTATTCGGGCCTCTCACAGTGGACGAAAGTTTTGAATGCAAATTAGCTCTTTGTGCTTGATCATGCATTAGACATTTGTCTCACGGGCCATTTCTTGTGCACACGCGGTCGAAGACAACACGTGATGTCAATACATTGATGATGAAGGTTTTGCGACTTATTGCACCCACTGTGAGACGTTCAAAGCAGTGCAACCCACTGAATATTGTTGCCTACAGTTCGACAAGTTCACATACACAAAATGAGACTTCATAATCATAACGTAAGCAACCGATCAGATCAATTCACACAATTACAAAATCAAACAAGAATACGATTTTTTCCTTTAAAAAAAAATGATATGGCTCTTGGTAAAAAGTACATATTTGCAATCAGCACGTGCCCAGCTTTCGAATGGTGTGTGTCACGTCTATTTAGCGCCCCGAGTCCTTCCAACGAACCGTGACGTGCAGACCTGGGTGCAGGTGAAGTCAGGGAAATAGATACACACATGAACAATGTGAAACAAGGAACGTTCCGTGACCGGTGCCATGGTTTTTACACACTGGCCGTGGAACGGGTCTGTTTAGCCAGCAGCCGACTGCCCACTGCTCCCGTGGCTGGCTGCTGCCGACACGTGCACGTGCAGTACACACGTGCCACGTGCACGGCTGCTGGCACGTGCAGGAGTCGTGAGGCGTCGCCGAGGCGGCCCGGCCAGAGGCACACCGATAGCGCCAGCTTGGACCAGGCGCCAGTTTGTTGACGTGCAACAAACGTGCCTGTTGACGACAGCCTGCCAGCCTGATCTGATTGCCGGGAACGCCGAGTTATGCAGCTCGAAGGCTGCCTTTGGCGGCCAGGTCGCGGAGGAAGAGGAAAAATGGTCCACCCGTCTGGTGCCGGCCGATGGCAGCAGGCGTTAGCTGCTGGCACGTGCAGGACTCGTGAGGCGTCCCCAGGGCGGCCCGGCACGGCCAGAGGCACACCGATAGCGCCAGCTTGGACCAGGCGGCAGTTTGTTGACGTGCACCAGCCTGTTGGCGACAGCATGCCCGGGGCGATCTGATTGCCGGGAACGCCTAATTATGCAGCTCGAAGGCTACCCTTGGCGGCCAGGTCCCGGAGGAAGGGAAAAAATGTCCACCCGTCTGGTGCCGGCCGATGGCAGCAGGTGTTAGCTGGCGGTCGGACGTCACTGTCACGTGACGTCCTCGAATGGCGCCCGTCCGCCCGTCCAACGATGCCCGTGCTGTCGCTGGTGGTGGTGCTGTGGGCACGGTAGCCCACAGTGCGCCCCTCCCCCAGTACCAACAATGCGTCGCCGCTCCAGTGGGGGATTCAATTTGTTTGTTTGGTGGCGGATGCGTTGTTAGAGGGGTGGGGATTTTTAGATTCGTGAACACCCAGCATAGAACTATTTGAGCTTAGAATAGCCTTTCGGAGTTGTTTTCATTGCGGCTTCACGCGTTTTCTTTCGGCTTTGTTGCCGCTCAAGATGGAAAATTGAGAATATAACAGTTTTGTTCCTCATAGCTGTGGGAGTTCACCCATTTTCCGCCCACAGAAGTCCGCCTGATTGTTTGGAGGGAGTACCTCTCTGCTAGCACTCACCCACCCTTGCTCTTGCAGCGCGGCTATTGTGAACAAGGTGTTGAACTAAAACAGGTGCGCGTAACTGAAGCCCTAAAGGAAAGAGAAACGCGCCAGATTTGTCGTCGATAACCTCTTGTGATGTTGTTTGCGATAGCCTCTGCTGGTGTTGTTTATGTCCAAGCTAGATACCGTGAGCAGGTACCACTTATCGACTGCATGGAGAAGAGGCGAGGGAGATACACAAGAGACAAATGTGACGCGTCTGCTGCTCTTCCTCGCTGCTCGTGACGTCACGTGAAGCTGGCAGACGACAGCTGGACTGATCGACTGGCTGATGTCTGCGGTATCGAGCTGCGAGGCTGGAAGTCGGTCGGACGGGTCAGGTGACATTTGGCACGCCGGCCCAGGTCACCGTCCGAGGTGACGCTCACCTGGCGAGCAGGTGAAGCTGAACACGGGCAAGCTGCATCAGCGGATGCGTTCGCCCCCGGGTGTGGACCGGCATACACAGTCGACGGATCTGGCCAATCAGGCTCTGCGTGTCCGCCTCGGCCGACCGCTCGTCCCTCGGGCATGAAGCGGAATAGTTATGCAGTTGCCGGATCTGAACAACTGGGCTCTGTGTCCGTTCCTCGGCCGACCGCTCGTCTTCCAGCCCGCTCCTGGCCCGTTGTTATGGGCGCAAAATGACCTCGCTGTCGTCGTGCCCCTAAACATCAATTCATCACCATCATCATACCGGCCGACCACCTCCTGAGAACGGTGCCGTGCCGGGTGTTGGCACGTCAACGCCGCCTGCCGCCTCAGGCACGTCGTCTGACTTCGTTTTCTGTCGCTTCGTGGACACCCTGAAGCGGAAGTCATTGGAATGGTTGTGCAACAACAGCTAGTGTCATGTTTTGAGAGTAGCCACATTTATAACGGCGAATCGACACAGCAATGGAACGTTCTGCTCAAATGAAACGGCATATTCGGTGGTAACTGGTCGTATGTATTGGGCTATCGGTAGTGGTAAGATTGTCATTTTGATGCTGTTTGACTTGTCCCAACGCTTCGATGCTGTTTATCTAGAAATCTGCTCGGGAGGTTTGTGTTGAATGAAGTCTATGCAAACCGGTGTTCGTTTGATTCTGGCGAGGCACACTCAGCAGGTTGAAGCAATTGGAGATGACGGCGGGCCGAATTTGTCAGGTGATCGAACTAAGAGCATTGGGGTATAGCGGGCGGATCGCTCAGCTGTCTGCTGTGCATCATGTGCGCCAATGGCATGTGCCTTCGTCTTCATTGGCGAGCGGCTGGCCACCTCTCGGTGACGTCAGACGTTTTGTGTGGGCTTCGTTGATGGGCTTCGGATGGTCAGAGATTGCCAGCAGTAGCTCTTCTAAGTTTTTGTTTGTTTGCTTGTGAATTTTCTGTGTCATCAGATTTACAAATGCATTCGCATCCACAAGTGTGGCAGTAGGCCGGTAGAAGACAGGTCGACGAACTGAAGTTCGTGGAACCTGGTCTGGGAACCACCGACTATGGTGGGGAGGGTGAGTGGGTGGTTGATAGTGTTGCAGTGGTGGGTGGTTGTGAGTGTTGCAGTGGTGGGATATTGTGAGTGTTGCAGTGGTGGGAGATTGTGAGTGTTGCAATGGTGGGAGATTGTGAGCGTTGCAGTGGTGGGTGGTTGTGAGCGTTGCAGTGGTGGGAGATTGTGAGCGTTGCAGTGGTGGGTGGTTGTTAGTGTTGCAGTGGTGGGTGGTTGTGGGTGTTGCAGTGTTGGGTGGTTATGAGTGTTGCAGTGTTGGGTGGTTGTGAGTGTTGCAGTGGTGGGTGGTTGTGAGTGTTGTAGTGATGGGTGGTTGTGAGCGTTGCAGTGATGGGTGGTTGTGAGTGTTGCAGTGGTGGGTGGTTGTGAGTGTTGCAGTGGTTAGTGGTTGTGAGTGTTGCAGTGTTTGGTGGTTGTGAGTGTTGCAGTGTTGGGTGGTTGTGAGTGTTGCAGTGGTGGGTGGTTGTGAGTGTTGCAGTGGTGGGTTATTGTGAGTGCTGCAGTGGTGGGTTGTTGTGAGTGTTGCAGTGATGGGTGGTTGTGAGTGTTGCAGTGATGGGTGGTTGTGAGTGTTGCAGTGATGGGTGGTTGTGAGTGTTGCAGTGATGGGCGGTTGTGAGTGTTGCAGTGGTGGGTGATTGTGAGTGTTGCAGTGGTGGGTGGTTGCGTTGTGATGTGTTTAGTTTTGGTGCAGTGAATGAGTATGTGCGTGGTGGCTAGTGCGCGTCTGCAGGTGGTACATGCTAAAAACATGCTAAACACACTACATACATACCACATACTAAACCTGCAAACCTGGTGATACATACTAAAAACGCTCCCAATGGGGACGTCAACTTTTGCTTGCGGAACAACTGCAACAGACTGTAGGGTAGATAAAAGTATTGGTGCGTGCATGGACAAACGCCTACCGTTCACTGACCACGTAAATGACGTCACAACAAAGTGTAGTGGTGGCTTGGTCGCGCTGAGCCGCGCCAAACGTGTGCTCTCGAAACAGTCAAGCAAACCTACTGTAAATGCATTGCTCACGTCTACAATTAGGTATTGTGTTCCAGCTTACGAAATACACGATACAACAATTGTACCGAATTCAGAAAGTTATCAATTTGCAGCACAAGTGATTGTGGACGAAACATATTTGAGCATGCTTCTGATGTCACTCGTAAAGTGAATTGACAGCGTCCGATACCAACAGAATGTCACTACTAATGCACACAATAATCCCCCAGCTGATGGGTGCTGTATGACCAACGCAGTCGATGCGCCCGCAAGCCCAAATAACCAACCAACCCCCAGCTGAAGCCATACACGCGATGTTGGCTGCGGTCCACTACTACCACCACCACTCACACAAAGTACCACACAACAATGCCCCGGCTAAAGCCACACACGCGAGATTGGCCGCTGGTGGTCCACTGCCATCACCACCACTCACACCAAGCACCACACAATGTTCCCAGGTTGAAGCCATGCACGCGAGACTGGCTGCGGTCCACTGCCACCACTGCCACGCACACAAAGCATCACACAATCTCATCAACTCCGACTTTCGCCCATCAGAGACGAAACAGGCAGCGGACAACTTACGCTCAGCATGGTCCGCGCCTGTAATGAAGTTCACCGAGTCACGCGCATGAGAATTAGGAGCATGTTTAGAGCAGCACTATACACAAAACCTGCAGCCGGGCCGAGCTCAAACAAACACAAACACACACACACAAACAAACATACAAACAAACACACACAAACAAACACACACAAACAAACACACATAAACAAACATACAGAAACAAACACACACCAACAAACACACACAAACAAACACACTCACCGAGTTCAATGATGTGATTCACTCAATCGCTCGCGCTATGATATTTCTGGTGGGTAGGTGATCTTAAATGCGAATAACTTCTGTGTTTTGTTAAATGTGTTCTTAATGAACCTGTATTACCACAGTTTGCGATGGTCAATGACGTAAATAAATGGAAAACGGAATTCATTTGAAATATAAACCACCACAAAATGTCTCACTTAATTTTCTGTTCGTAGCCGAACTCATCGCAAAAAGTGGGCTGCAATGCAATGTAGCTTTTAAATAAATTCCAACTACGTTGTCACACCCCACGATTGCTATTTGTTCGTTTTGCCGCTTCTTGTATGTTATGTTTGCGTTAGTACTGATGTACAATTGGAATTGAAAATACAACTTGCATGCAACAATACAACACCAGCACACATATGTGCAGTGGCACGGAAAATGTCTCGGAGTTCCGTGGGTGACAAAGTTATTGTGAAGCGGATCCTTTCCACGCAACACCCATAGGGTGAATGCTACTCTTCCAAGGTTAAGGGGGAGGGCACTGCTCCCTCGGTCCACCCGGTTCCTGCGCTCTGGCATATATAAGACGTATAGACTTTGATGCGACATTTCACTAATTATCATCTGGATCCCATCCCTTCGCCAACCTCATCAGCCAATACTAAGCCTAATTTGCCCAGCCAGCGGTACGAGATTCCGGATGATTTTGGCGGTAGTGTGAGAGTTCCGAAGTACCGCGAGCCTCTCTGGTGACCGATCCGCTCCCCGCTCGCCGCTCCCCGCTCCCTACTCCCCGCTTCCTGCTCCACGCTCCCTGCTCCCTACTCCCTACTCCCCGCTCCCCGCTCGCCGCACGCCTCGCAGCCGTCTCGCATCAGTGTCGCAGCACCTGGCCGGGCCATCTGAGGCCGCACCACAGCCGGCTCGCATCAGTGTCGCAGCAGCTGGTCAAGCCATCTGAGGCCACACCGCAGCCGGCTCGGTCGCTCTGCCGGCGAAATTAGTGCGCCTTTATTGCCACCTGCGCCGGCCGGGGGCGGCGATTACCACGCCCCACCGGCGGCGACAAAAACTTTCGCCGGCACGTCTCGACCAGCCGGCACGTCCAGTCACGGCCCCGGCCGTCGGCGGCCCGGCCGGACACCGGCTGCCAGACTGGACACCGGACGGACGCCGGCTGACACAGACTGGACACCGGCTGACACCGGCCGGACACCGGTCGGACACCGGCCGACACCGGTCGGACACCGGTCGGACACCGGCTGACACCGGCCGGACACCGGTCGGACACCGGTCGGACACCGGCCGGACACCGGCCGGACACCGGCCGGACACCGGCCGGACACCGGCCGGACACCGGCCGGACACCGGCTGACACCGGCTGGACACCGGCCGGACACCGGCTGGACACCGGCCGGACACCGGCCGGACACCGGCCGGACACCGGCCGGACACCGGCCGGACACCGGCTGGACACCGGATTGACACCGGCCGGACACCGGCTGACACCGGCCGGACACCGGTCGGACACCGGCTGGACACCGGCTGGACACCGGTTGGACACCGGCCGGACACCGGCCGGACACCGGCCGGACACCGGCTAACACCGGCCGGACACCGGCGACACCGGAACCGACACCGGTCGGCCCGGCACACCGGTCGGACACCGGCCGGACACCGGTCGGACACCGGTCGGACACCGGCCGGACACCGGCCGGACACTGGCCGGACACCGGCTGGACACCGGCCGGACACCGGCTGGACACCTGCTGGACACCGGCTGGACACCGGCCGGACACCGGCCGGACACCGGCCGGACACTGGCCGGACACCGGCCGGACACCGGCCGGACACCGGCCGGACACCGGTCGGACACCGGTGACACCGGCCGGACACCTCGGACACCGGTCGGACACCGGCGACACCGGCTGACACCGGTCGGACACCGGCTGGACACCGGCCGGACACCGGCCGGACACCGGCCGGACACCGGTCGGACACCGGTCTGACACCGGCTGACACCGGTCGGACACCGGACGGACACCGGCTGGACACCGGCTGGACACCGGCCGGACACCGGCCAGACACCGGCTGGACACCGGCTGGACACCGGCTGGACACCGGCTGGTCGGTCGGTGGCGAGCACCAGCCGGCGGCGCCGCGAACGCCCGTCATGCCGGTCGGCCGCCAGCGCCGGCTCAGGCGTCAGCTGAGTGAGACGCGGCCGGCCGCCGGCCGCCGGCGCTCTTCGGACCGATTGTTCGGACGCGTTCCGACAGCTGGCCGATCGGCCAATCTGCCCGGCGTCGGCCGCCAGATCGGCTGCAGCATCCTAGGGCGGATGAGCTGGGGATGTGATGGCGGCTGAGCTGGGGATATAGTGGCGGCTGGGCTGTGGATATAGTGGCGGCTGAGCTGGGGATGCAGTGGCTACTCAGCTGGGAATGCATTGGCAGCTCAACTAGGGAGATAGTGGCGGCTGAGCTGGAAATATAGTGGCGGTTCAGCTAGGGATGTAGTGCCGGCTGAGCTGGGGATATAGTGGCGGCTGAGTTGGGGGTGAAGTGGGGGCTCAACTGGAAGTGGAGTGGCGATTTGCTCTGGATGTGGTGGCAGCTCAGTTTGGGATATAATGACAGACCAGCTGTGTGGTTCTGGCCGAACCAACGTCCTGTCATAACTGTAATGTAATGCAGTCCTGTCATAAATGCACTATCATGCTGTCCTGTGGTAAATGCACTGTCACACTGTCCTACCGAATAGTCGTCGTGACATGCTAAACATGGAGCAATCATAATGATATTATAATGTTAAAATTGGGATCAGTGATCAAGGAGCGACAACTGTTCATTTCTATGTCAACAGCTACGACTCTGCAGTAACAGTCTCTTTCTAATCACATAACTTCTACACCGCAGTTTTTCGAATAACATTAGTATACCCCTATTGCGATGTTTGTAAAAAAAACTGGACTGGATACTTCAGATGATCACTATGGCAGTGAGTCTAAGATCATGTGGTCACTAGGAATACCCCAGTCCTAACCTCAAGGTTGTGAAACCTTAATCATTAACACGCTACATGAGAGCAAATTACACGCAACTTCCCATACTCCCTATGAAGGTTAGTATGCTCCCGTCAAAGGGGCAGGGCTGGACAGTTGGTGTTGGCAGGCTGTCACGAGCAGCCAGCTGTCGGCGGGCAACTGCTGGCAAGCTGCCCGACATTTCCAGCTTCATTAGGAGCAGTTAATCCTCGCATGTCCACTGACGATGCAAAAAGGTGCTTTCTGCCGGCTGGGCACGCGAGCCACCCCAGCTATCTTGGACACTTTTAGGTTGTGTAATAACCCACCAATTATACAAGGCGTGTGACAACCGCTCAGGTTTCTTTTTGCGGATCACGCGTAGTGATGGTCTTCCTTGTGAAAATTACGGGTGACGACTGCAGATAACTTATTATGTTTTTCTGGTCATCATAATCTCTGGGCTATTGCACACATAGTTTTACGTGCGAATTAGTTTCTATTCTGTTTTTACGCTTCTCGGTACACCGTTCCGAAGCGTAATTAAATCTGCTTCTCGATTTGTTTGGATTGTCAGGACCATGCTGCTTAAATGCCAAGGTTTATCCCCTTCCCCTCTATCTTTACTTGTCTCTTCTGAGGGCAGGATATATATGTATATACTCGTATATATATATATATATATATATATATATATATATATATATATATATATATATATATATATATATGTGCATATACTGACCCTTCCCTATCATCTCTTAGTCTTCTCCGCTTGCCCTTCGCTTCTGTCCTTCGTTTTCCTATTCCATCTACTCTTCTCTCTTCTCTCTATCCTATCTCTCTACCTCTCTATCTCTCTATCTCTCTATCTCTCATCTCTATCTCTCTATCTCTCTATCTCTCTATCTCTCTCTCTCGTATCTGTCCTTCGCTCTATCTTTTCTCTCTATCTCTCTATCTCTCTTTCTCTCTTCTCTCTCTCTCTCTCTCTTCACTATTACTTTTAAGCGTGCTATGCGTCGCTAGTTTTTGCCGCAGCTGCCTAACCGACCCAAACGATGAGAAAATATGGCCACGGACATACCACGGGTCATGACAGTCGTTTTCAAGAGTGCTTGACTGTAGTCTGTTATTAGGTCGGCATTTCAACCGGACCAGCTGTTGCACATTCATCGGCCCTGTTTTTCTGCGGCATGCGCTCTCCCTTAGTGCGGAGTGTTTGCCATTGTTTTCTGGAGCTCCGAGCCGTTTCCGTTTAGGGTTAAGGTGTTTTTTCTTCAGTTGTCCGAATGAGTTAGAAACGTATTGTCAAAAGGTGATGACATCGGTATAATTGAGCAGTCTTTACTTTGTTCTGCTTGTTGTCGGCTCATCAGTCTGTATACTTCGGTCATGGAAAAATAATGTAATCCATCCACGTCTTGCACGTCATTGCACCCATATTCACACCGGTACTGAACGTGCTGTATTTGGCTCCGTTGCGACAATTTTGCACAAATCAGCCCACAAATTATCGCATCAATCACAAATCAAATCACAAATCACAAATCACAAATCGTCACATACAATTAGCCTGCGGATAGATCCTAGCCAGATCGACAGCACCTATTGCCGGATCAGGAGTGGTTGGCCTGAATGTGTGAACTGTACTGCGGACTTAGATAGGTATGTACATCTGAGTGCTTGTTCTACACATTTCATCACACAACTCGAAGTTGAAAAGAAACGGCGACTGTCCAGGCCAAACAGAAACCGAATCAGACCCAGATCTGCCATTTCAGAACTGATCGGTTGCAAGTTTATTATCGTATGGTATACTATTTAAGCATCATATTACTATCATTTTATTATATATTATCATAGCATATCTATATGCATATTGTGATAGGCATATGCACACAGTTGTACAAATGCACACACCTATTCGATATCACATGCGCACATGCACATTTGTTTTCATATACATTATTACATGCGCGTTTTTCATTGCATTCCCCCCATGTTTGTAATATGTCAGATCATCTGTTAATCTTTACTAAATGCTATTGACGGAGCCAAGGTGACCATGACGGAAACCCCACCCTCTTTCGACGCTTGAACAACGCCGAAACTTGATGAAAGGCTCCGAGCTGAGATCAAATTTCGATTGATTTAGCTCTTGGCCATTCATCATTTACCAGTTGTTGCCAGACATCCGCTGAAGTCTGGTGGTGCAAATCTGAGTGCGGTTATCCAGGAATGTGTCATCAATCCGATAGCTACTTCGGACAGTTAACGTGCAGTTCTCTAAGAGATATAAACGCATGGCTGGAGATCCCGGCTGGGTGGCCAGCGGTGGTTTTCCAGCACGCAAATTGGTATTTTGTCCCGTCTTGCGTCGGATAATAGCATGGCGTATGTCCTCCACCAATCCAGAGCACATTAGATTGTTTTCACCTGCTTATTGGGACCGCCAGCCGGCGGCCATTTTACCAGGCATGCCAATCGTTACCTTATTAGGCCTGCGATACTTATACTTGGGCGCAATTATGGTGCCCCTTGAATTTCGCCGAGGAACAGGGGCAGGACATAAAAAGCGCCCAGCTATTCATCCAGGCAACCAACTATGTGTTAGCAAAAACCACAATGCTGTAAACTGAGGGGGGGGGGGGGGAAGCACGCGAGGGAGACGTACATCACGACTTCGGGTACCAGTGCTGAAACAAATGTGTATCGACTCGAGGGTAACAATCTTTTGAAATCTGTATTCGCTTTCCTCTGATGTGTTGTAATAGGATCCATGCTGAAAAAGAAATGGGAGGAGGGAAGACACTTCGCATGCAAGATTAACATCTAGTTTGTTCAAACATCTGATCTACACTAATGTACCTCAAATATTGTCATCATTTAAATGCAATGGAGGAATATCGATCGATGAAGATTACAGCTTGAAGTTTGTTCCAATCTTAGGTGGAATAGCGCAATAGCGCATTACTGCCTGGGGTCACTTTAGGTCACGGACAGGAGAAGGCGAAGCCTGGTCAGTGGCGTGGCCAGGACTTGGTTAAGGAAGGGTGGGGTCGGTCATTTGAAGACGATCCCCAGATATATATATATATATATATATATATATATATATATATATATATATATATATATATATATACATATATATATATATATATATATATATATATTTATCAGGGGCCTACAGGATCCGGTTTATGTCTCATTGTTCGGGGCCCTTTCCAGCTGACGCGACCCTCTCTAGCTGGCATGGGCATTCCAGCTCTCAGGCGGATGCTCTCTTGTCTGCATGACCCTTGGCAATCCTCAGGGTGGACGATTTCAGAACAGAAAGACCCTTTTCATGCCACCTAAAGGTTTTTTCATTTTTATCTCTTATATATTTGCTCCTACGTCTTGAAGAGCCCTTCCCAGATGGGGTTATTGACATGCCAGTGATGCCATGTAGCTGCAATAGCAGGATCAGTGAAGTTTGTCGCAGTGATGTCGAATAGAAGCGATCAGTGACACATGAACTGTCCCACGGTTGGGGCGTGGGGAGGCAAGAGCCATCTTAAAGTCGATTATTTCCATGTAACACTCATATGGTTAGTGTTAAGCTAGCCCAGACTCGGGTGAGGGGGAGGGGCTGCCCCTCTGTCCCTCCCCTGGTTCCCACACACTTGAAAGCAATGTCAGAAGTTAAAGTGCCAGTAATGCATAGTAAAAGTGATGTCTGGAACACCAATGTTGTGCAGCAATAATGTCGTGCAACAAGCAGCGGTTCCAGGATTTGGCCATGGGGGTGGGTCAGGATCCAGGATTTGCCCATGGGGGGGGGGTCCAGGGTCCAGGATTTGGCCATTGGGGGGGGGCAGTCTCCGTCGGGTCAGTGACCCTTTCCGTCGGCTCAGGTGCCCTCTTCGTTGGTCCGGGCCTATATTTGTTGGTCAGGCCCTCTCCATTAGCCCGGGCCCTTCCAACGACCAGCGACACCCACAGTCGGCCAACATGCCCTTCACGTTGGCCCTTACCGGTGTCCTCAGCGTCTGATCGTTGAAACTCTCCCTCGGCTCGGAGGTCCTCTTGATCGTCCCGGCACCCTTTCCATCATCTCGGGGCTCTTATCGCCCACCCACATTCCCCTTGGAGCGCCAAATTTATTGTGTGCTTCGTCTCGGCCCATGTTAAGACACAACGTTTTAACGTCGCCCTTGGCCCCGAATGAGCCCAGGTGGGGGCATGACACCAGACTCTCCTGGATCCCCCACTGCGAATTTCTATGCATTTCGTGGGGCCTGGACCCCACCAACCTTAACATGGGACCCTGTAATATGGGCCCCACCAACCAAACTGGCAGCACTCGTTGCCTCAATGCATTGGGTCCCACCATTCATTTTCAAACTTCTCCGCCCATGAGTAAGTACTATCTATAGCATTCAGGTCGCGTGGAAGTGATGTTTCGAGCAGTAATGCTATGTGGCAATCATGTCGCTCAGCAGTAATTTCACGGGTGATGGAGTGGTTATTTTGCGTTGAGGGAGCAGTAGGGTCTGCAGCAGCCAAGTCACGTATCAGTATGACGGCACACCCTCCCCACAGTCGCCTAAACTAATAGTATGTAGTTTGGACAATAGATGGCAGCACCATCTCCGCTGCCTGGAAGGCACAAACTTCTTGAATAGTTTCACATTTGGTGTGGTGCACAGCATAGGCGGTGCTTCCATGTGGGATGGACAGGACCGCGTCCCCAAATATCCGTGACGTTTAGCATTATCCCCATGGTGTTGCGCGAAAGTAATCGACCTAAAACCCTTTTGCTCTCTCCGCTATACAAAACCGGCACGATGCCATGTCCATGATATTAGCAACGCATTCGCATTCGCATTCAGCATCCAATGATCCAATGATGCCAATGATGCACAGAGAACAACTGGAGGATGGTTCTGTGATGATCCCAATATGTCCCTCTGGGCCGTCATTCGGCGTCCCAGTCTTCTTGTGGGATTGTCGGAGCGGTCATGCTATGTTCTTCTTATTCTAGAGTTTCTTAACCGACGCAATGCGGAGCCAAGCGGAGTGAAATTGAACTAAACGTATTCATATTTTATGTGATCAGATCAGGCATGCACCTATGGTTAATCGGTTGCAGTCTGTTTCACACAACATTTCGGCGCGGCTTATCGGCCTATCTGTCTCTCAAGATCAGCTTCATGGCTTCTGAAAAGGGCTTTATTGTACAGACTATTTGTTTAAATTGCATATAAATCAGCCATGTGAATATTATGAGCATTAGTACGGTGTACCAGATAACAGTTATAAACTTCCGAAAAGAACGGTCACATGCTTGTATTCGCTCCTCTTCCCTGTTCCATTTTCCGTTTAAGATGCGTTTTTGGGCAGGGACTGCGCCACGTCATTTTGATTGGGGGGGGGGGGATAGCAAAGGCGTTCCCTAAAATCTGCCTGAGATGCAGGCTAAAAATATAGAATTTCTATGAATTTATCGGGTTTGTATTGTCACCGATAAGTGATCAGTTTTCATATCTTACAGTGAGGCATTTATAACTCATAAATTGCGTTCGTACTTCAAGAAAACTAAATTGAATTTACCTTTTGCCTACAAATTACACATGACGGGCGGGAGTGGTAGCTGGACAGAGCCTTCCCCTGATTACACATGACGGGCGGGAGTGGTAGCTGGACAGAGCCTTCCCCTGATTACACATGACGGGCGGGAGTGGTAGCTGGACAGAGCCTTCCCCTGATTACACATGACGGGCGGGAGTGGTAGCTGGACAGAGCCTTCCCCTGATTACACATGACGGGCGGGAGTGGTAGCTGGACAGAGCCTTCCCCTGATTACACATGACGGGCGGGAGTGGTAGCTGGACAGAGCCTTCCCCTGATTACACATGACGGGCGGGAGTGGTAGCTGGACAGAGCCTTCCCCTGATTACACATGACGGGCGGGAGTGGTAGCTGGACAGAGCCTTCCCCTGATTACACATGACGGGCGGGAGTGGTAGCTGGACAGAGCCTTCCCCTGATTACACATGACGGGCGGGAGTGGTAGCTGGACAGAGCCTTCCCCTGATTACACATGACGGGCGGGAGTGGTAGCTGGACAGAGCCTTCCCCTGATTACACATGACGGGCGGGAGTGGTAGCTGGACAGAGCCTTCCCCTGATTACACATGACGGGCGGGAGTGGTAGCTGGACAGAGCCTTCCCCTGATTACACATGACGGGCGGGAGTGGTAGCTGGACAGAGCCTTCCCCTGATTACACATGACGGGCGGGAGTGGTAGCTGGACAGAGCCTTCCCCTGATTACACATGACGGGCGGGAGTGGTAGCTGGACAGAGCCTTCCCCTGATTCCGACACCATTGAATACGGAAAATGGAAAATACACCAGAGCGCGTTGCCCTGCAACAGAGGTGGAGATCCTCGGAAAAGGGGATCAAGGAACGAACAGTGAGGTTAAAAAATCAATAAAAATGCAATTCAAACAATAGGAGAGACCGAGGCAACTTCAAGCCGATGTATTGTTAAACCTAGGTTGGATTTTGTGTATGAGTGGGAAATTCTTGCCGCTAGGCACACCTTCTGGGATCTCGAGAGGTCTCCACCCATGCATTACATCAGCATCACTCCAGCATTACATTTTAGAAAGGAAGGCTTAAATCAGCTCGCCGTGGTCACGTGCACGTTCGCCCTGTATCACCCTTACAACTGAAATTATTCAAAATCGAACTCTTTACGTGCGCACCAAGCAACTTCGATTTAGAAAACAATGCATTGTGCAGCTATTCAAATCACTCGTCACTATTTAGTGCCGTTTTTTATCGGAACTTTCACGACGCACCAACTCATTCTACATTTTACAGCCACGCGGATTTGTAGCGGCGGCGAAAAGCGACAGGACTGCCAGCAGGAGAGACCAGCGCTCCACCCCGGACTAACCTCTGTCCTTTTCGTGTCGCTTTTCATTCATATATTTCCAGCTCATGATACAGTTAATGAAAAGGTGAGGTCATGTCACGGGTCACCCTTGGTCAGCATACCAAACGGGCCACATACGCTACGTACGGCCACCCCGCTGTGGTGCCCGCCCGGTGTGGCACGTGTGACTGGGCGATTTAGGTACTCCATCAACTTTCGGCCAACCTTGCTTCTGCCACACTTTAAAAGTTGAAACATCTTGTGCAACCAACTCATTGGGTGCCTCACACCAAACAACCGTCTGTCTCCTCACCAACATGTCTGCATGCATAGCCACTGTACAAAGATCACCGTCCTCGATGATGCCCTTCGATGCTCCGACCGAACCAGCTTCAATGCCAACAGAGGCGAACTTTGAACCATCACAACAGCGGATTTCAGTAAAGCCTTTGATAGCATCGATCACGGTGATCTCATTCAAAAACTCCGATGGTACGGCATTGGCCCTACCTGGTTTCGCAGTTACCTGGATGGCCTGGAGCAGATCGTGAGAGCGGGCTCGGAGATCGTCCCGTCAGCCACAGTGTCCCCCCAGGGTTCCATAGCCTGCTTGCTGTTCAGCCTCTTCACCGGCTACCTTTCCTGCGCCGAATGAGCCGAATGAGTAGAAGCAGAATGAGCCGAGGCGCCACCAATCTTGTCGGCCTCGGAACGGAACGGGCAGACACGGGCAGCTGGGTTCATTGCCAACGTTTAGAGAAGTGAGCCTGCTATTTTGTGGTATGCAAAATGTCATGAGTTTCGTGGCGTTTCGTACTTTTTGTTTCGTAAATCCAAGCGTATGAGGTAATGATCGTGTTGTTCATTGCCTTCTTGTAAATTTCCTCGGCATCGTGTATTGAGAGAAGCAACGGAATATATTGTGCCACATGATAGCTACATTAATGAAGAATACACCACCAAGAACTAACCACTGTTTTAGTGCCGTTTTACAGACCGCTGAACGCACTGGCGAAGGGCTGTAATAAACGCCATCATCATCGCGTTAGAAGCGACACCCTAGAAGCTCCGCTCATACAGGCAAAATGGAAAAGAGCGCGTTAAAAATAAGAACTGCACCTGTTAATTATACATTTTACTTTCTGCATGCGGAATTTGGGGGATGCAGAGGTGGAACTTTTCAGCTTTTCCGAAATAATTGGGTTGGAGAGGGGGCAAGTGGGTCTTTTCATGCCATACTTCCCAGTCAACGTCCTTGCTAAGCTCCAGCAACATTGGGGATGGGGGAGGGCGTGCCCTCCGCCCCTCCCCCACACCACCAAAAAACATGCAAAGTTTCAACCCAGGGTGTACATCGCTATATCTACCACCCGAAATGACCGCGGGTTTCGGTCTTCAAGCACACTGCATGCACTCCCCCAGCTCCACAGTGCCAGTGCCGGGACTGGGCTGGCAGCGGCTCGTCCGCAACCGCAGCACGCCACCGCACGGATGCGGCGCAGACAGATCTGATCGGGGTTCGACTCGGACCGGGCCGGCGCGCGTCGCCAGGTAGGCCGCCGCGACGCCGGCGGCTAAAAGGCCACCGCCGTCGCTGCTGCCGCCTGGCGGCCCGCGCCCACAACTGTGGCCAAACAGCCGGCGGCGGGCGGCGGCGCGGACGCGGCGGCAAATCCGACAGTCCGTGTTAGCGCGTCTGTGCTGGTGTGCTGAAAGGGGTCGTTGCTGCGGGTCGGGTGGACCCCCACCGACGCCGCTGGAGACGGATAGCGCCGCCAATCCACAGGCAGGTATGTGAGTGTTTCGTTCCCCTCCGTATTGGGACACTACCGGAACTGACCTGTTTTATGGTTTTCCCCGCTGCATGCTTGCACTCAGTGTCGTCTGATTCCGTTTCGGCGCGTTTTAATTTCAGTTTGGATATTCAACTGCTCTGCAATCCGTGGCTGCTCAGGACGACCTTTGCGTCGACTGACTTTGTTTCGTATAATTTGAGCCGCTGTTCACTCCTTATTCGGATAGGAGGGGCTGATCAGTAATCAGCCCGCGTCCTTATTTTGCATACACCCGGTGCTGACAGGACGGAAGACTGGCTCCCCGTCGGATACTTCCTTACGGTACATTCCGCGTGTCGTGCGCCGGAATCCCCAGAGCGGCTGGCGCACGAGTTCAGCATACGGCAGCGAGTCTGTAGTCGGCTTTACAGCGGAACTTTGCTCGCAGGTCACGTGGTCTCGGGAACGAGATAGAGGGAGAAGACCCGGCATAGTAATCTGCATAAATTAAAAGCGACCAGCAGATATAATTCACATCAGTTTTAATAACGAAATAGGTTTTACTATTGACGCTGCTGAAATAAGTAGAATTAAACTTACGAATATCAGCAAATTGCAATACGCTTTCTAATTTACGTCGAGACTGCACTCAGCTCTACGGTATCTGGCAGCGGACGGATGACTGCCAGATGACAAATTGGCGCTGTGGTTAAATTAGCGAAGGATGCGGTTATAAGCCAACTTCCTGAGCAACGGTAGAGAAAATGATAACAAAAGTACACTTAATCGATGTCAACCAAGTTTATAAATCCATACCTGATACTGCCGACATGCTCACGCCGCACAACTAATAAATAATCACAACACATCCCACGAGTAGGACGCTCGTGCACCGACTGATTTGTTGCCTGCCGCGTACTGGGATATAGGTTTCGGAATATAAAATGGTTTAAGGAACATTATACTAAAACAATCAGTCTAAAATCGTTTTATTCTCACCACCAAGAAACAAGTTTTGTCAATGAAAAAGTTCAGAAAATTGAGTAAATCAATTCTTGTTAATAATAAATGTTCGATGTACTTTTTAGTTCATGTCTGGAATGTTTAGTTGAAGCAAGGAATGACTTGGAAGGATGTAAAGCGACTAGACGGGAGAGCAAGTTGCCGCTGTAAAACCGACTAGTGTGGCTTCCCTGGCCAGTGGCCGGGACGAGCCGGCTGGCCCGGCGAGCAGTTTGAATGTGCGGCTAAGATGCGCCCAGCAGCTCAGACTTCCCAGCTGGCGCTTCAGAAACGGCCGCATCAACAGAATGTGGTGACAAAGGCGCACGCAGGTAGAGGATGATTGAACCACAAGGGAGGAACCCGCTCCCGTTTTTTGGCCATCGTGGGAAAAATAGGAAGCTTACGTATCCAGTAACGGGTGGGCCTGGTCCTAACTGCTGACGCCACCTCTGAGTGCGCCTGTGTGTGGTGGTGGGTGGCCGGACGAGCCTTCGGGCCGCGACGGGACGCGACAGACGGTGCAAGGCTGGCATTGAGCGTGGATGTCACGGGGTCACCGCACTGAGTCACCAACGATTGCCGGTGGGGGAGGGGAGGCACCTGTCACTCTTGGTAGGTGACCTTGCACAACGGTAGGTTGAGTATCAGGGGTGGAAATGTATGTACTTTTGGGCGTGCTGGAGGCCCCATGCAGGCGTGAGCCCTCACAATAACTTCGGACTTTAGCATGGAACCCTATGAAATGGTCCTCTCAATTGGTTCAGGTCTTTCCATTTCCTCCATTCATTGAGCCAGGGCTTATTGAATGGATAAAATTGAGAGGGCTCCGCAAAATAATTTGGAGGGCTCCCAATTATGTTTGGAGATGTTCCGCCCTTGATTGAGACACGTTTATTAGCTAGGAATTAGTAAGTTTGTTTTCCTGGCGGGCTAACGCCATGCAAGCTGCACCTTCCGTACCGACATATCATCTTTAACATTAGCCTTAGTACGTTTTATGGAAGCTGATCGGGCAGGTGTTTCCCAAATCCAACTTTGCCCCTCCCTGTAACCTGTGCCAACTTTCAGCTATCGCTCCTGCGCCTATAGATAGCATACGCCAGTTTCTTGTGGTGATCTTCCAGGACATGAGGTCCTCATCACTCAAACTGTTGAAAACTGCGTAAGCACAGGCTCGTGAATTAATAATTTTCAGAACCTAAAGGAACTAGTTTGCTTATGCTGCCCCTCCCCCTCTAACCATGTTAAGCCGCGAATGATCAACTCTGGTCGAAGCGCCCTAAAGCCCAAATTACTAGCCATGTTAAGCTGCTCCAATTTTGATTTTGAATGCGTCCCTGGTAGATCAGTCTGAAAGATTCACTGGCTTAGCTAGCGCATGTCGTCACCAAGGCGGTTGCAACCCTCACCAACCGAGAGCATTTCGTCATTTTCCCCATCCGAGAGGTCGTCAGTTCCCGCACCATTGTTATTTCTCCTGTCACCACGCTATGCAGCTTCGCAACAGAGCTGAGCGTGTTTCCAGTCCAGCATTACCGAGAGCACTCCAGAGGCATGCGATTCTATGCTTGCAAGGCAATAGCTGACCATCCAGGACAGCCGAAGTCCCGCATGTTGCGGAAATCTGGTATCGGCGGCTTCAATCGGCCATGCACGGTACCCGTTCGAGACACAGTTATAGCTCAGTTCATGGAAATGTGCCGAAACAACGAAAACGTGATGTCACGTACGTCGTTGCAGACTCGTCCAGAACGTTTTGCAGTTGACACGTAACATGGATTAATTGTAATGACTGAAAACACCCTGTTTGTGCCTGTTGCATAGTTAACTAGGTTCACTGAGCTTAGATCAGAGATAATTCGACTTTTCCGGTGCAGAGTACATAATTATCATCCCTCGGAATTAAAAGATAAAGTGACGCAACCACCAATAGCTTCCCAGAAAATGTTCGAAATGGTCCGGGGACAAGGCCATTCGTAGACAGTTTCCTTGCAAACAACGCTATAGAGCTAATGATAAAACCACCCTGAAGTTCCTTCCTGTAGTTCCGGGACCATCGCGCCCTACACTGAATAGGAAGCCACGTCTGTGAATGCCGGCTACAATGTCTGCTTGTTTTTTTCTTCCAAGAACAATGCAGGTACCCGCCGTGGACAATGATTCAGCACCATTTGGAATGGAGTGGACCGCTTCACACAATGCGCCGGTTATCGACCTGGCGCTACGCTGCAGTTCCTGGTGCCACACGGTGCATCCCCGCCAAGGTGTCCAGAAAGACACTATCCACACCCACCTCCTAGCACCCAGCAACCTATGTGCGTGTTCCAGGAGCCTGAACACTGGCTGATTCAAGAGCGGGGCAAAATAAAACAGTTTCCCCTCGAACGCTTCACGATAGTCACCGGGTTCACCTTTTCACAGTCGATGCACTTTACGCCACCACTCTGACTGTGGGTGTTGCCTGCGTTGAGGGTGTTTGTGGTGACATCGTTCAGAGTTATGTCAGAGTGCGTGACGTGGAAGCAGTTCAGGTACGTGGCGTGGAAGCAGTTCAGGTAGGCTCAGTGGTACTTCTAATCGTTCAGAGTTATGTCAGGCACGTGACGTGGAAGCAGTTCAGGTACGTGACGTGGAAGCAGTTCAGGTACGTGACGTGGAAGCAGTTCAGGTACGTGACGTGGAAGCAGTTCAGGTACGTGACATGGAAGCAGTTCAGGTAGGCTCAGTTGAACTCCTAATTGTTCAGAGTTATGTCAGGCACGTGACGTGGAAGCAGTTCAGGTAGGCTCAGTGGAACTCCCAATCACCTGGCTTGTGAACGTCGAGAATAGGTTTCTTCATCGAAAGATTTCTTAATTTCCTTCAGAGCTGAACTACGGTTACCCCCCCCCACCCCTCATACACCACACTTCAACATCTCGTTCCTTCCTCTACCACTGCCCCCGTTTGGACTCTTCGCGCCGAACATGCGGCCCGAGCCTCGGTCGGCCTCCGTCGCCGCCTGGGCCATGTCCCCTTCGGAGGTGCACCTGAACCTGGATGCTTTTGTGCCAGGGGAGGTGATGTGGAAGAAATCAGTACGCATCCCGGCGAAGTGTCTCGACCAGTAGGCTTGTTGATCGAGGTCGGCATAGCCCACTTCTAGGAAGCTGTGTGCAGCTGGAGAAGTAGTATTCATTGCAGCCGACACCCGTTGTCCGATGATTGCTTTCCGCTGCCTTTTCTCTCCTGCAGCTTCCCGGGAGATCCGCAAGTACAATGTGTGCACTGTATTTACCGTGCGTTGCACTTGGTGCAGGAAAGATGCTCACACGTTGCAGGCCGTGGGAATTCCGAATGTTTCTCCACATGCAGAATCCAGTGGCCGGACCAAGGCCCAACCGCAAAGTGGGCAGAGCTCGGAAAACGGCCGGTGTGTGCCAAATCTGACATTTTCCCTGCAACGCGAACCGTCGGCTGTTCGGCAAACCACACCTTTTGTCAAAACACTTTTGTTTTTTGTTGGTCATGGCATGCTGCTAGTTGGGCAGGTGGAGCACCTACCGTAACCGGCTTATATGCATCCGGTACAGTGACCGAGGTTTCATCAATAACGTTTAAAAAATTTAGAAGTGTCTAGTGCTGAATGACGTTGGGTGCAGGTCCATCGTACGTTAAGACCGGTTCATGTAAGTCCAGCGGGAAGAATAACGAGATATGAGACAGTGCCCCCGCTGGGCAGGATGGCGCTCAAGTCTCGGGTGGTTGACGATAGCGCCGCGACGATGACGGGTACTGCCCTCGGCCCGCGGCCGCAGCCGGCCGGCGGACGGCAGCCGCCCGCGTCTCTGGACACTCCCGAGCCCCAGACGGCAGCCGCCCGCGTCTCTGGACACTCCCGAGCCCCAGACGGCAGCCGCCCGCGTCTCTGGACACGCCCGAGCCCCAGACGGCAGCCGCCCGCGTCTCTGGACACTCCCGAGCCCCATACGGCAGCCGCCCGAGTCTCTGGACACTCCCGAGCCCCAGACGGCAGCCGTTCACGTCTCTAGACACTCCCGAGCCCCAGACGGCAGCCGTTCACGTCTCTGGACACTCCCGAGCTCCAGACAACCGCCCGCGTCTCTGAAAACGCCGAAGCCCCAGACAGCAGCCGCTCTCATCTCTAGACACGCCCGAGCCCCAGACGGCAGCCGTCCGCGTCTCTGGACACTCCCGAGCCCCAGACGGCAGCCGCCCGCGTCTCTGGACACTCCAGAGCCCCAGACGGCAGCCGTTCACGTCTCTGGACACGCCCGAGCCCCAGACGGCAGCCGCCCGCGGCTCTGGACACTCCCGAGCCCCAGACGGCATCCGTCCGCGTCTCTGGACACTCCCGAGCCCCAGACGGCAGCCGCCCGCGTCTCTGGACACTCCCGAGCCCCAGACGGCAGCCGTTCACGTCTCTGGACACTCCCGAGCCCCAGACGGCAGCCGTCCGCGTCTCTGGACACGCCCGAGCCCCAGACGGCAGCCGCCCGCGTCTCTGGACACTCCCGAGCCCCAGACGGCAGCCGTCCGCGTCTCTGGACACTCCCGAGCCCCAGACGGCAGCCGCCCGCGTCTCTGGACACTCCCGAGCCCCAGACGGCAGCCGTTCACGTCTCTGGACACTCCCGAGCCCCAGACGGCAGCCGTTCACGTCTCTGGACACTCCCGAGCTCCAGACAACCGCCCGCGTCTCTGAAAACGCCGAAGCCCCAGACAGCAGCCGCTCTCGTCTCTAGACACGCCCGAGCCCCAGACGGCATCCGTCCGCGTCTCTGGACACTCCCGAGCCCCAGACGGCAGCCGCCCGCGTCTCTGGACACTCCCGAGCCCCAGACGGCAGCCGCCCGAGTCTCTGGACACTTCCGAGCCCCAGACGGCAGCCGTTCACGTCTCTGGACACTCCCGAGCCCCAGACGGCAGCCGTTCACGTCTCTGGACACTCCCGAGCTCCAGACAACCGCCCGCGTCTCTGAAAACGCCGAAGCCCCAGACAGCAGCCGCTCTCATCTCTAGACACGCCCGAGCCCCAGACGGCAGCCGTCCGCGTCTCTGGACACTCCCGAGCCCCAGACGGCAGCCGCCCGCGTCTCTAGACACTCCCGAGCCCCAGACGGCAGCTGTCCGCGTCTCTGGACACTCCCGAGGCCCAGACGGCAGCCGTCCGCGTCTCTGGACACTCCCGAGCCCCAGACGGCAGCCGCCCGCGTCTCTGGACACTCCCGAGCCCCAGACGGCAGCCGTTCACGTCTCTGGACACGCCCGAGCCCCAGACGGCAGCCGCCCGCGGATCTGGACACTCCCGAGCCCCAGACGGCATCCGTCCGCGTCTCTGGACACTCCCGAGCCCCAGACGGCAGCCGCCTGAGAGTGAATAGAGCATTCCTTGCAGGCTGGGAAAATCCCAACACGGGTAGGCCAAGATGTGTGTGGGTAAAATCCGAGATGTGTTGAATAAGTTCAGTTGATTAAGGTATACGAAAATGAGTTTTAAAAGCTCCAGGTAATCATCGCCAAGTATGGGACGATAAAGGAGTTGGAAGTTTGTATTCGTAACGAAACGTCGCGGTGGAAGGCGCAATGTGCAACAACGTGATAGGCAAATGAAGCACAAAGTAAAATTAAATGTTCCATTGTGTGTGGAACACAACAGTGGCTGCACATTGGCGCTGAATCATTGCTGATTAAATGCCGCTGGGTGCGGGTTGAACGGCCCAAGAGGAGGCGCGACAGAACAAGTGCACATAAACGACCGGTTTGGTCAACCGCTGACGAAGAGCACTGGGCGGAGAGTGCGTTTTATTCTGAACGGGCGATGGTGTGGTGTTTGCGTTCCTTGGTTCGCGTGTCACTGTGGATCCATGGCGCTCCATGGATCGCATCGTGCGCGAGCTGTCCGATCCACGCCACTTTCTTCCCCGGCAGTCTTCACGTGGAGCCCCGGAAACCATCCAGGGAGTGCCCTGTCGCAGGAGTACACATTTCTTAATGGAATATTGTCTGGTGTATCCCTAGCCGGCGACGCCACAGATCATCTGTGAAGTCACCGCGAAAGTTCAGTGGTTAAGCTGAGCATCCGGCATGCCAGGGGTACGGGGTTCGATTCTCCTCGGTGCCTGTCCTTTCTGCTAGGGTGAGGGACAGGTGACGCCATATGGCCCGATCTGCTGAATGCGTCGTAAACTCATAACCACCGCTACTTAACCTAACCGGACAGCAATGTCAGGCTCGGACAACCAACCTGGCTTCAGGCAGTCAGGTCAGGATTGAACGAGTAGGTCAAGCCAAGGCCCGTCAGCTAAGCCAGGTCAAATTGGGCAAGGGTTAGACAGTCTGTTCAGGTCTGATCTGGCTCGGATGGTCACATTCGAATGAAACGGTCAGATCAGGATCACACAGGTCAGGTGATGTCAGGTCAGGGTCGGACAGTCAGAGCATGGTCGGACAGTCAGATCAGGATCGTACGGGTCAGGTCAGGCTGGGTCAGGGTCGGACAGTCAGATCAGGATCGGACGGGTCAGACGGGTCAGGTCAGGCCGGGTCAGCGTCGGACGGCCAGATCAGGTCAGGATGGAATCAGACGGTCGGGCCAGGCTGGTCGCCAGGCCGACCGCCACGTCACATGCCATATAACAGGCCGACCAGACTGTCGTGTCAGGTCGGGTCGGGTCGGAATCTGACGGCCGTGTGGGGATCAGTGACCTGCTCGGGTCAGTGGCGGGCCCGTGGCCATCTGGCGCGGTCCGGCGGCCGTCCGGTCGTCGCCTGCACGCTCTGCCGGCTCCACTGTGTGTGGCGGCCGGTGGCCGGCCGAGTCATGCGACGAGCCCGCCGCTGCCGCCGCCGCCGCTGCCGCCGCTGCTGCTGCCGGACGTTCACCTCGGCTGGACGGGCGCTGCGGCTTCCGGGAGGCTGCCGCGACGGCGGTCACACCGCCGGCCGTCCCGCGTCCGCGGCTCCGTCCAGAGAGGGCGGCCGTCACACCGCCGCAGTCCCGCGTCCGCGGCTCCGTCCAGAAGGAGCGGCGGTCACACCACCGGAGTCCCGAGTCCGCGGCTCCGTCCAGAAGGAGCGGCGGTCACACCGCCGCAGTCCCGAGTCCGCGGCTCCGTTCAGAAGGGGCGGAGGTCACACAACCTGAATCCCGAGTCCGCGGCTCCATCCAGAGGGGGCAGAGGTCCGCAGCTCCGCCAGAGGGGGCGACGGTCATCCCCCCCCCCACGTCCGCAGCTCTGCCAGAGAGGTGACCTCTCTGTCAGTTCTCTACTGTTCGTCCCCAATTTTTGCTGTTGATTTATCATTCAGCAGTCTCTGCGCAGTCTTCCTTAGGGGACGAGCACTGCGTGTTATCTCAGTCTCATCTTCGCTGTGTCACATTCTGGGCATACATTGGACGCATTGCCATCATCGTCACCGTCGCGTAGCGACCGTAGACATCCTTACAGCATGCTATAGTTTACGCTGGTGCCTATTATGACACTTTTCATCCGGAAAAAAAACTTTTCAAGTAACTGACGCGTGCCATTTATCTTTCCTCGGGTAAGATAAATGGCAGTCAGTTTCTCACGGTGTGAGAAGCTGAAGACCACCTGTCGGGCCGGCACCGTGCCCGTTAGAAGCGCCGTGCTCGCCACCGTGCTCGTCACCGTGGCCCGCCGTCGAGGGCGTGCAATCCGCGCCGCACTCGCCGCCGTGCGCGTGCTCAAAGGCGGCTGACGACCGAGACGTGGCGACGTGACGTGACGTAGCGTGACGTGGCAGGTCGAGGACGCTCGGCGTGCATCGATCCCTGCTGCTCTCGGGTGGGCACTCCGGACGGCGCCGTCGCCGGCAGCGCGGGGGCACTCCCACCGACTGCTCGGCCGACACCAGATGTGGTTCGGCCACCATCCTGTCGCAATTCAGCCATGCTTCTGCAGCACTCCTGTCGCACTTCAGCCACACTTCTGCAGCACTCCTGTCGCAATTCAGCCACACTTCTGCAGCACTCCTGTCGCATTTCAGCCATTCTTCTGCAGCACTCCTGTCGCAATTCAGCCACACTTCTGCAGCACTCCTGTCGCATTTCAGCCACACTTTTGCCACACTCCCATCGCTCTCCTGTCGCACACCTGTGACACTCCTTCAACTTACTGGCCACACTCTTGCGACACTCCTGTCACACTCCCTCAACTTACCGGTCACACTCCTGTCACACTCCCTCAACTTATCGGTCACGCTCCTGTGACACTTCCCAACTTACCGGCCACACTCCTGCCACACTTGTTGCGTGTGTTGGCCGCAATGCCACACATCACTGGGGCCGAACCAATGTTAGTGTCAACTCAGTAGCTCGGTGTGAGAGTGACATGTTGATTAACGTCTTGCCAGGGTGTCGCCGCCTTCAGTTTCCTGGTGGAGTTCCAACCTCAAGGGCGCAGGAACGATTGCTGTGTTAAAAGAGTACGGCTGTGGCCGTTTCTTATCTCGGATGTGGTCCGGATCCCAGGAACCCTAGCGGTGGTGACGCCGTTGCCCCTTACAATGTTTTGTACTTCAAAAGCGCTAAAGGCCAGTGAGTTAACCTCCGGCAGAGTAACCTCGCCGATGAGTCATCATCTTCAGGAGGAGAGGACAGGAGACACTGGCACCGAAATGTCATCTTGTCTATGAATTGGGGTTCCAGCGGAACATGCGTCCTAAGTTCAATGCAAAGTGGGCATAAATGTATGCGCAGCGTAACCTGGTGTGATATTTCCTGTTGGATTCAAAACTAAGCGACGCGGCGTGTTCGTAACCCCCAGTATTTCAGCTACGGCCGTCCTGTTGAGTTTCCCGTGCTGCTTGAGCCTGCTCCGACGGAGCTGCTGGAAGACCTGAAGGCGTGTTGTCAACTCCTAGGCTCTGCCGTGTTCCTCTATGTGACTGGCGGTGGCGGTCGACACGTTCGGCTCAGCACGGCCGCCGTGGTGACGCATAGCAGCTGCACTTCGGACGGCTGGTGGTCAGTAGCCGAGCGTGGGTGCGTCCACCCGAGCCCGCCGAGTCTGTCGAGTCTGTCGAGTCTGTCGAGTCTGTCGAGTCTGTCGAGTCTGTCGAGTCTGTCGAGTCTGTCGAGTCTGTCGAGTGCGTCGAGTGCGTCGAGTGCGTCGAGCCTGCCGAGCCAGCCGAGCCCGTCGAGCCCGTCGAACCCACCGCACGCACCGCACGCACCGCACGCACCACACGCACCGTACCCGCCGCTGAACATCTGCTCTGGCCACACGGCTGCACGGGACGCCCTGATTCGAGCTGGAAGCAAGCACACACGGCTTATGAGTGTATGTGCAGCCGTCCAACACAGGCGCCCTCGCCTCCAACCCGGACTGGAGGAAAGCACACACGACTCACATGAGTGCGCCTCCAGGAGCGCGACGTTCGCTTGGTTACCCCTTCAATGTCTTATTCGCCTGGCTATCTTCACTGTACTGCGAAGAAGCGCCAAGGACGTGCACACACACATTTCGCATAGCGACACCAAGCATCGGCTCCGACAAGTGTTAGCACTCGGTAAACATTGGCTTGGGACGCGGCAGGCGGCAGGTTTTTGACACGTCACAGCCGTCCATGTTGCGAATGCTAAACAGCGTCAATCATTGTGGGGATGTTTGCCCGCCACTAACCGCTCGTGTGCCGCGCTCTTCACTCTCTCCCTACCCAGTGTTGACTGTCACTGGTCAGATGGGTTTCGTGATTTGGTGGGAGTTTGTAAGTGGGCTGTCAAGCGTCCTGATGCGTTACGGCGGGACCGGGTGCGGGGATCTGACTCGTAGACTGGCTGGGGTCCCGCCACACGGGCTGGCTGGCTGGCGGTGCGACGCATACACCGACTGTGAATCCGGCACACAGACTGGGTGGGAACACGGGACATAAACTGGGAGGTGATCCGGCACACAGGCTGGGTGGGAATCCGGCACACAGACTGGGTGGGAACACGGGACACAGACTGGGTGGGGATCTCGCGCATATAATTACTGGGATCCGGCACACAGGATGGGTGGGAACCCGGGACACAGACTGGGAGTGATTCGAGATGCAGACCGGGTGGGGATCCACCCATAGACTGACTGGGGATCCGGCACACAGACTGGATGGATCTGGCGGACAGGCTGGATGGATCTGGCAGTAAAACTGAGTAGATGTGGCAGACAGCCCGGCTAGTCATGATGGACAAGCCGACTAGACATGATGGACGAGCCGCTTGGACATGATGGACAAGCTGAGTGGATCTGGCGGACAGACTTGGTGGATCTGGCGGATAGACTTGGTGGATCTGGCGAACAGACTGGCGGGGACGGACCACGGTGGGCAGCGGGCACGCCAGCCAGATCGTATCGGCGTATGGCGCCGAGGCGGTCCGTCGTCGGCCGCTTCCGCATCGCGCTGAGTCGGGAGATAGCACACTATGCCTACGCCTACGCCTACGCCTACGCCTACGTACGCCGGCCGAGACACACACGCGACGGCCAGCGGTCCAGCACTCGGCACACCGGCGCAGCGCCCCTTTGCGAGCTGAGACGCCGTAGGTGAATCCCCACGTCGGCGCCTAGCTCGGGAACGCTTCTGCACTCGTGTCGCGGTGGGTCGGACGGTGAGCTGCGGCACCGCACCCCCCTCACCCTACCCCACCCCACCAGAGACTTGTGCCATTGTTGCAGCCGTCAGTTTTGAGGTGAAAGGCAGAGGCACATTGCCCATGCCGAACATATACAGTGGAAAGACTCCGTTCATAACGCGCAGCGGAAAAGGTGAAGAATGTTGTCCTCTTACATCCCGGAAGCTAAGGGAGCTTGCGTCACGGAACTGTTAAGGTAGCCATGGAGACGGAGGTGGAGGAGGTGGAAGGACCACTTGAATTTCTACCCTCGCCGCTGGGCGGCAGGGGAGGAATGTTCAAGTGACGTTGGGTTTGCATAAATATTTTCCCGGCACCGCATGGTATTGCAAGCAGCCGTCATCACCAACACGGTGGCGAGCTGGCGAAACACATCGAGATACGACATTACGACATTATGCATCGAGTATATTGCGACATTACGCATCGAGTACATTACGACATATGAATCGAGTGCATTACGACATTGCACATCGAGTGCATTGCAGCATTATGCGTCGAGTACATTACGACATCATGCATCGAGTACATTACGGCATTACGGATCGAGTGCATTACGACATTATGCGTCGAGTATATTACGATATTATGCAGCCAGTGCATTACGACATTACGCATCGAATACATTACATCATGCATCGAGTGCACTGCGACATTATACACCGAGTAGTTCAGCATCGTGGTGGCTACCCTGATAGTGTCTCACACGGACCGCAGGCTCACTGTGTACACCATGTGGATATTTTGACTAAGATTGGGGATGTCTGAGCATCCGCAAATATCATTCTCCACCTGTACCACGTACCCTTGGAAGGCTATGTCAGCACTCTCGCGCACTGTATTCCTCACGTCAGCAGCAGCCCTACCGAAAATACGATTCAATGGGTGCTTAGCCTCGTTAGAGGCTTATTATACCATATCAAACATGTATATTAATACATATTTATAGTAATAATACTATACCATACCATGTCAAACCATATAATTATCTGTGTATACTATGCAGTTAGCGGCGCCCCACGACAGAGGAGGACCGCCGCAGACGCCACCACTCCTTCAGAGACCGCAGGCGTACGGACTCTTCACGGACTCCTGACCATGCAACGGGCGTGGATTCCTCTCAGGATGTAGCAGAGAACAGAGACGGAATATATGCCACGGCTTGGTTTTAGTCGACTGAGGCCATGGCACAGACCGCCTGGATAAGGCTGATGTCAACCTCTCGGTGGACGCAACCGACTGCAAGGTCTTCAACCACAGAGGTCCACTTGATCGTGAAGTGGTAAAGTAGCGTGCACTGAGTTCAGTATTTTATCATGCATTGTTAAAACCATTTCACCAATGCATTTCGTCCAAAACTCGTGTTATGCTTAGCTCCCGTTCGTGATGCACGTCCGGTATCCTGCATACGAATGGAGCGCAATTGTATTCCGCGAAGGTGTTGTCTAGCTTTAACCGGTTCGTACTGGTCATAACCAAGTCGGTTTCGGCCGGTGCCTCAGGTTAAGTGTCCTATCTCGAAATGACTTGAACCTTCCAATGTTCGGCCGAACCACTCCAATAATGATATATATATATATATATATATATATATATATATATATATATATTATATATATATATATATATATATATATAATTTACATGTATATATTTGCATGGCTCAGCTCGGCACGAGAGCTCCCCGTCCCGACTAGCTTGGAGTTCATTAGTTCTTGAACATAACTCTTCCAGTGATTCATTCAGAGCTCTACTGACAATGACCAAGACGAGTGCTCGCCAGCTATCCTGGAGGCCACAGAGCCGCTGGAAACACTGTCGGTCGTATAGAGCCTGAGTGCATCGAGCCACGCAGCCATACGTGCTCCTCCGTCGTCTGGACTGGGTGGAGGCGGCTTCATTTCCGGACTGCTCTGGCTGCCGCGACCGACCCAGCGCTGTGGGCGGAGCCAACGGCAGCCCGAACACGTCAGCTGTTGGCCGGAGAGCGTCGCTGGTGGCGGCACGCGCGCGCCACAATAATGGCGGGACGCGGTGTGCGCGCCACTTGGGCCGCGTCCTTCCAGCAGCCGCGCGACAAACTTGAACCGGGTCGGCGAGCAAGTAATCCGTGCCCCGATGTGGACCGTCGCACGTTGATCCATCATGGCTTTAAGTTTAGCTGCAGTGGCTGTTCTGTGAGTCTGTCATGTAGTCTGATGCGATTGAATCGGGTTTCGGTTTCGACGAGGTGTTTGTCTCTCGACCGAGAGGTTGTGGGATTCAGTCCCACCTGAAGCTGCTCTTAGCTCGCGACCAATCGACGCGAGAGATTGGCGATGCTGCATGACCCAGAGCGGTCGACGCGTCACAAAGCCAATAACCATCTGTGGTCAACGCCTGAGCCTGTCGGTAACAGGATGGGAATAGGAGCAGCTCTTCCCGCAGGCTGGCACAGAAAAGATCACATCTCGAGACGGCGCACTTCTGGATCGGCAGTGACTTGTGCACAGATAGTTTGAGGGACATAGATAACAAACGGAACTAGTTGGGGCTAGATGACTACGATCTCAATCTCCCAGGATGTATGTAAATGGAATGGGGTGGGGGCGAGACTATTTGAAAGTTTTTTTTTCCGTACATTAAGCTTCATAACGAAGGGAGACTAGAAATGGGATGATGGAAGGAGTGGGGTGTGCTAGGAGCCTGGACTCCCTGCTCGAAATGCATCTCACATTCTATCTATGGTGTACCTACACTAGATATGCGGGACACAAAAGTTGTTGTACACCCCCAAGTGTTGGGAGAGGCGCCCACCAGTGAACTCCACAGTGCCAGTGTTGGATTCCAGGATTATAGGTGTGTGGAGGGCAAGTTCAGTTGGCACGGCATGTCCCCGGCCCATGGGTGGATTGAATCCGGACTAGCAGATGCTACCAATAGTTGTAGTCTGCTTGATTACTATGCTAGAATGGCACAATAAGAACGCACATGAACATCACTGTGGAAAGTTTCGGATGGCTGCAAAGTCGCAGCTATTTGGCTTTGAACACAGTGTGGGGTGTCCTATGTAGAGCGGATGTGAAAGTCGTGCCACACCGCGAATTCGCACATCGAGTGCCACGGCAGGAGAGTGAGTCTCGCCGTCGACAACAGTGGTGAGGCCATGTCTCGTGAGCGCTCAACCTTGCAACAGATGACAAATTATCGGATATGATGGTAACGTGTCCGGCCAGCGTCATCTGTGTGGCCGGAAATGTCCATATTGGGTACACATTCTGATGACGCATGCTCGCATGCTCAACTCTAGCCCTTTTCCAGTGCACTGCTTTATAGATAGATTTATCCGTTAGCTTTTTTGTTCGCTTTTTTGGTGACCCGTATGTTCTAGCATTCACTATCTTTGTTTCGCTGCTGTGCGACTGATTTCCTGTCAATTACATTAAAGCCGAAGTATTGGTAGCATCATAGCCTTGTGCCGTATGATGCATTGGTTGTCACGTCCGTTTTTTTTCCGTTGAAGAATCTATTATAACGAGAAAGTTGATTTCTCACGTTAGTGGTGAGGTATGGTTTTGATCTGTTAGAGTAAACGGAACCGGCAAGTCCGATTACTTTAGGGTATGTTGAAGACAGCAAGACACTGACTCGCTTTTTGGCGTGGGAGTTAAGTGCTGTTTGCTGGTGATTAGCTGCTTAAACGATTGGGATTGGATGCTGACGTGTATTGGGCGCATGACACCAAAACTGACACCAAACAACTGGCCCTCAGACAAGATACGACTGACCTAATGACACCAAAACTGACACCAAACAAACCTGTCGCTACTCTTAGCCCGCGACCAATCGGCGTGAGAGATTGGCGACGCTATATGACTCAACAGTCGACGTGTCGTAAAACCAATAACCAACCAACCTGACACCAAACAACTGGCCCTCTGATAACGTACAACTGACTTCATGACAATAAAATTGCAGCAAAACTGTCGCAGGCAGAGACATGCAGCGCCATCAGCAGGGACACGGGTCACGCCACAACAACGCCACATCAGTGCCACACAAACAGCGCCACAAGAACGCCACAATAGCCACACAAGCAGCGCCACAACAACGCCACATCAGTGCCACACAAGCAGCGCCACAAGATCGCCACAATAGCCACACAAGCAGCGCCACAACAACGCCACATCAGTGCCACACAAACAGCGCCACAAGAACGCCACAATAGCCACACAAGCAGCGCCACAACAACGCCACACAAGCAGCGCCACAACAACGCCACAATAGCCACACAAGCAGCGCCACAACAGTGCCACAGGCAGTGTCACAAACCGTGTCAGTGTCACAAACAGTATCACAAACAGTGCCACAGTGTCACGGACAGTGTCACAAACAGTGCCACAAACAATGTCACAAACCTTACCAGTGGCAGAAACCTTACCAGTGTCACAAACAATGTCACAAACAGCGTCACAAACAGCGCCACAACAGCCACACATCCGGAGGCGCGACTCAGCCGGAAAAGCGGGTGTCGCGGCGTCAGTTCAGCCGCACCACAAACAATCTCGCCAACGAATCCAAATGAGGAAACGAGTGGCGACCAACCGGCAGCAAGTTAGGCCGAGCCGCCGCTCAGCCGGTCATTGACCTTTGCCGACCGCCAGGCGGACTGTCGCCGTCCGTCGGCGGCCGGCCGTCCGTCGTCTGTGGTCCTCGGCGTCAGACTGCTCTGGTCACTCCGCGGCCCTCCGCGTCAGACGGGTCTGGTCACTCCGCGGCCCTCCGCGTCAGACGGGTCTGGTCACTCCGCGGCCCTCCGCGTCAGACGGCTCTGGCCACTCCGCGGCCCTCCGCCGCCACGCAGCCCGGCGGTTGCGCTGTTGATGCTGCTCCTGCTGCTGACACAGCCTGCTTTTCACAGTCGCCGGTCATGTCGTGTGCGTGTGGCCGCCGTGTGGTCGACGAGTGGTCCTGTGTGGGCGCCGTATTGTTGCCCTGCGGTAGCCCTGTTGTCGCGATGCCTCTGTAGTGTCTCTGTAGTTTATCGGTAGTGTCTCGGTAGTGTCTCGGTCGTGTCTCAGCCGCATCTCAACCAAGCCACGCGGCTGTGGCTGGATCGCATGATCTTGCCTATACTAGGTGACTGTGTTTGGGCCATGTGACCACATCATGACCACGTCGTGACCCAGGTGGGTCACTGGTGACCCGTTCATGATTGCTGACGTCCGGGGGAGGGGGAAGGAGTCCATGTGTTGAATGCGTCGGTTTCGCGTGTTCGAGCCTCATCATGGCTCATCCAATGTCACCTCGATGAGGTGGCGCATGCTACTGTCACCTGTTGGCGGTGACGGGCGGCGTGAGGAGGCGCACGCCACCGTCACCTGTTGGCGGTGACGGGCGGCGTGAGGTGGCGCACGTCACAGTCACCTGTTGGCGGTGACGGGCGGCGTGAGGGCACGCCACCGTCACCTGTGGCGGTGACGGGCGGCGTGAGGCGCACGCCACCGTCACCTGTTGGCGGTGACGGGCGGCGTAGCGCACGCCACCGTCACCTGTTGGCGGTGACTGGCGGCGTGAGGAGGCGCACCGCCACCTGTTGGCGGTGACGGGCGGCGTTGGCGCACGCCACCGTCACCTGTTGGCGGTGACGGGCGGCGTGAGCGCACGTCACCGTCACCTGTTGGCGGTGACGGGCGGCGTGAGGAGGCGCACGCCACCGTCAGCTGTTGGCGGTGACGGGCGGCGTGAGGTGGCGCACGTCACATTCACCTGTTGGCGGTGACGGGCGGCGTGAGGAGGCGCACGCCACCGTCACCTGTTGGCGGTGACGGGCGGCGTGAGGAGGCGCACGTCACCGTCAGCTGTTGGCGGTGACGGGCGGCGTGAGGTGGCGCACGTCACATTCACCTGGTGGCGGTGACGGGCGGCGTGAGGAGGCGCACGCCACCGTCAGCTGTTGGCGGTGACGGGCGGCGTGAGGTGGCGCACGTCACATTCACCTGGTGGCGGTGACGGGCGGCGTGAGGAGGCGCACGCCACCGTCACCTGTTGGCGGTGACGGGCGGTGTGAGGTGTCTCTGAGCCGGAGCTGACGTCCCGTGTGGTCCTGCAGCGATGGACGGGAACCCGCCGGCCCATGACCACACGATCGGCACGGCAGCGTTCCGGCCGACCACCGTCTGACCGGCACTTTTGTCGGCGGCAGGAACCATTTGCGGCGCCAGCGCACATGCCACCCCCGTCCGGTAATCGCCCATCGTCAGTCTTGTGTGTAACCGCCGGCGCCCCTCCTCCCCTCCACAGGGTGGGTGTCTTCTCCGGGCGGCTGTCGAGGCGGCAAGCGTGCAGGTCTGGCGTCAGAACGCCCCGAGGCAACGTGCCGTTGTTCCGACGTCGCCACTATCTGGCTCGATGTTGATTTGCCGACTGACAGACATACGTTCCTGTGCTAAAGTGCAGGGAGTCGGTAGCTCAGTGGCCAAGCTGAGCGTCTGGCATGACAACGGTACGTGGTTCGATTCCTCGCGGTGTCCGCCCTTCCTGCCAGGGTGAGATGCAGGCGACGCCCCGTGACCTCGGCTGTTGAGTGCGTCGCAATGCCACACAGCCAGTCGGTGTGGAGCATGGAGCACGTGGTGATGGTGATGCAGCTATGGCACGTCCAGCTCATGTTAACACTTATTAGCATCCAAACATAATGACGTCACGGGCGGTTCCTCTGAACGGCGTCACGGTGCCTGGCAGCTCCGTTTGGCAACAGCTTTGACCGCAGTCTGGTGTGGAAGAACGGAAGGAGACAATTTGAAGCGGTGCGGTCAGTGACCGGTATGTTCTGGCTGCGGTCCGGCCGCCGGCCGCCGCCTGCCACCTCCGACTGGCTATCCGACCCGATTGGACGGCAATTACGCCGCGTCAGAATGTCGGCCACCGAGTGAGGCTTTTGTTTGCATGTCCCTGAGCCGGCGGGCACCCTGGCACCAATCGAGCTCGGCTTTCATTCAGCTTTTTCACTTGTGCCGTTGGCCGAGTAAATCATCGCTCGGCAACGTCTCCGTGTGGCAATGGGCGAAAGCGGCAAGCCGTTCCCGACGATTTGTTGGAAGTGTTTGCTCTCCTTCGTCAGCCGGCAGTTGGTTTGTTTGGTTTCTAAGTTCAAGGGTCGGTCGTCATCCGCGGCTCGCGTTTTGCTCGGCCGGTGTGCCTCTGGTGAGAAACGAGATCAGTGACCAATTGAGGGACAGATTCGTCTCGCGACAAACCGGCAGACGAACTCGTCCCGCAACACCACCAGCTGGGTCACCTTCGCATGCGGTGTCCGTTGTTGGTCGACACCACCGTTCGGTCCTTCGGCGCGTTCAGTTGAGGTTTCTCTACATGCACCAGCTCAATTGCCTCTTGGCGATCAATATGGCGATCGTTGGATGTATCGTGGAGTGCGTAGGGTCATGCGGTGCATACCACCCACCTCAGTCCAGAAATGTCACGGCTAACGGCAATACAGCGTCCCTAAACCCAAATTAACTAACGGTTAACGGCACATTAACCTTCCACACACCTGGGCCGGGTGTGAGCCACCATTTCGGAGGCAGGGGGGGGGGGGGAGCAGTAGTCGGATCCCGCCGCCAGCTTTCGGGACCCGTCAACTTCCGGGACCCGCCGCCAGCTGCCGGTTCCCGCCGCCAGCTGCGGAGACCCGCCGCCAGCTGCCGGCGCCCGGGGACACCGTCGACGCCGACGACCGTGCAGGCCGACGCGACGTGCGGTGCCGCGGACCGGGCCGGGCCGCAGCGGGGCCCGTCGCCGAGCACGGACACGCTCCGCGCCGACGTCGGCGGCGTCAGCGCGCGTCGCCGCGTGTTTCGGTCGTAAACGCCGTGTCGGCGGCGGCGGCGGCGTGGGAGCGCGTCGCGTGTCGTGAGATCGGGTCGCCGCCGGCGCACCGTGGGAAACGTCTTCACTGTGTGGCCGCTCGCGCCGGCAGTGGCGCCTTCGGCGTCGGCGTCGGCATCGGTATCGGTGCCAGCTGGTGTGATGTGTCCGGCACCGGGGGATCGGCGGCAGGACCGTTAGTGGTACCATCGGTGGGACTGGCGGAAATACCATCGGTGGAACCGGCAGCAGGTCCGGCGGCAGGGCCATTGATGGGACCGGCGACCGGGCCATCAGTAGGACCGGCGACCGGGCCATCAGTAGGACCGGCGACCGGGCCATCAGTAGGACCGGCGGGAGGATCGCTGGTAGGACCGGCGGCGGGACAATTGGTGAGACCAGTGGTGGAACCGGCGACGGGGCCGGTGGTGGGACGACAGCCGCAGTGACGGGACCCATGGTCCGATCGTCGACCCCGACACAGCAGACGTGCGGTAATGATCAGCTGGAAAGATGACTCCAGACGGGTGCTCGGGTGGTGTCGAAGCCAGGGTTCCAGGCTGTGACGGCTGCACCCCAACACAATTCAGCAATTGTATTCAACATTGAACAAAATTCAGTTCCGACGGATCTTCACCGGTTCGAGGCAGGCTGAATAAGACGTGGGAATCAGCTGCAGTGTGATGGCGAATCAGCTACAATCACGGCCGGGCTGATGGCTCAGACTCGAGGTATTGTTCGCAGTCCAGGATTTGGATGGCGGATTTTCTGGCGACCGCAGACGGCGAGCATAATACAAGTTTAATTTGTGGGAGGCTACTTTTTATACTTCCGGAGTGAATAGTACGCCTTGCTTTCGGAATGCTATCAGAAATAAAACAAAGGACAAAAAACAAGAAATTCACCTAAGATGCGGCCGTGTTTTGTTTCCCACAACTACGTAGCAGTGTAGTGCATTTTTATTTCGTAAACCTAAGTACTACTGAAACAAAACCCTCACAATGGGAACCAATTTTCCTTGGTAACCCGGATGAAAAAGCAACGCACCGAGGTCACCTCACTCCTTGTCAAACAGCGTCGCTCAGCACTCGAGCAGGGAGAAGCGACTTGTTCTCGAGATGTAATGCTCTGAACGACAAGGACCCAGGACAGAACTGCGGCTCGGACGCCCCGCCAGACTGAGGGCCGCGCGCCTCTATCGTGGCGTGACGACACTGATTTACATCTGAACAGTGAGTCACGAGTCGAGGACCTCACCGGCCGGAGAACTACCATCCGACCGACGTCACTGCAGAGAGCAACACTGGACGGGTAGCCAGGACTTGGTGAAGCCGGATTCGAGTGTGGCTGGCTGCCCTGTCCGGCTGGCCGCCCTGAAAGGCTGACTGGCCGCCCTGAAAGGCTGACTACCTACCCTGTCCGGATGGCTGCCCCGAAAGGCTGGCTGTCCTGAAAAGCTGGCTGCCCTGTCCGGCTGGCTGGCTGCCCTGTCCGGCTGGCTGGCTGTCCTGTCCGGCTGGCCGCCCTGAAAGGCTGACTGCCCTGTCCTGAAAAGCTGGCTGGCTGCCCTGTCCAGTTTGCTGCCCTTAAAGGCTGGCTAGCTGGTTGCACTGTCCGCCTTGCTGTCCTGAAAGCGAAACATCCTCCGGACGTCTCTCAAACCGAAGATTGGCTGCCTGGCAACCGCTGCGGTATTCCGGCTTTGATCTTCTTTTGAAGACGTCCAGTCTTTGTGTTGTGGCCAGGCTTTTAGAGTATCTCTGCATGCTGCGGAGCTGCAGTCCATTAGGTTTCGATTGGAAAGGAATATAATCCTCGTCTGGCCGGGATGTTACAGCGCATACTGTTGAACGCACCTCGATGTGATATATAATCACATCGAGGTGCGTTTCAACTTCAACATATATATCCGTCCGTTTCAAGGGCTAGAGCGTGTCCATTTCAGCACGTGGAAGTGTTCCTCGGCAGTACGAGTGCAGACACACTGATGTCAGGTCAGAGAGCTAGTAACCGGAGCCGCCGTCCATTCCTCTCAGGGCTGGTGTCACCGCCAGGAGTCATCGTCCACTTGAGCCACGATTGCTTTCCATCGATGCCATGGTGGCTTCGGTGGGAAGCACACTGTCACGTCCCCATCTGCCAATGCCATTAGAGCCGAGCTGGGACTCTCCAGCAGTGTGATCACCCGTCGGTCCACCCGTCGCTGCCAGCTCGGTTTTGCATCACCAGCCGACGGCTCGTGGCCGTCGGACGCCGTCGGTCCTGATCCGCGGTCCGCCGGCCTCGACATCGCCGAGTGGCGCGCCTTTCGGCACTCGTGATTCGGCCGGGAGCGGAGGCCGCCGTCCCCCGAGTCGGAAGCGCCCGATGCCGTGCGGGAGGGCGGGCGAGGCGCCCGGCCCATCTCCATCGCGTGACGTCAGGTGACGTCACGCCGCCGCCGGGCCGGAGCCGGAAATGCCGGCCGCGCGCGGGCGTCCGCCCTGTTTTGTCCCGCGCTGCTCGCCTCTGACCGCCACTAACCCAGTGTTTGTTCTTGTTTCAGGTAAGTGGCGCGCCGGCCGGCACCGCCTAAGGGCCTACTCGTGTGAATCCAGCGTGGCGTAAGTGCCGCTCGTCGGAGCTCACCGCCGTGTGGGGTTGGTGTCACCGCAGGTCCTGTCACAGGCCAAGGATCCGAAGAAGGATGGGCCCTCTGGCTCTGGTTCGAGCATTGGACCGTTTATGCTTTAGAGCATGCTTAGAAGTTGGAAATTATGCTAGTAGCAGATGTATCCGACGGAAGATTCAGATGTACCGACCTTCGAGTACGTGATGAGATTGATCACGGTATTGCACCATGAGTAAATCAGAATACAGCATTGATTAGGGGGTTCAGGCTCTTCTTTTCAGCCTGTAGTGTCTTCCATTCATTGGCTCAATCGCCATCATCGGGAGTTATGTCTATAAGGGATGATACTGCCAGATATCGGGCCTATCTATAAAGCCCCCGCGACTCTATTAAGACTTAAATCTATTAAGTCTTTGTCTAGCTGAGCGACGTCGCAGGCGGCCTATAACGGACGGTTTGGTGGCTGCCAGTCCTGGCTGTCAGGTGACAGTTGCGTGACTCGTGAAGTGCTGCTCGTTGATGTATGACTGTTTGAATCGGGTCATGACGCCGCATGATTCCGGTTGGGCAATGCTCCTGTCATTGATGTTGGTGTTCGCTTCTTGGTGTCGCTGCCTCGACCTCCGTGCTTCCACGTCATCGTTTGTCGTCGGACGAGTCTGCGCCGGATCTGTTCCAGATCTATCTCATTGCCGTCCAGGATCTGTCCTGGGTATGTCCCGGATTTGTCCCATAGCTGTCCTATATCTATCCTGGCACTGTCCTGATGTGTCCCTGGTCTGTCTCGGATCTATCCTAGCTCTGTCCAGGATCTGTCCCGGATCTGTCTCGGATCTGTTTTCGGTCTGTCCTAGGTCTATCCCATATCTTCCTGGGCCTGTCCCAAGTCTGTCCCAGGTTTGTCCTATATTTTCCAAGGATCTGCCACGTCAGTGACTCTTCGCCCCACCAATCGGGAGAGTTGGCGACGCTAATGCAACGGTCGATGTCAAAACCAATAACCAACCAACCACTGGTCAGAGATGGATGCAGAGAAGCGACACTGAGAACATGTGTCATCTCCCCTGCAAAGGACACTGAGGACATGTGCCATTTCCTCTGCAAAGGTGGTGCTCCTCCGGCCGGGGAAAGCGCACCTTCAGGAAGGCTTGAATACACTATCCCCTAACAAATTCAATTGATTATTCAGCCAAGGCTGTCGCCTTTAGAGAAAAGGCACCCCTTCAGCATGTTCGAGCGCAGCCCCCCACCCCCACCTCAGTCAGTTTTTTTCCCGCCGAACGCTTCCGTCCGAGGAAATGTGTCGCTCTTCATACGAGTTCCTGGGTCCGCCCTTGCCCCTGGTCTGTATTGGATCTGTGCAGGGTCTGCCGCAGTTATGTCCCAGGTCCTTCCAGGTCTCTCTTAGATCTTCCCTAGGTATGTTTCGGTGCTGTCTCGGATCCCTCCCAGGTCTGTCTTAGGGTTTCCTTGTCTGTCTCGGCGCCGTCCAGATCACTCCCAGGTCTGTCTTAGGTCTTCTCTAAGTCTGTCTCGGTGCTGTCTCGGATCCCTCCCAGGTCTGCCTCATGTCTTCCTTAGGCCTGTCTCGGTGCTGTCTCGGATCCCTCCCAGGTCTGCCTCTGTGCTGTCTCGGACCTCTCCCAGGTTTGTGTCTCGCTTGTCCTGGATCTGCCCCGGCTTTCCCGCGGGTCTATCCCAGGTCTGTAAAGTGTGTCACGGGTCTGTCCCAGGTCTGTCCCAGGTCTGTCCCGGGCCTGTTTCACCATGGCCGGCCGATTCTGGTGACTGGAGTACATGGAGTACATTGGAGTACTCGTGACTGGAGTTCATGCTGACAAACCACCGGCACGTGTCACGTCACGTTCCCATTTTGAGCTGAACGTTGCGTTGACCTGCAACTACCATTGAAGTGCGTGGCGTGATGCTTCCGAGTCCTCGTCTTCCATGCCAGGAGGGGCGGCACTCATGGCTCGTGCAGAAGGTCGTGCGTGGCTTTTGAGGCTGAGAAATGTCCGGGGCTGAGTATGAAGGCCTTGAATCCGAGCAACCATCCCAGGAAGTGTGGCTGATGCAGTCTATTCAGCTGCCTTGAGGTCAGTGGAGATGGAGTCGTTGATTGGTTGCCAATGGGTACACGGCACACATAATCCAACCACCCACGGTGGCTACATTGGAGATGTTGACGCCAAGCTCGTGGATGACGACGCCGCCCGGCAGTACTGCCGGGTTTGCCGTCGAATGGCGCGCGCATTCATTGTTGTCACAATAGCAGTGCCCTGAGAGTAGCGTGCGAGACCGTCGCATGCCCTTCTCACCTGCTCCCCGGTGTGTGTGCAGTCTGGTGCCGGTGTGTGCACCAGAGGTGAACAAATGCCGAAGCTGTCAACGACGAACCCGTGAGCTGTCTCACATGTTTTGTATACATGCTTCATAAAATGCATAGCTGAAAAACCAAAGCGATTTTCGGATAGCTCACACACTTTTTTCCCACATGACAAGTCGTCTTATTTTAAAGGTGTTTTGATGCCCTCCTCTGAAGCCCCGTGTGTTTTCTGATTGATTAAAACATTTTACCATTCGAAAATTATGGATGCAAAGTGCAATTTGTTTGTCTCTTATGAAAGCACTCCTTAGTACGTATGCGTCCCAAGCAGGAAGATAAATTCAACTATGTGACCAAAGGCTCTTTCAGGGATCAAAGTACTGGGTGAGCTAGCATATTTTTTTATATTTATCTATAGCAAGAAAACAGCTGCAGGCCATCTGCATATGCATAATTGTTCAATTGGTTGCCATATTTGTTGACCTTCATTGCTATGGAAACAAGGTGCATGTATGCACAACCCCATCTGAAACACTCGCAGCATTACTCAGATGCAGAGATGGTTATACATTTTGTAATCTGGGATGTGGTGGAAAATTGATGAACAATCCATCTTGAAGGATATTTTGCATGCTGATTGCTAAGTAAAAAAATCTCCTTGGTGCTTTTTGTGCAATTTTTGCATGTTGTGAAACATCCATTGGCTTTCAGTCCTCTCCAAGCAACATGATTAACCCACACAGTGGGAGTAAGAGGTCATAATATTCCACTGTTTTGAAGTTCATGAATTTGCATGGAAAGCCACTCTTAATGAACTAATATTCTCGCCTCCCAAAAACAGGAATTTTTTGCACGCACAGGGCACTAGTGATCTATAATAAAAATACTTTACATTACAGAAACATTCAATTTTTGGTAAACTTTTTGCTGAAATCAGCTTCTAAAATTACAACAAACTTCATTGGGGATTCATCCCCATGGAATCCACCTTTTTCCTCATTTCTATGTTCTGGCCCCACTGAACTCACTCCACTCTGAAAAAAAAACAGGGCACCATGAAATTGCAGAGGATTATGTTGTGGATGATGACAAAATCCCAGACCAGCCAGTTCTTCCAGTCCTGCTCTCTGAGGTGTAATTCTGTCATATTACAGCAAGATTCACTGGCAATTCTGGTTCCTAATGTGGTGCCGATTTTAAATGTGGCATGTATGCAGACATGCACCCTGGTGATGACCCAAATGATTTAATATGGATTTCACTTACCCCTCAAACATAGTTTTTTTTGGTACCTATTCTTTCATGTAGGTAATTTAAAGGAATCTGATCTTCATGACTTGATGAAGTTTCTCTCATATTATATCCAGATTCATTTAAATCACCAGAAAATTCACTATCAGATATGTTTAGCACGTAATTTTAGAAATGACTCAGTTGCACCTATGTACACTCGCCTACAAATATTGGTAAATGTGTGCTTGAGGTGTTTTATACATTTTAAAATTATATTTTGAACTGCCATCTGTACAAACATGATTAAGCTGACGTGGTCACTCATTTGTGGTGAAAATGTTTTTTTTTCGGTTGAAGAGCAAAGTAACACTAACAAAGGGGCGTATATTACGTGATATAATATAACATATATATAATATCACATATATTACGTGAGGTAATATATTATGACAATGTAAAAAGAACAAAAAACCAAGACCTAACCTGACAAAACATAGCCAAACTAGTATGATTGTGCTGTAAGATGGTCATGAGACAAGTATTACACACAGTTTGCCTCCTTAAAGCAAACAAATGGGTTAGGTTTGGTTAGATAGTTAGTTTAGGTTTTATTTCATTTTATTTTTTTTTAATTTCCCTTTAAAATGCAAAAGCGGAAATAGTGTTGGTAAATTTGCCTTAAAAGGTGTTTTTTAAATAATATTTGCCTTCAGAATACCATGTTGATGAATGTGACTAAGATGATGGGGCCACTTATTTCCTGTGCAAATGGAATATTTTTGGAAATATTGTTTTGAATTTTTGTTTATGAAACATTTTCCAACTTAAAAAAACCTAAACTAACCTAACCTAACCAAACCTAACCCATTTGTTTGCTTTATGGAGGAAAATGCATGTACAAACTTTTCTTGTCACCACTGTAATAAAGCACAATAATACCAAAAAGTGTCCAAAATTAGTCACAAATAATAAAAAAAAAACCCTCGACAGCAGCTTAGGTTAGGTTAAGTTAGGTTAGTCTGGGTTAGGTTTCTTTTTGTTAAATTTTGAGAATTTTTAGAAAATTAATTGCTTCTTGTTTTCGAATTTTATTTTTTATTTTTATCCAAAGGTAGGTTAGGTTAGGTTATGTTGCATAATTATTTTTTAAAGTAACATTTCTTTTATGCTATGTTAACTAACTCAAAGCCCCTTTTTGGCATTATTTTGCCCACAACCTGAAAAGTAAGAATTTGCACACAAAAATAAGTGTTCCCATCATCTTAGTCACCTTCATAAACATGGCATTCCAAATAAAAATTTCCAAAAATCAATACACCTAAGACAAATTTACAATAGTTTTTCTTCAAAAGCGCCTTATGTTGGGTTAGGTTAGGTCAGGTTACGTTTTTTTCTCATGATTTGGACATTTTTGAAAGGATAAATTGTTTGGTGTTTTTCAAATTATATTCTTTGAATTTTTTCTCCAAAAGGAGGTTAGGCCATGAACTAGGCTAGGTTATGTTGTATTTATTTTTGGAACATTAATTTTTATGCCATGTTACCGAACTTAAAGTCCACTTTTTGGCAAAAGCACAAAAGCTGTTCTCCGTGCTTCAACGTGCTTGTACCTCTTTATGCCACGCAATTCTGCTTTATACTTGCAGCTAGCACAGCCACAATTCACCTTCCTTCATGGGGGACGAGTGGTCTAGGGGTAAGATGCTCGTCCCACAATCGAAAGATTGTGGGTTCGAGTCTCACCTGTCGCTATTCTTCGCCCGCGACCAATCGGCGTGAGAGATTGGCGACGCTACATGACTCAACGGTCGACGTGTCGTAAAACCAATAACCAACCAATCACCTTCCTTCATGGTACAAAGTGGTCGACTTTCCCATCGTTCCCGCTACTCCCAAGGACGACAAAAAAAAATTATGTCCTTTATACCTACCGACGAATTGATGATTGAAATCAGTCAGCCCGTGTGCTAAGGTCAATGGAAACCATTTAAGCCATCAGTTATAGTTTTTTTTTATCGACACCTTGATGACGTCACATAAAATAACGCAGCTAGCCGCAGCTCCATCAATGTAAGTGGTAATATTGTGGGTATCTGGTGATATGTATGACAATATTGTCTTTAAGTTGATTTCCTGTTTTTTGTTCACGAATTTTGACGCTAATTACTGGCAAGCACATGTCTTTTACTTCCATGATGTCATTGTCCAGGACCAGATTCTCCTTGGTTCAGACAGGTGATTTGGTAAGGTTGACCGCGCCACAATTGTCACACATGAGACAGCTCGCTGGTGTTTCATCGACATATCGCCGAAGTCTATGGGAATTTAACATTGGCCGTCACATGCGCCGCTGTTTTTTCTTTAGCCGGTGGCTGACTCAAAGGAACGTCACCACTATATAAAATGTGCCGTTTGCCAATGTAAGCTAGCCTAGGAAAGGACCTTGGCATGATTAATTCCTCCAAAAATATGTTTTAAAAACTTGGGAAGAGAAGGCCGGTCAGTCTTTGGCGGTCTCATTAGAACCTTCCGTGTCCCTTTAGCTGTCACCGAAGTGCGTCGGCGTGTCGCCTTTTTTTCTCCTCTGGTGTGCACTCAGCGTGCCTGGACAGTCGCATGCCCTTATCACCTGCTCCCCGGTGTGTGTGCAGTCAGCGTACCTGCCGCGATTCCCACGGACCTTGGCATTGACACAGATCCCGGGAGATCTGCACAGGTCTTGTGCTGCTTCCCGCACACGACCACCGTGCAGCTGCCGTGGCTACCGTGGCTCAGGCACCCCGCAGCATTCCTCCATTGCCATGGGATGAAGCCCACCACCGATCATAAAACACACTCGTTCGAGGTGGCGATTGGTGTCGGGCTACGGCGAACGGTCTGGGGATACCACGAACGGCTACACAATAACGCAGCACGCCGGCCAGCGTGAACCGCAGTCGACTGCGGCGAGACGTTCTGTTGAGCTTCTGTGGGCCGCCTGGGAGTGGCGCGGATGCTGCGTCCGGAAGCTGTGAGTTGTGCACCGAGCTGCGGCGAGCTGTTGTGAGCTGCGGCGAGCTGCGGTGAGCTGTGGTGAGCTGCGGCGAGCTGTTGTGAGCTGCGGCGAGCTGCGGTGAGCTGTGGTGAGCTGCGGTGAGCTGCGGCGAGCTGCGGTGAGCTGCGGCGAGCTGCGGTGAGCTGCTGTAAGCTGTTGAGTTGCAGTAAGCTCCAATGGACTTTCATGGGCTGTATGTAGTAAGCTGCTGTGAGCTGCGGTAAGCTCCAATAGGCTTCCATGGGCTGTAGTAAGAAATGGCGAACTGCGGTGAGCTGCAGTAGGCCGCGGTGAGTTGAGCCGCAGTGAGCTGCAGTGAGCTGCAGTGACCGGAGGTGAGCTGGTGCCGCCGGTCGGTTCCGTTCCGGCCGGCACGGGGTGGCTGTTGTCCCGCCGCCGCTGCGTCACGTCCGGACGGAAGGCGGGGGGGGGGGAGGGGGGAGTGACGCCCGTGACGCCTGGCGACAGTCACGCGACCAGCACGGGCACCATGGCGGTCCGTCACGTGACCAGTACGGGTGTTCCAGTGGAACGTCACATGGCCAGTACGGGAGTCCCGGTGGACCGTCACGTGACCAGTGCCCCGTCACACCACGCCACTTCACCAGACCGACCAGGAGGCACTGGGTGGCAACATCGGTTCCAACCCGCGGAACGTTCATCTCACTGCAAGTACAGCGCTGAGCGCAGCCGCAGCAGCTGAGGCGCACTGACCCTCAATAACAGCTGACAGCGCTGAGTACAGCCACAGTGGCTGGGGTGGCGCACTGACCCTCAATAACAGCTGACAGCGGTGTACAACCACAGCAGCTGATGCACCCCGGCGCTCATAACAGCAGATCCGGTGTTGCCCTTCACCAGTCCTTGCCGGCGTGCTAGCCGCCGTATATGGCGCGTGCATCGCAGAAATGGCTTTGAAGCAGAGGAGTATCGGAATGTCTCAGGATCGTTGTCGTGCAGACCGCACGGCCGCGTACACCAATCACGCATTGGCGAGTGGATCGAAACGAGCCACAACCGCCCCCTCGAAAATTCACTACATTTTACTGTCGCGATACAACTGCCGATAACCTTGGCCATGCGGCGGACAAGATATGCCTTGGCATCGGCACTCTAGTCACGTGTCGCATTGCTGCTCATGTCACGCGCATCAAAACGGAAGCCAGTCGTGCAGTCGGTGACGGTGCCGTTCGGAGCCGAACAGAGTGCAACATCGGCGCGAGACTCGGGCGACGGCTCTCGGCGCGCCTCGGCCCGGCTGTCGTCTCGATTGTCTCGATTTCCCGCCGGAATCTGTGCAACGGCGGCGCCGGACGGGCGCGCCGTGCTCGTTATCGACAGTGTCACGCTTCCACGTGAGCATAATTAAGGGTCCGCCAGGCGGCGCCGGTTGTGATGAGCGCTGCCGGCCGGCCACCGACCCTGGTGCGGTGTGTCGGCGCGCAGTGCGGCGCGCCGCGTGTCCCGCTTTGTTGTCTAAGTGCGCCGCTTTGCGCGCGCCAGTGGCGGTGCACTGTGTGTGCGCGTGCGGGTGCGATGTGCGCCGGATTCGGCCCGACTCGTGGCTCGCCGTGACGGCTCCGCGCCGTGATTGGCGCCGCGACCGCCTGCGGCCGGTCGGCGGTCCTCGGCAGATGCACGGCACATCTTGGCGCCGCCGACCTGCACGTGAATTGGAACCAATCAGCGCCCCCGGCGGCGGCGGCCCGAACAGACGGCGGCGGCTGCCCGACAGGTCACGCACGGACGCGCTTTTTGTCGAGCGTCACACCGACGCCAGGCGTCAGGAGGCAGTCCAGGAGTCCAACAGGTGACGCTGTGCAGCAGGTGTGATTGGTGTTTGCGTGGACACCGGCGTGGCGTGCATTCGAAATGGCGCGCGGGAATCCAGTGGCCGTCCGAAATAAACAACTGCATGCGCTTCGACAGCGCCGTTGTCATGCACGCGAGCCTTTGTTCTGCCGTTGGTAATGCGCTGTATCCGAGCCGACTAATGCGCCACGCCCCCTCTGTGTCGTGTCGTCTCATTTGCGCCAGGGGTGTGTAGTAGCGCACCAATGAATACGAGAGCCATGTCGCTCCCAGGACTCCATTAAGTTTACATTTTGAGGTCCCGGATTTTGAGAGGAACTTGCTGGAGCCTTCGAACTGGGAGAAGATAGTTATATTTCTGCTTACAACATAAACATATTGTTGTACCTCTTGGTGAGTTCTAGCATCTTCATTATGGAGCAGTTAGTGTGTAATGCAGGCACTGTCAAATAGCAGCATTCAATCTTAGCGATAAGAAATTGACCAGGTAATCTACCGGAAAGGATAATGCTCTGGATGACACAAAACCCAGCACAATGCCGTTTGTCCAGTCCTGCGTGAGTCATGATCACAACCATGTACACCCCTCTACCTCATCCGTTCGAGGTCAACTGACAATGCTTTTGCTTTGCAGGCTCCGTCGTCTGCTTGTTTGTAAAGTTGTGCGGTTGTCGAAAATTCAGCATTGCCTGTCCTACATCAGCAAAAGTATACAAACCATGAATCCTACTAAGTATGCTTACCGCCTGAAATATTCAGGCATTCAGGTAGGACATCAAACGTCATCAGAAAACTTGTTGTCAGTGAAGCAACCTTCTTCATAGATGGGCGCTGTATGACCAACGCAGTCGATGCGCCCGTTGGCCCAAATAACCAGCCAATCTTCTGCATAGCTTTCACATGTGCAGCACAGTCGCAATGTGCAAGCTATTTGAAACCTACTTCTTGGCAATTTATGGTGCTCAATCAAGTCTGGTCCGGTTATTCGAAAACACAAATATTTTCGAATTACCTTCCACAACATGTGGAGGAAATTTCTTGCGACATTAAAATGTCCACAAACCAGCTACTAACATTATAGTTTAGACCTTAACTTCTTATTGGGATGGATCTAGGGCCAGTCATATGCCACCTTTGGGTATGACTACTTACAGCATTCTTTATTATTAGTTGTATTACTTTAATACCGGGTGCTTTGTATGCTTATTTATTTCTTTTCCATCTCTTAGCTGGGAGTGCCGCGGCTTTACTATTTATTTTATGGTGTTAAAGTAAGGTGCTTCCAGTTGTTGGGTAAGAGGAGGGGGTGCTCCTGGTCACCTGATCTTGGGTGGTGGACCTTTAAAAAAAAGAAGCTCAACACGTGCCGCAGATGTGCACTTTTGATGTCGAGAGCTTTCAGGAACGGCTACATCACCCACCCAGTTTTCAGATTTTGTAGCAGGCTGTAGAAATCAAAGTACAACACTATTTGTGATATTGTGAACAGTAGCAACCGGTGGCATTCAATAATCTGGAATTATTAAATGAGCATTCCGCACCACCATCTACACATGTTAAATTTATTTCATATGGAGCCTGGTTGTACAGGTTGTGGAATTTGTCCCTGTATTTTCGTGACATCGATGACAGTTTGTGCTGAGTGTGTCTGTCTGTGTCTGTCTGCCATGTCTGTCCTGTCTGTCCTGTCGGTGTTCCCTTCCTTCAGAGCTGCTTCAGTGATCCCCAATGGGACGTTCACGGGTGGGGGTAATGTTGATTGCCTGTGTCAGCTCTGCATAACTGAAGCAATGCCGTGGGTGCTCTCCCAACGAATTGCCCCGTAAGCGTAAATCTCATTGGGGAATTTAATGTTCTAATTCTGTTTGCAACACGCTGACTCCCTTGCAAATCGAAAACAAAACAAAAAGGTACTGCTTGTAGCTTACTTTAGTTCCTTTGCGAAGGCTCCCGTGTATGATAACGCACGCAAAATGACTGCACGGCGACAGGCTAGATCGCAGCGTAGCCAACGTCCTTGACAAGCTTAGATTCCAGGTTTCGTAGCCTCTACAGTCCCACACGCATCGAATTGAATTGCGTTCGTTGTGCATAGCCGGGTATGCTGTCACACGTTCTCTCATAGAGAGCACATAATGCGTCACTCAGATTATCGATTAAGTCAGCATTGCACCATGTGCGCCGGTTGGATTGCCACGGTCTTGGTGAAGTGGTGGAGTCCTCCGACTTCCTCCGCCGCCGAGTGGGTTGCCGGTCTGCTCCGGCTGGTGTCTGACCGACCGGTTTTTGTGCGCGCCCGAGGCGTCGGCTGACCCATAACACGGCCGGCACGCCGCGTGATCCGAACCACGCCACGCGGCCGAAGTTTCCCCGGTCAGATTCGACACGTTTTCCCGCCGGCGACGGCGGCTGTTAGTGGCGGGTTTGTGCTGCGCCGAGCGCCAAGTGCACCCACAGCGGCGATCCCGGACCCCCCCCCCCGATCCCGCACACTGATAATTTCGGTGGCGCCGTTGCGCTCCAGCTGGGCGCAACCACCTGGAGGGAGGGGAGGGGGTAAGTTAGGCACACCGACGGCAGATGTAGGACATCGCAGCCGGTCGTTGCTTCCTGTGCCGGAGCGCCGCGTGGACAGCTTTCGCGGAGCGGCTGGAAGCACTCGTCATCAGGCCGCTCGTTTGTATGCTACGACACGCCGGGAACAGCCGCTCCGCTTGAAGTAGCGCCTAAGTGGGCGTTGAAGGTCGCGCGTCATCACTGTGTGGCGCAGTAATTGCGCGCCACTGATGAAGAGCACGTGGCTCGGCGCGCGGGGGACGGAATCGTTGGCATCGGCCTGCAGTGTCACGTGCCGACAGTGGCGGATCCAGGGCGGGGTATGGGATCGTTGGAGGATCGCCTGGGGTGGCGAATAGGACCCGACCAGTAAAGGGGGCACTTGAGCCAACGAAGAGGGCCACGCCGAGCCGACGGAGAGGGTCCCGAGCCGATATGAAGTGTTCCTGGGTCCAGGGGCACACGTAGGATTTTCGTAAGATTGCGCACACATTGTAAAGGGCTTTTGGTAGACTTGGCCCCCGTTGAGTGACACGGACCACTCGGTTACTCAGGAGTCTTGTCAGTTGGCTTCGGGGCCCTCTTTACTTGCTAGAACCCTCTGGAAAAGCAGTCTGGACGCCACTAAACCCTCGAAGACTTAACACCAGCTCTGGCGCGACGTTACTGCAATGCAATCCAGGCAGTTCCGCAGTGCACCCCCTTTCCCCCCTCCCCCCAAAAATAAAACACATGACAAAGACACTAAAGTGAAGAGAGCACCAACATTCTGGGTGCCCCCTCCCTGGCCAAATCCCGGATTCGCCACTGCGCGCTGACCTCCACAGTCACGAGGCACCGCCCGGCAGCCTCGTCATCGCCGCGGCTGACCCCACCGGCCCCGACAGAGCAGGTGATCCGAACACAACACGCAACCACCAGGTGGGCAGCTGGCCTGACACGCGACCGCCGATTATGATTCACACGCGCCGAGTTTGCGCCAGATGTTTTTGTCATTGTTCTGAAATGTGACTCGTGAAAAAGGTGAAGGTCGAAGCACATTGGTGGCGACGGTGTGGGTGCGCACGATTCGCTGTTGTTGCGAGTTAAGCAATTTCGATTGCTGGTAGTTATTCGTGCTTGATCAAACCTAGGCCACGCCACACGAACTGCACACCAGATGGCGGTTCTCCGTCTCGTCGCGTTAAGCCGCAGTCAGCCGCCGTCGCTGTCTCCACCTTGTGCAGCGGAGGAGCGCTTTATTTGCGGTCTCACTCCACCACGCCAAGCTGAACCTTGGCGGACGTCGGGGGCTGGGCCGAACCCTGCCAAATGTCGGCTGGCCGATTCTGGTACTGGCACCGGCCAACACCGGATACTGGGCACTATTGGTGCCGAGGCCGGCCCACACTGGTACCGGGGCTGGCCAGCATCGGTACCGGAGCCGGCCAACACTAGTACCGAGATCGTCCAACACTGGTATTGGGGCCCTATTGGTGCCAAGGCCCGCCCAGACTGGTACCGGGCTGGCCAGCACTTGTACTGGGACCGCACCGCGCTGGGACCGAGAATGGCACAGGAGCCAGCCCACACTGGTACCGGAGGCAACCCAAACTGGCATTGAAGCCAGCCCACATTGGTAGCAAAGTTGGCCAACACTGGTGCCGGGGCTGGCTAGCACTGGCCCGTACTGGTACTGGTACTGGGGCCGGTCCGCACTGGTACCGGCACTCTGTGAACTAATCTGGAAGAGGGCGCGAGCATCCCTTCCTCTACCACCCTTGGTCACACCAGTAATGCTGGTATGACGATAGGGGCGGATACATGGGGGGGGGGGGAGACGGCACTGTGGAAATGTACCCCATGGGAAGGTCCCTCCTGCCGGAAGAAGGCCCCTTGCGAGAAAGCTCGAGTGCACCTCCCCCTCGGAGTGGACCTCCCCATCGAATTTTTCAGCCAGAGGCGCTCCTCTGAGAGAAAAGGCGCCCCTCTGGGAAGGCTCGAGTGCACCCCGTCGAATTATTCAGCCAGAGGCGCCCCTCGGAAGACAAGCCGCCCGGCACCCGTCCAGGTACCTGCGAAGTGGCGCCTCTCCGGACACGTGCCCCAGTGATAAATTATTCGTGAAATAGGGTGGAATATACCACTTTTTCAACACTTACTTGACATCCTTCTCCACGATGTATCGACATCCTGCTCCTTGATGCATGCTTATGAAGTCTTTGGGTCTCCTTTCTAACAGTATATCGTTTATAAGTAGCATGTGTATGCTCTTGATAGGGAATGGTGATACACGAACATTTTGCAATGCAATTTCAGGTAAATGCCTATAATGTGATATGGCATACAATACCAGTTTATAGCATTGTTATTATTCTCCCATCTCGAATATAGCTCTTCTTAAATTATGAATCTAAACACAAAAGTTAAAGGTGCAGTCATAAGTACCTACACCACTGGCTCAAATTTGAGTCGGCAATACATAAAAAAAAACATTTTAAATGACACCAATTCCATGCCAAATTTCGACATCCGATTGTGCTCGTTTCAACATCTCACACCTAACGAAAAACCATTATTTTAACCCTGATGTGCCCCCATGACAATTCCTGAATCCGCCCCTGTGTAGCATGTCTGGAAGAGGGCGCGAGCGTCCATTCGTCTACCCCTCCCTTGGATTCACCAAGTAGGCTGGTGTGATGTGTCTGGGCGGCTGATCTTCTGGTGTGAACCACTAACCTACCAGACCTGGCCTTGGTGGACTGGCCGGTCCGCTCGGCCCAGGTCACCTAGTCGGCGGTCAGGCGACGGGGAAAAACGCGTCTGATTCGTGCTCCAGTTCTGGGCTCGAGTGCAACCGAGCTGGCTGCGTGATGAATGCAATTGCGGCTGTAAAATCTTGCATGGCGCGCTGGCTGATTTGTCTTCCGTTGTTGCGAAACGCAGCCTTGTCGGTCGGTCTGCTGGTTTTTTTTCAGAGCCACATCTGGCCGGCGCGATCGCCAGTCACGAGCCACATCGCTGAAGCCACTTCTCTATGCAGGTTTGCATGTTGTCGTGCATGTGAATCGCACTGTTGTCTGACGTCTGCTTCGCTCAGCAACGGAGGTTCGATCGCTCTGTTTCCATGCAAGTACGATCGGGATGCAATGCAATGCGGGCTGGCGACAGCGAACGGACTGCAACATCATGCAGAGCAGGCGTTGTCTTCTCTCATCACAGACCGTGTCCTGCCGGCTCGGGCCATGTGCCATGACAATGCATGCATCACGACAATGCATGCCGCAGACAATGCATGCATGCACTGTCTGCGCTGTTCTGAGAAGGCACCGCATGCACTGTCTGCGCTGTTCTGAGAAGGCACTACATTCTGGGAAGACACCACATACAGTGTCTGCGGTGTTCTGAGAAGGCATCACATGCAGTGTCTGCGGTGCTCTGAGAAGGCATCACATGCAGTGTCTGAGCCGTTCTGAGAAGGCACCACATGCAGTGCCCACGATGCTCTGAGAGGGCACCGCATGCAACGTCTGCACCGTTCTGAGAAGGCACCACATGCACTGTCTGCGACGTTCTGAGAGGGCACACCACATGCAGTGTGTGCGCTCGCGACGGCGCCGTGGTCTGTCGTGCTGGCGTCTGGTACAGGAGGAGGTGTGTGCCCGCCGGCGGTGCCGGTCCAGAGGCGCCGTGATCTGTCGTGCTGGCGTCTGGCACAGGAGGAGGTGTGTGCCCGCCGGCGGTGCCGGTCCAGAGGCGCCGTGGTCTGTCGTGCTGGCGCCCGGTGCCGGTCAGAGGCGCCGTGGTCTGTCGTGCTGGCGTCTGGCACAGGAGGAGGTGTGTGCCCGCCGGCGGTGCCGGTCCAGAGGCGCCGTGGTCTGTCGTGCTGGCGTCTGGCACAGGAGGAGGTGTGTGCCCGCCGGCGGTGCCGGTCCAGAGGCGCCGTGGTCTGTCGTGCTGGCGTCTGGTACAGGAGGAGGTGTGTGCCCGCCGGCGGTGCCGGTCAAGAGGCGCCGTGGTCTGTCGTGCTGGCGTCTGGCACAGGAGGAGGTGTGTGCCCGCCGGCGGTGCCGGTCCAGAGGCGCCGTGGTCTGTCGTGCTGGCGTCTGGCACAGGAGGTGTGTGCCCGCCGGCGGTGCCGGTCCAGAGGCGCCGTGGTCTGTCGTGCTGGCGTCTGGCACAGGAGGAGGTGTGTGCCCGCCGGCGGTGCCGGTCCAGAGGCGCCGTGGTCTGTCGTGCTGGCGTCTGGCACAGGAGGAGGTGTGTGCCCGCCGGCGGTGCCGGTCCAGAGGCGCCGTGGTCTGTCGTGCTGGCGTCTGGCACAGGAGGAGGTGTGTGCCCGCCGGCGGTGCCGGTCCAGAGGCGCCGTGGTCTGTCGTGCTGGCGTCTGGCACAGGAGGAGGTGTGTGCCCGCCGGCGGTGCCGGTCCAGAGCTGGCTCAGATCCGGTCCATCCCGATGAAGGGCGTCCACCAGCGTCGGAGGTCGGAGGATGCCAGGATGCCTGCCAGCCGGAGGTCGGAGGATGCCAGGATGCCTGCCAGCCGGAGGTCGGAGGATGCCAGGATGCCTGCCAGCCAGAGGTCGGAGGATGCCAGGATGCCTGCCAGCCAGAGGTCGGAGGATGCCAGGATGTCTGCCAGCCGGAGGTCAGAGGGTGCCAAGATGCCTGCCAGCCGGAGGTCGGAGAGTGGCTCGTCGTCTGATGCTCCTCGTGGAGTGCAGGGACTTCCGTCTGGCCACCTGGCCGTACTGTTGTGTACAGGAACATCCGTCTGGCGACCTAGTCGTGCTCTTGTATACAGGAACGTCCGTCTAGCGACCTGGCCGTGCTGCTGTGTACAGCTCGTGACGTGACTACCATCAGTGACGCGCGCGCGAGGTAGCCACAGCAGTTGGAGCTTCCCGAAGTCAAAATACCTGACCGTACTCCGGGCGTCCAGGTCGGTCTGGTACCGATACCTGCGGCCTGCAGAGCGGCGTGGCGTCACCACAGGCGTTAACCACAACGCTCAGCAAGCAAACTTACGCTTACGCTCAATGCGATATGCAGACGCGATATGCAGACGCGATATGCCGTATAGTTGTGAACCATGTCGCAATGCTGACGTTGTTGCTTCATTGGTAAGGGGTTGGAAACGTTGCTTTAGGTAAGGAGCTAACACTATTTTTTTGTCGAACGTTCATACAGAACCGACACGTACAGTCGGCCCGGCCACAGTCAGCTGGACACGTACAGTCAGCTAGACATGTACAGTCAGCCTGATCACAGTCAGCTGGACACGTACAGTCAGCTAGACATGTACAGTCAGCTGGACACGTGCAGTCAGCTGGACACGTACAGTCAGCTGGACACGTACAGTCAGCTGGACACGTACAGTCAGCTAGACACGTACAGTCAGCTGGACACGTACAGTCAGCTGGACACGTACAGTCAGCTGGACACGTACAGTCAGCTAGACACGTACAGTCAGCTGGACACGTACAGTCAGCTGGACACGTACAGTCAGCTGGACACGTACAGTCAGCTAGACACGTACAGTCAGCTGGACACGTACAGTCAGCTGGACACGTACAGTCAGCTAGACACGTACAGTCAGCTGGACACGTACAGTCAGCTGGACACGTACAGTCAGCTGGACACGTACAGTCAGCTGGACACGTACAGTCAGCTAGACATGTACAGTCAGCCTGATCACAGTCAGCTGGACACGTACAGTCAGCTGGACACGTACAGTCAGCTGGACACGTACAGTCAGCTAGACATGTACAGTCAGCCTGATCACAGTCAGCTGGACACGTACAGTCAGCCCGGCCACAGTCAGCTGGACACGTACAGTCAGCCCGGTCAGAGTCAGCTGGACACGTACAGTCAGCCCGGTCAGTCAGCTGGAGTGACGCAGGTGGAGGTCAACTGGGCGGCGGCTAGCCGACTGGTCGTGTATTTCAGGGCGAATTACAGGAGAAATGTTTTATTTATCACACCATTTACCAGGATGCGGACTTGCATGAGATTAGAGGCGACCTGCCGCCGTGTACCTCGAGTTGGCTCATCAGCTTGGTAACAATTGGCTCGAGCAGGGGGATTGTCTCTCCATACCAAATATACATATGCATGGACGTCGTCACGGCAAGGGCGAGGAGCGGGTCTCGTCATCCTCAAAACCTCGTGATGCTTAGGATTGCACCTATATGGTGCTGGCGTTGCATGGAAAAAAAATATCGACCAAAAAGCCGTCTCGCCTTCCCCGTCTAAAATCCGTGGCGATGCCAATGTACACATGCTTGCAGCATGATCCTTTCCTATCACTCTACTTTGTCAGCGGCAAGTTGGCATCTCGCAGGTGGTGCTAACGAGAAGATTCCAACGTATACCTTGGTACAAAATGCGCAACGAGCTTATATACAGGGAATTGAGGCGGAGGCGGAGGCGGAGGATTGTCAACCGGCCAGCCCCGACGTTGAACTATTTGAACGTTACGCGTTAGGCGTTGCATAGAAAGGAACTATTTTCGGATAGTTTGGCGCAATCCGAGGCTGCCACTTAACACTCGCACGTCCGGCGGTCCGCGCCAACTTCGCATGTCCGGGGGGAGGGCAGATGTCTGCCCCCCCCCTAAGATCTCGAGAACTATGCTAGGTAGCGACAAACGGAAAACGGCTTCGGATAGCTGGTGACAAGCTCTATCGCAAGTATTTCGGTCATTTTCTCGCTCAGGTCAATATTTAGGTCGCTGGGTCATCATATGTCAAATTCGACCAGATCGGGTGGGACCCTCAGATATTGGCACATATCTCAGGACCTGTAACAGATAGAAACAAACTGCAAATGCTATTCGACAGCCCTTGAAATGTGCTATCGACATACGCTATGTAATTTAAGGTCAGGTCAACAGATGGGTCACCGAAACAATGACCTCAGGTCAAGGTCATGGGGTAGAGTAGGGAGGTCATGTAATATATCAATCGACACGTCTTGGCGATACAAGCACAATGACAGTAATTTCAGCCTTCTAGCTCAATGCATTGCGATATAATGCGCAGAAATGTGCTAGTGATTTCAGGTGACCTCAGCTGACCTTGGTGGGGCCACCGAGCAAAAATGTCAGCGATAGCATTGCGAACAGTTTCCAACTACACGCCATAACGGTTGGAGGTCATTCCGAGAGCAAATATGTAACCAGGAAACATTTGTATATTTTTCCATAGGCCTATAATCGGTAAGCCATGGCCACGACCTGACCTCAGGTCAACGCTACGAAAAACCGTGACATACATATTATAGACCCTGATAGGATCATGACGTGATATAAGTTTGAAATCAATCGCCCAATTATTGTGGGAGTGATGCCACCTAGAACTCGGAGGGACGTTAGGTCACTTCGCCTGACCTGGTGACCTGACTTGAGATGACCCAGGGTAAAAAAATTCTGAGGATATGCGGAAAAGACCACTGAGCAGCCATGCGAGTTTTGGCCTTGCTAACCCGATTAGTATGGCGGAAAAGTAGGAAAAACCGCAGGGGGGGGCGGATATCCGCCCCCCCCGGACGTGCGCGGGTTAAGGCGACATTTCCAACGCCCACAAATATCACGATTATCGGTTCTTCACTGTTGTGGGTGAACAAAAACTGTCAGCCAAGATGTTAGTGCGATCGCGTTTTATCCACCCTTTGCACGTGCCAAGCGGTGGAACGGAATCTTGATTGAGCCAACGACGATGGTGCCCGGTCTCGTCATTATCCTGACACGAGATCCGCACAATGCGCACAGCAGGACTTTAATTGTGTCCGTCCGTCGTCGAGTTCTTGCGCGATTGTCGGAGCGAACACGTCGGTTTTGTCGCTGTTCTTTGGCGCACATTCAGGTTTTTATCGCGCACAGTCTGCACTGTTGCAATCGTGGACGTGTCGGATGCGACTGACCTGCGTCACGACCGGCCCATCATCAGCGTGCGCGCACCGACACGACCCACTCGCCCCCTCGAGGCCGTCGATCCGCTGCCCGCCGCGGTGCCCGGACCGACGCGGCACACTTGGCCCCGTTTCTGGTGGACGCGAACTGACCGGGCGGCCGAGTCGTCTTCAGTTGCGAAACGGCGCTGCTGCCGTTGGAGGGAGAAAAGCTCTGACGACTCTTGGCTGCTGGCTGCGTCCTGCGGCGTCGGGAGCTGCGCAGGCGGCTCCCGGCACGCCTGTGGCGCCGTCGTGACCTGTCTTCCGGCCGTCGGGTCACTGGAAACTGTCGTCGTGATCTGTCTTCCGGCCGTCGGGTCACTGGAAACCGTCGTGATCTGTCTTCCGGCCGTCGGGTCACTGGAAACTGTCGTGATCTGTCTTCCGGCCGTCGGGTCACTGGGAACTGTCGTCGTGATCTGTCTTCCGGCCGTCGGGTCACTGGAAACCGTCGTGATCTGTCTTCCGGCCGTCGGGTCACTGGAAACTGTCGTGTTCTGTCTTCCGGCCGTCGGGTCACTGGAAGCCCTCGGGTCACTGGAAACGTGGCGCTGGTGACCTTACTGCGCTGCCATTCACGGAACTGAGGTGCTGATTTTGTTTGCCAGCGACGCTGCTTGTAAAGTCAACTGCTTGGCGACGCCCCCAGCTACGATGGTAACGTCGGTCGCTGCGGCTGTGCCAGACAGGTATAGCTACGAACGGTAGCTCTGCAGACCCTCCCTTCTGGATGCGCCGCAGCCTGTGTTCGCCATCCGTCTCGGGTAGCAGATGGGCAAATGTTTGGTCTGTATCCCGGGGTCTCGAGTTCAGTTTCAGGTAGAGACGGGGCTTTTTATTTCCTGCTCTAGTATTGCATTCTGACGAATGCATCGCATCCTAAATTATGCTACCTGAGCATGCATGCTTGAAGGCGTGCGGCTGTACAAACACTAATGGGCCATGACGATATACCCATGACTTATAAACACTGAGATTGGACTTCGCCGCGCTCTTACCATTTGCCATCCCCCGTTCTGCGACACGATAGGCGCCTATACTGGCAAGCAACTCGCCATGTTTTCATGCGAGTCGATGTGGGATTTTGAGAAGGAACTGACCACTGCGTTGGCGGTTCCTCCGACAACCAACACTATCCGACTATAGGGCTGTTATTCGCAAAAGGAGTCGGCGAAATATTGATTTAGTTCTTAGTAGTGATTACTCGTGCGTTTTGCTGTGCCGCACGCTAACAATTTTGCACTGTGCGGTTTGGGAAGTTCCAGGTCAGCATTAGTGCTATGGTTTGCTAAATTTCGTTTGTGGTTATTGCGCTTGCGATGCAGTTTCGGTGAGCATGAGCGGCCATTTTTCCCTGAACGTACTTCCATTTGCAAGCACGGCTGTGACCAAAGACTCGCCCTATTCAGTGCTAACGTTGCCGGCTGTGAGAATGGAAAGTGTACCAGCACAATGGGTTGAACCGCACTGAAGTTCGTTAGCGAAGAGTGATGTGATTGCTGGCAAGTAAAAACTTGAATTTCCTCCAACCCGGCTGATTGGCTTGGTGCTGAAGGCCCTACTGTAAGAGTGGTGTGCATTCGAGCCGACTGGAGAACCCAAGTCCACCTACCCTGGTCGGGGACGAGTGGTCTAGGGGTAAGATGCTCGTCTCGCAATCGAAAGATTGTGGGTTCGAATCTCACCTGTCGCTACTCTTCGCCCGCGACCAATCGGCGTGAGAGATTGCCGACGCTATATGACTGAACGGTCGACGTGTCGTAAAACCAATAACCAACCAACCACCTACGCTGGTCCGATCTGGTCCGTCCAACTTCCCCGTGCGGAGTTGAGGTCGGCATGGCTTTTGTCGTCAAACTGTGTGTGAGCCAGGCAAATTTTCGCATGGGCTCGTCCTGCATGTGGATTCAATTGGCACGGCTTTGAAAAACACTCGGGTCGTCTGGTCTGCTGCTCAGGTCGTCATGACCTATGTGTTCCGACTGCTGTCTGTGTCTAATAATGTGCAACTATTTGCATCTGTCACGATAGGTTACCATGCTGTCTTTCTTGATGCATATTTGGCAAGACCATCCAGGAGTAGCCTTCAAGCTCATTTCGTCGTATAGGATGTAATCTAACAATTCGAAATTACGCAAACGAGAGCATCCACTAATCTCAAAGCCTAGTTCAGTTGGTCGGATACAATTTTGGCAGTTCTACTAAGTATTTTCGGGACAATAGTCCTACATAACCTGCTCATGATCAATGAAAGTTATCAAAGCTGCTGGTCGCAACGCTTTGAACAACACCGATGTCGATATTGAAGTGAAGGTCTGGAATGTGACTTTCATAACAAAGCATTCATATGTTCTATGTTACAATTGCCATGGTTGATAGCGACTCTTGATGCATATTTCAAACGACGATTGTACCACTGAGTATGAATAAAGCTTTCAAGGATGATGATGACAAACATCAAATTAGAAATTGATGGACATGATACGGTGGCATGACATACAGACGTGACCGATTGTATTCGGTAGGAGGTCGTTGAGATGTATGCGAGTGAATGTAGCCTGTGGCGCATGTTAGTGAATGGCTGTATTTTGAGAATGTGGACTGAGGGGCCGAGGTGAACATGGCGAATTGGATACAAACAAATCACACTAATGTAAGTAAGCCCTCCTTTGAAGACATTCCCCACGGGAACCCAGTTCGCATTGATCTCATTGCTGTCCGGACCCTGCTCACGAGTGGAGCGGTGCACAGGGGTGCCGCGCCAGCAAACCCAGCCGGTATGTCTGCGAGGACGGGTGACAACCGACAACTTCCCCACAGCTCCTCCTCCCTAACCGCCCCCCCCCTCTCTACCCCTCATTCATGACCACACCTCCGTCCGCGTGGCCGCACTCGGCAGGTATCCGAGCACCACGTGGTCAGCACGAGGTCCGGCCATGCCCCGGCCGCCGGCCATGTCAGCTCCGGGTTCGGACGCGCGCGGCACGCTCGTAACCGGCACGGAATCCGAGCCCGAGAGGAGCCGCAATGGCCGCGTGCCGTGCACGGACGCCGTGGGCGGCGTGCACTGGAGGTCAGCCGGGCCCACGCAACAGCGTCCCGGTATCGCAGACTGCCCGCTTCCACAACCCAGTCGTCTTGGAAACAAGTATCTCGTGCTATTTGCTGCAGTTTGCAAAATATATTGCACAGCCAAAAACACGCATACGGTTTTTCAATGGAAACTGGATTGACATTTTTGTTCACGATAAGGTTTGGCTCAAGGTTGATTTAGTAGTCGATTGTAACTCGTTTTTCACCGCAGGTCCCAAGCACCCATTGACATAGTTATTTTGCAACCGATTGAACCATCGATTTTGGTTTTGATTATCACGTCCCATTGCGTCCTTGGAAGGTAAACTCTACTTACTTGATTGTTTTACTGACCGTTGCGATTATGCGTCATTTCAAGTAGTGCGTCCGCGAAGTTGTTGGCCAGGTTCTACAATTATATCAGGTGTCTGAAGCTGGACCTCAGTACGTCTTGTTCCAGGCACCCGAGGCCGGACCTCGGTACGTCGTGTCCCAGGCACTCGAGACCGGAACTCAGTACGTCGTGTCCCAGGCACTCGAGGCCGGACCTCGGTACGTCTTGTCCCAGGCACCCGAGGCCGGACCTCGGTACGTCTTGTCCCAGGCACCCGAGGCCGGACCTCAGTACGTCGTGTCCCAGGCACTCGAGGCCGGACCTCGGTACGTCTTGTCCCAGGCACCCGAGGCCGGACCTCGGTACGTCGTGTCCCAGGCACCCGAGGCCAGATCTCGGTACGTCTTTCCCAAGTGCCGTGGGGCGGACCTCGGGTCGTGTTGCCGCGGTGCCCGCCCGGTGTGCAGTCGGGCGGCCTCCGCCGCAGACACAATGGTGAGACAGATGCCATCTCCGTCCGGTAGCGCCGGCGACGTGATCACCGCATCAGGGGCGCCGCCGCCGCCACGTCACCTCTGTTCGCAGCGCTAGCCGAGATCTGGCCTCGGTCGCCGCGACAGCCGGTGCCGGGCTCTGCCCGCTCCGGCGGCCGGCGCGACGTGTGACGTCACGTAACGTGTGACGTGCGACGTCACGTAGCGTGTGACGTGTGATGTGGTCTGACGTCGTGTGGCATTTGCCCTGGCGGCGTACTGCGGCGTCTGTGCGATGTGGGACGTGCAAAACGTGACACCTAATGCAACAAGAACGGCCGATATCACCGGCTAGGTTTTTATCAAATATCTGAGTGTGACATATGGAACCTGCCAGCTTGCGAATGGCCATTAGGTACGTTGCGCGCTACATTGTGTTACTGTGGGCAAGCTTAGACCATGATTATGCTTTAATTTATAGTTTAAGTCCTGAATACAGAGAGAAGGCAAGAAAGATGTTGGAAGATTGTTTGGATGATTGATAGCTAACAGGCAATAGCTAGATAGATGGAGAGAGAGAGAGAGAGAGAGAGAGAGAGAGAGAGAGAGACACGCAATGTCAACAGATGTAATAGTAATTATGAAATTTCCACGTGGGTGGAACTACATTGACTACACTACTTCTCTCTGCGATGTCCCTGGTGACGCCAGATCCATGGCCTTTGGTTTGGAGACATGGATTCATACAGTCAACCTGGCAGAGGTGACCTCATTTCATTTTTGTGTGCGTTTTTTTAGACTTCACGGTGCCGTTTAGCTCATGAACTGCATGCACAACATATTTGGAACAAAATGTGCAGGAATGATCTCTGATGCATTCTGCTGGAGGACTGCCCACGCATGCAAGCGAACGGCGAAGGTGCAGTTGCTGACATACATTTCCCGCGACTTGTTCACTGAGGCTTGAGACTTGTCGGGTCTCATTTGTTGCAAACGTGACCGAAACGACATCCATTGTTTAAGTCTGTGCTGGTAAAAAGACCAGGCCAGTTGCAACGGTTAGATGTCTTACAGGAGCCTGAAGAGACTTCACAAAGGAACCCAGATGAAAACATGGGACACGCCTACTTCCGTTTATTCGGCTCCTTTGTTTATGTGGTTTCTCCTCGTTGGACATGCCTTTGCCTTGTGCGGGCGTACCGCAGGATATGAAAGCACTCTTTGTCCGTGGATTAATGTTGCTGATACGAAATTCTCGCCGTTCATTGTGTCACGTGAATTGCAATCTCGGAGCATTGTTAACCGGACAGGATTTGCTTCCTGGAGACTCATAGGTACCGATATATATATTTATATATATATATATATATGTGAAAAAAGTACTACGATTCCCTTCGCAGATTAAGCTTCTGCTGCCTAACGAAACACCACATTGATATCTTGAGCCACACACAGCGTGAACAACGTCCCAGAAGCGGCGGCTTCTGTGAACCGCCGTGCAACGTCCTCGTTCGCTTTGAACCGAAAACCTGCCGCCTCTCCACGTGCAAGCTGAAGAAGAACCGAGGGCACGGGCCGATAATTGTGAACTGGTTTGCTAACTGATACGGCGAGGGGCCACGCGGCACGACCGGATTTCTAGTCGAGTGGATCACTCGCAGCCACGAGGCACGCGCCGACACACGCACACTGGTCTGCCTTCGTGGACAACACGGACGAGAGGAATTCACAAGTTGATAACACTGACGAGAACAATTCGCAAATGGTAGGGACAGTGCGCGGGGCCAGTGGACAGATAACGTCGCATCCAGCATGGACGTCGCTTTAAGCCGGTCGGGCGCGAGGCGAGCCGCGCTTCGCGACTCGCGAGGCGCGAGTCGCGAGGCGTCGACGTGCGTGTGGAGCGGCACCGCGTGGGGCATCACGGCAGGCATTAGCTGTGACGCCAGCAGAAGCAGGCGTCAGCTGACGTCATGCTGAACAGGGTAGTGGGTTTTGCCATCCACTTACCTAGATAGCAAGAATTGAATGCCAATGTGAATTTGTGGCCATGCTGGAGGTATGGAGACATCCTATTTTCTCGGTGAATAAAATATTCATGCCTTTTCAGCATGCAAGGTATTTGTTTTTATTTGATGTACGTTTGGCAGTTCTCCAGCATCATAAAGTTTAATATTTTCACCATCAGGCACCTACTGACAATTGCGGATTAAATAAATGGCAATACAAAGCTGCTATGCATGTGTATTAATATGTGCTATTAACGCATATTGGATAACGTGCAAATACATAATGCACAAAAGCTGAGCGACAAGATTGGCAACGCACCATAGTTTTTAGCCATACCTCGACTGGCCGACCCTGGACAAGGTCACCGCGGAGGTCACAGTCAGCACTCACATCTTACACAATCTCTCCCGGTTTATCGGCAGAGGGATATAGCGTACACCAGATCAGATTTGCAAAGGCTAGGCTCCATCGCTGGAGACTTCTGGTCAGACCCAGTGAGGCCCACTGTGCATTTTGTATCCAAAATAGCTGCTATACTAAATAAATTACTATGCCACTATTAAATATTAACTACAGTAGGCCACCAGCCTAATGTTTAGTTTGCTTCGCGCAGGGGTTCAGACCGCCAAACATCACGGGTCTTCATCCATGATGATCCATTGATCTGTGCTCGACAGAAGCACCCTAAGAAGCGTGCTTGGCCACTCCAGTTTCGGTGTTCGCGTCGTTCATCCCATGCGACACCACGGCGTGGCAGCGTGCAGCAGCACTCGGGCGCGTGAGTGTCCACAGAAGCAGCCACGTCTGGAGCATTGTCGAGCAGAACGCCCGCACAGCAGCAGTCCGCTGGCGCGCCGCGGCGGCGCTCGTTGCCATGGCGACGGTCGGCGCGGCGGTTGCAGCTGCCGCGCGGCAGGCGGCTGCCCGCCAGCGCGGCGCCCGGCGACCTCTCCGAGGACGCTGCCGAGCGCAGATGGCGCTGCTGCGGCGCCGCGGCGGAGCTGCTCCGCAGCAGCAGCAGCCGCGCCGGCCCACCTGGCCAGTGGTGGTTCGGTGCCGGCGGTGGGACGGCCGCGTGTGCTAGTCGCGGCGCGCCGGTGGCAGCAGGTTATCGGGAGTTGTGTCGGACTGTCGGATGGTGTATTGTGCTGGTGAGTAGCCCGCACGGTCGGCACTGAAGCGTGTCTCGGAATAGGTGTCCTATCTAGTGGCTACATGGACGCCTGGTGGCAAGGTGCTATTGATGAGCTGTACCGTGGTCTCCAGCGGGGCTTGCTGGCGAATTCGCTGCACGCGAAGGGTGGGGGAAACGCATTTCTGCGGGTATCTACGTTTCAGAGCGAGTTCCTGACGTCGACGGCAGGCGAACACTTGATGAGCGGGAAAGGACGCGCGTTGAATTTTCTTATCGACATTCTGAGCTGGTGATGTGCGTGAGATAGCTTCTGACGGCCCCTGAAGCCCAGCTGGGGCGGTGCGCGCTCGTGGAGAGCGCCGCCGCCAGAGCCAAGTGGGTTGGCCGACTCGGGTGGTCCCTGGGGCGTGTAGCGCTCACATCGTACGTTCTGCTTCGTCGTACATCTGTTCCAGTCGGCCGCGTCAAAGCTGTGCACCGACACAACGTGTTTACGATCCTGCGTTCCTGTCCAGAACGCTCCAGACGGAGCGTCCACGTAATGTGATCAGAACTGGCTGACAAATCGGCTCGAGAGATCAGCAGCAGCAGCGGCTGTAAGCGTGTTGATTCTTCATCTCGCCGCATGACCTATACCGTCGATGCGCCCCTGAACTACATCTCCCCGTATGGATGGGTAATGCCCAGGTACCAGTGCCTACTGTCGTCAGAAGCGTTGGGATATCTGCATTTTCTGGTCGTGTAACGTCGATCGATGCTGCCAGACATTCCACCACACGATCTTGGCTACATGTCTGGCAACCACCGCCGTACCAGCCGAACCTGCCCATTGTGGCAACCCGCCTCAATCCGCTGCTCTGCAACAGTGCAGAAATTGACTCCCGCCTCTGCGCCGGTGGCATGCGACGACCCCCTTCCTCCGTGCTGCCACGCGAGGTGACACCCACCCGTCTCTGTTCAATCACATGGTCCCCCATGTCTGGCGTGGCGTGACCCGCCGCTGTGCTATCACGTGACCCTCCGCTGCGCTATCACGTGACCCCCCGCTGGCTATCACGTGACCTCCGCTGTGCTATCACGTGACCCCCGCTGTGCTATCACGTGACCCTCCGCTGTGCTATCACGTGACCCCGCTGTGCTATCACGTGACCCCCGCTGTGCTATCACGTGACCCTCCGCTGTGCTATCACGTGACCCCCGCTGTGCTATCACGTGACCCCCGCTGTGCTATCAGTGACCCTCCGCTGTGCTATCACGTGACCCTCCGCTGTGCTATCACGTGACCCCCGCTGTGCTATCGCGCGAGACGATCATCCGCCATGCTCTCGCATGGTACGCTCCTCGCTCGTGCCGAGGACTGCCGCCGGCGCATTCCATCTGGCTGAGCCGGGCCAGGCCGGACGAGGCAGTGATGGGCGTGATGGGCAGGCCGGGGAAGGAAGTGATGGACGCGATGGGCAGTGATAGGCGTGATGAGCGTGATGAGCGTGATGAGCGTGATGAACAGTGATGAGCAGTGATGGGCGTGATGGGCAGGCCGGGGAAGGAAGTGATGGACGCGATGGGCAGTGATAGGCGTGATGAGCGTGATGAGCGTGATGAACAGTGATGAGCAGTGATGGGCGTGATGGGCGAGGAAGTGATGGGCGTGATTGGCAGTGATGAGCTTGCGCGGTGAACTAGGTCACTCGCAACAGATCAGCCGGCCATGCGCGAGGTTAATGTCGCGACCTCGCAGTACCAGCGCGGCGATGTGCGGCCGGTGGAAGCTCGCATGGAGCGACAAGCCGTCATCACAGATGAACACCGCTGGTGCCATTGTACCCGCGAGCCTGGCTGTGTAGTAGCAGCTTCTTCGCGTACTATTGCAGTAATCTTTTCTCTGGAACAGGGCTTCATTCATGCGCCAGTGAATGAATGCTCTTTGTGATGAAGACCTCCAAGGATGGCCCTGTAAATGAACCGACCGACAAACGTCACGGCTGAGATTTAGGGTCTGTTCATCACCCTGCTCTAAAAAGAGAGTAGAGCAACTTGGAGCAACTTGGAGAATTTCGGAGCAGGCTCGGTAAAAACGAGCGCTGGAATGTCTGGAGCAACTTTGAGTAGAAATCAGCTGTTTATGCTTGTATTATCGTTACATATATGACGCAGCTGTTCAAAACTTGCATTGAGCCATTACGCGACATTGTATGGGATAGGCTGTCATTGCGGTTCGAAGTTCATTTTATATTATTGTGTAACATAGAATTACCGTCTTACCATCAGCAGGCAGCAGGAACACTTGCAAATTAAAACTCAACAAGGTTTAGGCGGTCACAAAGCGCTTCACAAATGTATCTTCAGCGCCATATTTGTGCTACACCAAGGTGCTCCAAGGTGCCTCTGCTCTCGGCCCGAGTAAGTTGGAGTAGATTGAAGCTACTCCGATTTGCTCCGAAAACGCACGGGAACACGGAGCAGCTACTCCAAGTTGTTCGGAGCAGCTTGGTGCAGGGTCAGGAACAGACCCTTATTGTCCCAAACATGGCCAACACCTCACCCAGCCGATTAGCCATGCTAGTGGTGCACTGCTCTCAGCTGGAGGTTAGGTCAGTGATCTACCTCTCTGTGCCGGGGTTAGGCCAACCTTTCTACGCTGAGACTTGGCTAGTGGCGTATTTATGAGGGAGGTTAGGTCAGTGGTGACAGTCGGTGCACCTGTGTGCAGAAGGCTGGTCTAGCGATGCGCTGGAGGTCAACGGTGTACCTCCCTGTGTTGGAGGTCAGATGTTCCGTCTCCCGGTGATGGGAGTTCCTACGATAGGTCAAGTCAGTGTCTGCGTCTGCAGCCTCCGGCGGATGTCCGGGGTCGGTGACTGATATCCGGGGTCAGTCCGTGCAGTCTGCGTGGCGGTCAGGTCAGTCACAGGGTCAGGTCAGTGACGGAACCCCTGCCGGCGCAGCGGCACGCGCTGCTGGGGTCGCACCGGAAGTACGGTCGGCCGGGTCAGTGCCGCCTGTGTGCGACAGGCCCCATTCAGCAGTGGCAGTTTACCGCGTCGGCTTTGTCTCTCACCTACAGCGCTGGCGTGGCTGGCAGAGGGCCGACCGCCACGGCTGGGGACGGAACTGTAGTGGTGCAGCTGGGGATATGGCTGTAGTGGTGCGGCTGGAGATACGGCTGTAGTAGTATGGCTGAGGATACGGCTGTAGCGGTGCGGCTGGGGATATGGCTGTAGTGGTGCGGCTGGGGATGCGGCTGTAGTGGTGCGGCTGGGGGTACAGCTGTAGTGGTGCGGCTGGGGATGCGGCTGTAGTGGTGCGGCTGGGGGTACAGCTGTAGTGGTGTGGCTGGGGGTACAGCTGTAGTGGTATGGCTGGGGATACGGCTGTAGTGGTGCGGCTGTGGATGTAGCTGTAGTGGTGCGGCTGGGTATACGGCTGTAGTGGTGTGGCTGGGGGTATAGCTGTAGTGGTATGGCTGGGGATACGGCTGTAGTGGTGCGGCTGTGGATGTAGCTGTAGTTGTGCGGCTGGGGATACGGCTGTAGTGGTGCGGCTGGGTATACGGCTGTAGTGGTGTGGCTGGGGATGGCTGGGGTAGATAGCTGTAGTGGTATGGCTGGGGATACGGCTGTAGTGGTGCGGCTGTGGATGTAGCTGTAGTGTGTGCGGCTGGGGATATGGCTGCGTAGTGGTGTGGCTGGGATGTGCTGTAGTGTGGACGGCTGTAGTGGTGTGGCTGGGGATATAGCTGTAGTGGTGTGGCTGGGGATACGGCTGTAGTGGTATGGCTGGGGATACGGCTGTAGTGGTGCGGCTGTGGATGTAGCTGTAGTGGTGCGGCTGGGGATATGGCTGTAGTGGTGCGGCTGGGGATATGGCTGTAGTGGTGCGGCTGGGGATACGGCTGTAGTGGTGTGGCTGGGGGTATAGCTGTAGTGGTGTGGCTGGGGATATAGCTGTAGTGGTGTGGCTGGGGATACGGCTGTAGTGTGGGGCTGGGGATATGGCTGTAGTGTGTGCGGCTGGGGATGTGGCTGTAGTGTGTGGGCTGGGGATGTAGCTGTAGTGGTGTGGCTGGGGATACGGCTGTAGTGGTGTGACTGGGGATATAGCTGTAGTGGTGTGACTGGGGATGTAGCTGTAGTGTGTGGCTGGGGATGTAGCTGTAGTGTGTGGCTGGGGATATAGCTGTAGTTTGTGGCGGCGGTTGAAGCTATGCCGACGTGACGTTAGCTTGGATCTGCCGGAAAAAAGCAGTGCCATGGAGGTGGTGGGGTGACGGAGGCTTACAATGAAGTGTTTGTGGAACGGGTGCGGTAAAGTGGCACTAAATTTAGCATGGTTTTGGCATGTTTGAGTTGCTGAGGCTGAGCTTGCCAAATTGAAGTGCGATATTTCTGGTACTATGAGGGGAGAAGTGCTCCAATACTTTTTTTTTCCACATTTCTCCTTTTTTCTGACTTCTTTGCGGACAGAGCATGGCTGTATTTTTCGGGCAGGTTATTCATTCTTCGGGCAGGTTATTCATTCCATGTGCGGTTCAGACGACTTCCGGTATTTGGAATTTGAAACGCTTGCTGTGCTGGAGTGCTGCTGTGATTTTTGTGCGATTCGTCCTCCGCGTAATATCGGGGACAACCAAACTCTGGTCGATTCAGAAACTGGTCTGGCACCAGGTGGGCAAGAGCTGGTGAGAGTTGGGTATTGTGTAGGGCTGGAGAGGGTCGGGAATGGTGTTGGGCTGGGTAATGTCGGGAATGGTGTAGGGCTGGGGAGAGTTGGTGATGGTGTCAGGCTGGGGAGAGTTGGGAATGGTGTAGGGCTGGGGAGAGCTGGGAGTGGTGTTCGTTGTCCAGCGGATGGCCTCGACTTTGCCGAAGGTTGGTGGCTGCCTGTGAGAGCCACCAACAAGCCTTCGACCTCGTTGTCATAATCCATCCGCCCAGTTCTGATTGGATTGGGAACCATCATCACCCTACGGAAGGTCAAAAGGTTGCACAGAAACTACAAACACGACTTTAAGCTGAATATTAAATCCCGCTGACCAGATAGCCGCCGTCTGAAAACCGGTTCAGAAACAACACATTGTTCCAGCTCGTCCTTCGCCGTCCTTGGTGGATTAGGTGCCGGTGATGTCGGCGGCACGGGGATGCGCCACGCAGTGAAGTGCAGTGCATGTGCAGCCGGCCGGCCGGTAGGTGTGGTGCCCCCCCTCCGCGGACGGCTCGTCCTTGGACGCGCCCCCGCCGTGTCTGCCGACGCGGCCGTCCGGCGCCGGCTCTCCCCCCCCCCCTCCCTCCCCTTCTGCGCCCCGCGTTCCAGCTCGTGCTCGCCGAGACGACGGCGGCAGGTGTTGCGCGGGCGCGCGCACGCGAACGCGAACGCGCCGCCGCCACCGGTATCACCTGTCGGGTCGGCTCTGCCCTCTGTCCCCTCTGTCGTCGTAGAGTAGCGACACGGGGAAGCGCCACGGCCGACGGTCGCGGGCCCACACCGGACCGTAGTCCGCCGGCCGTAGTCAGCCACGACCGTAGTCAGGACCGTAGTCAGGACCGTGGTCAGTCTGGGGATCCTCGGGCAGGCGGCAGCCAGCTGTGGGTGAGGCCCGAGGTGCACCGGAGTGAGGTCCGAGTGTCTCAGCTGAGGTGGGTGACTCGCGATAATACACAGCTCGTACACCTCAGTACGAGCTGTGGCTACTGCCCGCAGTGAGCCCGGGCCAGCTGGCAGTGAGCCCCGGTCAGTATTGAGCCCCGGCCAGTAGTGAGCCCGGGCCGACTGGCAGTGAGCCCCGGTCAGTATTGAGCCCGGGCCAGCTGGCAGTGAGCCCCGGTCAGTATTGAGCCCCCGCTATATGACCATTGCAGTCGATGCGCCCTTTTAACCCCAGTATTGAGCCCCGGCCAGTAGTGAGCCCGGGCCAGCTGGCAGTGAGCCCCGGTCAGTCGTGAGCCCCGACCGGTCGGCAGTCAGCCCCGGCCGACCCGCGTGGCTGCGCGACCCAGTGCGTATGAGAGCCGGCGAGCCGGGCAAACCTGTTCTCGGCGGGCGGCCGGAGGCGGCCGGGTCGCACCGCCGCGGACGCTGCGGACGCTGCGGACTCTGCGGACGCTGCGGACTCTGCGGACTCTGCCGGCACCGGCGCTCGGGCGAGCAGCGTGGCGGCCGGCGCCCAGCACCTTCGTCTCACACCACCACCACCGTCGCGTCGTCTCGGTGCGAGCCGACGGCCCGGCTAACGGGGTGGCCGGACAAAAAGGTGTGCGGCGAACGGCGTGGCGCCGCCAGCGGCCGCGACCGGCATTCAGCGTGCAGGCCTCTGCCGCTGCAGATCGTGACGGCTGCGGTGACCTGACGGCGCTGACCTGAAAATGACCTGACGAGAATGATCTGACGAGAATGATCTGACTAGAATGATCTGACGAGAATGATCTGACGAGAATGATCTGACGAGAATGATCTGACGAGAATGATCTGACGAGTGACCCGATGATGACCTGACGAGTGACCTGACGATGATGACCTGACGATAGTGACGTGACGATAGTGACCTGACGATAGTGACCTGACGATGGTGACCTGACGATGGTGACCTGACGATGGTGACCTGACGATGGTGACCTGACGATAGTGACCTGACGATAGTGACCTGACGATAGTGACCTGCGAGGGCCTCGATAATGAGAGACTGGCCGTGCTGATCTGGTGACTATTTGGCGGTGGAGGTCTGAGGATAATGAGATGGCGAGCAGGCGACAACGGCTTTAACGCGCTGACCAGGCGAGGTGACCCGGCAGCTGTCCTCCCGCGACACTGACTTGGTGGCAGATACTCCGCCGGGTCAGCCCGGACCATCGCGCCACCCGGCTATTGGCGATCAGGCCGCCACGAGGGTCGGGCGAATGCGGCCGGCCAGCCCGGGTGGCTCTGACCGCAGCTGAGACCTCGTCACACTGACGTGACCCGACAGCCGTGACTCGGCCCACTGTTCGGGCCCGCCCACCCGACCGGCATTGACGAGCGCTGACCTCGGCTGACCTGAGCCGAGCTCGGCTGACCTGAGCTGATCCCAGGTGCCGGCTCAACAGTCGGCCTGTTCAGTGGCGTGCGACTGCATCGCTTTCATTTCCGGCGCCGGCCGGCCGGTGTCTGTGACTGTGGCCGGGGGTGGCGGGTGGACGGAAGTTCCGCTTCACGCTTTGCGCGCCGACGGAGCCCGCTGTCTGGTGGAGCAGCTGCAACTGCACAGGCTACCAAGGCGCGCCGACGGAGCCCGCTGTTGGCTGGAGCAGCTGCAACTGCACAGACCACCGGGGCACGTCTGCGGCGCCGGGCAGAGCTGCTATCTTCAAGCTGCACCGACGTCTTTAAACTCGGCTCCGTTTTACGCTCCAGTGTGTGCTGGAAAATTCTTAAGATCTGCTTCAGATAGATCTGAGAGAGGTATGCTGAGTTGAGTTGTTCTAAAGATGTGCTGAATATTCGGCCGGGCTGCGACCTGGGTCGGGAATTTCGGCATAAAGCGGTTGTTGGTTGGTTATTGGTTTTACGACACGTCGCCAATCTTCACGCCGATTGGTTGTGTGCGAAGAGTGCACAGGTGAGACTCGAACCCATAACCTTTCGATTGTGAGACGAGCATCTTACCCCAGACCACTCGTCCCCTGGCATCAAGTGGGTTTTGTTTCCACGGTTTATCCGCTTGGTGATTTGAATGTTAAGCCTACCGACCGTGGAAAGTGCACCCATAACGTAAGAACGTGATGCACTCAAACAGGGGCGGAACATGGCCGTGTGCGGAGCTGAAGAAAAACAATGTTTGGGCAAGTCCAGCAAATGCAGCGTTCCGAGTCCTCCTGCACTCATAACTATTCCAACCTGTTAGTTTTTAATCAACTTTCATGGTCATGTTATTCTGAAGTACTCTAATTATTTGCTAAAAAGAGTTGTATGGTGCAGTGGCACAGCTAGGATTTTCCTAAGGGGGCAGACAAACAAAAATGTGAGAAACGGAGAAAGCTTTGCAGCACGAAAGCGCGCCGAAAATCTAGGGTTCTAGGTGGTGAAAATCTCTAAACTTCTTCTTGTTTGATCTGGTGTACTTTTGCTTGCTCAGAGAGGGGACCCGGCCCCCGGGCCCCCTTGGCTGCGCCTCTGTTACGGTGGTACTTCCGTCGTTGTGTGGCGCCCGGTCACTTGTGGCGACATAGGTGGCGCTGCGTGTCCCGGCTCGCCGTCCGCGGCGACCGCGATCACCCCGCCAGCGCCGTCTGCTGACAATCTCGTGCCTATGCAACGAGACAGCACCACACCCCTCCTCCGACTCTTGCTCGTCCAGGCCCCCAATGACTCTTTACACCGTTGGTGAAACTATGGCCGGCGTGAGGGGACCATAGCTGAAGTGGCGCAAATGAAATGATTTGTTCAACTTAGTGCTTTACCGTGGAAAATCAATGCTTCCTCATAACCTTCTCCGTCAGCTTCCCCATCAGCTTCCCCATCAGCTTCCCCATCAGCTTCCCCATCAGCTTCCCCATCAGCTTCCCCATCAGCTTCCCCATCAGCTTCCCCATCAGCTTCCCCATCAGCTTCCCCATCAGCTTCCCCATCAGCTTCCCATCAAATTCGGTCAGAACATGATACGCTTATCAGATATGTCCAAATGGTTTGTGCAGTGACTGGCAGCGCAGTAGGATGTGCAGGGTGCCCGCCATGACATGACACAGCATGGAGCACGATCCGGTCGGGAGAGGCGAGGACGAGGCGGCCGGTCAAAGTGGGGCGGGGCCGGGCCGGGCAGGACGGGAAAGAGGATAATCTAATACGGAACTGGGTCAGGATAATCTGCGCTGGACCAAGTGAAATGACCACGATGATGGAAACGGGAACAAGCCGCCAACCGGTTGGCCAGTTGGTGTTACCAGCGCTTACCGGAAACTGCCGGGCGGCTGTCGTCTTTCCGGTTTACCCCGTTGCCCAAGCCCCAAGCTGATGTGGATCTGGTGCGCTATTGAGCGGTTAGAACTTACATTGATGATTAGTATCCGCACATGCTGAGGACGCACCAGCACGATTTCATATATTCAAACTACTGATGCTTTTCTCTAGCTTGCGCTTCATCAATATGACGAGAGCTGCAAGCAGAGGTAAAGCGACAGGTTTAAAACTCGACATAAGGAACACTTGTTGACCTGGGAAGGTGAGTAGAATTGCATGCTACACACTATTCACTCACCAGCACAGGGAAATAACTGCTTATCGTAAAGGTGATTGCCGGGGACATCCGAGAAGATGCTGAAATAGTAACTGACCGCAAACATCCGGCATGACCTTGGTCAGTGCGCGGATGTAGCTGGGTCAATGAATAGGACATCTTTGGATTGATCGGCGGAACATCTGCCATCCACGAGCAGATGTCTTCATAATGAGACGACAGGCGTCACAGGATGGCAGGTCTATGGCTGTGGCTGTGTTCTGTGACGGCATGTCTGTGGCTGTGACGACAGGCCCACAGTTCTGTGACGACAGGTCGACTGTTCTGTGACGACGGGCCGACTGTTCTGTGACGGGAGGCGGCGGTCCTGTGACGACAGGCCCATGGTTCTGTGACGACAGGTCTGTGGCTGTGACGACGGGCCCAGGCCCTCTGACGGAGGCCGGGTCCGAGAGGCCCATGGTTAACAGGCCCATGGTTCGGACGACGGGCCGACTGTTCTGTGATGACGGGCCGACTGTCCTGTGACGACGTGCCGACTGTTCTGTGACGGGAGGCCGGTGGTCCTGTGACGACAGGCCCATGGTTCTGTGACGACAGGCCCATGGTTCTGTGACGACGGGCCGACTGTTCTGTGATGACGGGCCGACTGTTCTGTGACGACTGGCCCATGGTTCTGTGATGACAGGTCTGTGGCTGTGACGACGGGCTGACTGTTCTGTGACGACTGGCCCATGGTTCTGTGACGACAGGCCCATGGTTCTGTGACGACGGGCCGACTGTTCTGTGACGACGGGCCGACTGTTCTCTGACGGGAGGAAGTTTTTTTGTCTGCACCGTGTCGACGTGATGTTGACGGCCGGTGGTTTTGCGTGGCTTCGCCGGCCGTTGACCCCGACATCACGAAGTGGCAGTTTTTACTCGGCCGGTGGTTTTGCGTGCTCCGGACCCGACATCACGAAGTGGCAGGTTTTACTGGCCGGTGGTTTTCTGCTCTGCCGGCCGTTGACCCCGACATCACGAAGTGGCAGGTTTTACTCGGCCGGTGGTTTTGCGTGGCTTTGCCGGCCGTTGACCCCGACATCACGAAGTGGCAGGTTTTACTCGGCCGGTGGTTTTGCGTGGCTTCGCCGGCCGTTGACGCCGACATCACGAAGTCAGTTTTTACTCGGCCGGTGGTTTGCGTGGCTTTGCCGGCCGTTGACCGACATCACGAAGTGGCAGTTTTTACTCGGCCGGTGGTTTTGCGTGGCTTTGCCGGCCGTTGACGCCGACATCACGAAGTGGCAGGTTTTACTGGCCGGTGGTTGCGTGGCTTTGCCGGCCGTTGACCCCGACATCACGAAGTGGCAGGTTTTACTCGGCCGGTGGTTTTGCGTGGCTTCGCCGGCCGTTGACGCCGACATCACGAAGTGGCAGTTTTTACTCGGCCGGTGGTTTTGCGTGGCTTTGCCGGCCGTTGACGCCGACATCACGAAGTGGCAGTTTTTACTCGGCCGGTGGTTTTGCGTGGCTTTGCCGGCCGTTGACGCCGACATCACGAAGTGGCAGGTTTTACTCGGCCGGTGGTTTTGCGTGGCTTCGCCGGCCGTTGACGCCGACATCACGAAGTGGCAGTTTTTACTCGGCCGGTGGTTTTGCGTGGCTTTGCCGGCCGTTGACGCCGACATCACGAAGTGGCAGTTTTTACTCGGCCGCTCAGCAGCCGCCCTCAATCACACCGTTACTCCCGTCTTCTGGTGTTGCCTCCGCCTCGGCCGTCTCCGTGTTCGCTACCGTTTCCTGTTCTCTACTTTGTTTATGGCGCTTTTTGTGGGGAAAGTCGACACTCTGTGCCTTCGTCCGTTGCGAGACGAGGTCCGACTCTTGCGCCGATGCTCCTGCGGTGGGGGGGGGGGGGGGGGGACATGTCTAGGTGGGGTCAGACCACGGTGGGACATGGAGACACCCCTGCAGTGATGGTCCCGGGGACGTGTCTGTATAGGTGTGGCCAGGCCCCGGCGGTCGGTTTGACAGTCGGAGTTCCTCTTATTGGATCTGTATGGGAGTGAAGATCTCTCTCGGTCAGGTCCGTCTTGGAGTGAAGATCTCTCTCGGTCAGGTCCGTCTGGGAGTAAAGATCTCTCTTGGTCAAGCATGTCTGGAAGTGAAGATCTCTTATGGTCAGATCTGTCTGGGAGTAAATATCTCTCGTGGTCAGATCTGTCTAGGAGTGAAGATCTCTCTCGGTCAGATCTGTCTGAAAGTGAAGATCTCTCTTGGTGCAGTCAATTTCAATCTGGAGCACTCGGAAGGTATCGGTGAGCACTGGAGTCTGAAGATCATGAATGGGCACGGTCCAGGGATCGACAATTCATCGATTGATTAGCCTTGCTCAAGAAGCTCCCGGGTGGATGGATAATGCGGACGAGCTTCGGGTAGCACATGGACCTTTTTCTGAGTGAGCCTCCCCGGTGTGGCGTCATTGTAAGGGCGAGAGACCGCCTGTCCCGGTGAACTCCGTCTCGGAGCGAGTTACTCGCCGGGTGGTGAGTGTTGTGAGAAGCCCCTCGCTCTGGACAGTGGCTATATGACGTCACGGTACCGGATCGTCCTGCGCACGCACACACCGGGCCGTGACGTGACCAGCGCGCGCTCACTGTTGCGCATCTCAAGGGTCACTGTTGCGCATCAGCAATCAGCAGCGTGAATCGCGCCGACCGTCGTCGTCATTGGGCAACACGTTTCTTAATTGAGTTAATGGGCTTTTTTCGGCGTCGCGACAATGAGCGCTGGTGGAGCCGGAGCCGGTCCGGTGGAGCCGGAGCCGGTGGGGCGATGTCGGCGCCACGTCGTGCCACTGTGTGACCTCGCTGTGACCCGGGCCTCCGTGACGCAAGCCGTCGTCTTCGCATGGTGAGGAGCTGGTCGAGTCGCCCCATGGTTTGCCGACGGGTTCAGTGCGGGGCTTGAAGCGCTTTCAAGCTCCAACACCAAACGCAGGCTGGGCCTCCGTCCCGAACGTCGGACTTGGTTAACGGTGCATCCGCCCGGTATTCAGAAGGCACGTACGGAATGGAAGGTGTGCCGCTCCTTTTGATGAACTGGGACGCCACCTTCGCCTGTTAACCCACAAGAGCAGAACCCTACTCCATCTTCAAGTGAAGATGGTCTTGCGAAACACGCACATCTATAGCTACTCTTGGGAAGCCCTTAACCCTGTTCCGGTAGAGCTCTGTTAGACCTGAATCTGTGCATAAGATCTCTGAATCTATTTCGTTGATTCCAAATCTGAAATCGGGGGGGGGTAAGTGCATTCGAGTATAAGGGCGTAGGCACTGAAGAGCGTTTTTTTTTTGTCTCAAAGGGGTTCCTTTTCCTCTGTATTTGCCCCAAAAAATACGTTAAGCGCATGTCTATGTCCTGAATACTTCCCATCACTTCCTGGATCCGCCATTGGGGAAATGTTTGGCTCCGCTACTGCTTGTGAAGCATTATTGCCATTTGTCTTGCTCCACCCTCCAACTTTCCGACGTCAACGTAAATAATACTGATGTGAGAAAACCGGTCACTTGTTGCCAATTTTTCACTTCCTCTGGATCCCCCTGACATGGTCAAGCTCAACATTTGTTGTTCTGTAGATAAGGAAAGTAGTAAGAGCAGTCGAATTAAAACGTAATCACTTGAACAGCAAAACGACGAAAATATTCCGATGCATGTGTGGTCCGTAAGTTTTTGAGAAAATCGGTGAGGTGCATCCAAATATTTGCTCCTGGAACCACCCCTAATATGGTCACGAAATAAACATTTTGGGACCATGTATAAAAGGAAAGTTATGAACAGTCACCAAGTTTCACGCTCCTATCACAAAGAGTTAAGGAACGACAGACGACAAAACCACAGGGGCAATCCGCCCCCGCCCCCACCCGCCGGAATATGGTTAAAACAGCACGGGTTTGTAAAGCTGGCATGTTGCGTACGAAAAACTGTTAAATTTGTGGACGCTGACCTCGCGGTTGCTGACCCGGGCAGTTGCTAATCTTACGTTTGCTGACATTCCGCCTGAACAGCAGCTGGCGATCGGGCGGTGACTCCCCCCCCCCCCCACACACACACATCCCCAGCCACTGACCCAGCAGCAGCAGCAGCAGCAGCAGCAGCGAACAGCCTGCAGCCTGTCAGCAGTCTGACCCTGACCTGACGCGGTCGGTCTGAGAGTGACGGATCTGCGGTCGGATCTGGAGGCGCAGATCAGTGAGCCATGGTCTGAGAGTCGTGGATCCGTGGATCCGTGGATCCGTGAGTTGACCGTCCGCGCGAGTTTCGCTCCTGTCGGGCTCAGTCGCAGTCGACGCGGCGCGCTGATCGACGGGCATTGGCCGCGACGAGCGCGGTGTGGTGCCGCTCACTGGGCCACGTGGTGGGCGCCGATCACGGGGTGGTGTGTGGTCGGCGAGGAGCGCGGTGTGGTGCCGCTCACGGGGTGGTGTGTGGTCGGCGAGGAGCGCGGTGTGGTGCCGCTCACCGGGTCACGTGGTGGGCGCCGATCACGGGGTGGTGTGTGGTCGGCGGCCGTCGGTGGTGGAGCACTTGGCGCTCGGGAGTGTACGTCAGCAGCCGATTATCGGTGGTTGGTGGCATAGTTGGAAAAGCAGCTGTGCCCGGGATGTTTGCCATCCAGAACATTATCCTCTCAAGTAAATTGTCCGCTGCTCTTATTGGCAAAATATTTTATGGAGTTGTTTAACAGCAATTGCAGGCTTTTGTTCTTCTGTACAAATTGAATGTAAATTATCCTCTGCTCTTATTGCCAAAAGATATAATGGAGTTAACAGCAATTGCAAGGTTTTGTTCTTCTGTACAATGCATGAATTTGCTGGGAGGTACACAAGTAGCTTCTGAGTCCAGAATAGAACGACAATTATGGTCTCCAAATTGCATTGCCGCATCCGGGATGTCAAAACATCAGTCCAACCGTGGCTGGTGGTGAGTACATGAGAGAAGTCAGCGGCTGGTGGACGGCACGGCAGGAGACCGTCGGCTCGTGATGACCGGACGTTGGCCGCGTCCGGTCAGGTCGGCCTATCGTGGGCCTCTCGTACGTGGCGGCTCGTGGCGGCTCGCGGCGGCTCGCGGCGGCTCGCGGCGGCTCGCTGAAGGTTGTGATCAGCCGCCGGCGGCGGCACCACGCCATTACCACCACGCCATTACCACCGCCCACGAGCTTCGCCAGCATCTGTGATCAGCACGCAGGCCGCCTCAAATGAGCCGTGCAGACTGTTTTGCTCGGCCGAATCGCCGCACCTGGTGGTGTGAATGCGAGCGTGAGTCATCGACCGGCCATAAATGCGCCACCTGGGATATTGCAGCGATTGTTTGCGCGCGGGAGCTTTTTTTGCTGTTTGTAGGTTCGCGCACCACATCCACTGTTCTGCTCTCTTTGTTGCTTTGCTCCTTAGAAATTCCGCGCCCGATTCGAGCTGCTGATTAATTTGAGCCGTCGTGCGGGAGACTGTTTGGCGTTTCTCCGGTGGCGGCGGCCGGCACCGGCAAACGCTGCATTGTATTCGACACGTCGACCGGGCTGCCCGCGAGCATATTGCGTCCGCCGGCTGCTGTTGCCGGCGGCGACAACAATCGGGCCCGCTCTGTGCTGCTGCGCGCGCCCTGAATCCACTCCCAATTCGGCGCCAATTCGACCTTAATTCGAGTGGCATTCGGCGTTGTTTGTTCGGCCGGCCGCCGGCCGCCGAGTCGGCGCTCGACTCAGTCAAGTGCCGCGGCGAGAGGGACCCGACGGGTGCGGGTGCAGGGGCCCGCCGGTGCGGCAGCTGCACCGCCCGCCCGCCCGCTCGTGGCTGTCCAGAGGGGTCAAGGTCACGCTTGCAGCAGACAGTCGGTGAGCCCCCCCCCCCTCAGACCTGGCGCAGCGGCGGCTGAGGTCGACACATTGTCCGACTGCGGCCGCCTCTCGAACGACGCCCGTGCCGGCCCTCAAACGGCGCCATGGTCGTTCATCCTGTTACGGAGAAATCCATCTCACTTGCCGGGCTAATCAACTGGCACACAGTGGCGAGTGGCGCTCTGAAGCGCCACTGGCGCGCCGAGCTGCCGCACGGCCACAAGCGCCAGTCTGCCGGCACACAGGCGGGTCATCGGCGGGGTCATCGAACTGTGTGTGGGCAGTCCAGCGGTCACGTGCCCACCTCCGAGCACGACAGCTGCTGTGTGTGGTGCAGGTGCGACGTCTGGTGTGACGGCAACCGTCGCTGGATTCCAGGCAGGACATTTTTGTTGGGATGACCTGGTTATGCGGCCACAGTAACTGGTTCGACCGTAGACCCAGTCGTAGTAGTTATTGTAGTTTAGGGGCGCATCGACTGCATGGGTCATGTAGCCCATAGACCCAGCCATTTACTCCAATCGGGTCTGGACTACGAAGCACGCTTCGAGACATATGGACGGTTGTCAACGATTGAGACCACCAAGATCGTGTATTTCAGTGTAGGGAGTAGGATGCACAGCACTGCTATTGTCTTTGTTTACTCAGGCCGCGGCTGTATTGCTTCATGCGAACACATCACCGAACGAGCTGTATTTCAGCTGATCCGTATCAGCGTTTACTGAGGTACCCCCGAGTCTTGCTGAACGCTGTTGCAGACGTGCCAAACGCGACAGGCGATTAACGACCTACTCAATCGCTGTGTGCAACGTGACGGCCGTGTTTTGCGGGGTCCGTACAACCGTCCAGCTGGGACTGACCCGGCCAGCTGGGGCTCGCACGCCGTCAGAGGGCAACGAACGACGAGTAAAGTCAGGCCAGGCCGACTGTCGGCATTGAGCCGCCGTGCAAAGCGTATCAGAAAAGAAACCCTGCACGGCGGCTGGCCTTTGAGCGCGGCCGGCGCGACTGCAACAGGCCCGTGATGACGCCACGCCTGCGGCGACACCAGCTGCCGGCTGTGGAGCGATGACGTCATCGACCCATCCTCCGCCTGAGTGGCTGCACTGAGCCCAGAGACGCCCCCGGCAACAAGCGAACTCCGGGCCGTCGCGGCCGCACCGTTTGCGCCAATTGTGGTGCGCCGTTCGTCAGGACCGCCCCGGCTGACTGCGGAGGTGGGAAGGGGTGGGAGGGGGGCGATGGTCGCAGTGGAGTTGACAGAGCAGGATGAAGGGGTGATGCCGTGGCCGCGGCTCAGGAAAGACACCGCTCCAGACGAAATGGCCTCGCCTGTGGTAATTTGAGCGGGGCACTCTATAATCCTGTGAGTCGTTTCTGAGGGCTTCTGTAAATAAAAATCCGTGCTGTTTCGCTTTGCGATGTGTGCAAGGGCCAAGCCAGTGGTGTGATTCCTTTTTTGAAGGGTGCCGGTTGGTACCTGGGCATCCCAACTAATGCCTGACCACACGTTAATTTACGGGTTTAGTCGCGAAGCGGAACTTAACGAATAGGTTGATTGACAGTGAACCAAATCAGCTTAAAATCGAATTACTCTCGTGCATGATAGCATTCTTCCCACTGACTAACTCGTGAGAAAAATTGACGCTGCTGGCTTCAAACTGGATCTGATATTGCAGTTGTTTTGATTTGTTATGGTGTGCTCGGCGGTGCGAGGTAGCAGCGTCGGGGATGGAGCAGGTGCTGGCGAATGGCTATGTTGCGCTATCTGACAACGTCGGGTACGTTCGGGGAAAACGAGAAAGCAGTCATTGCGGCAGCTCCACGAACTCGACAGGCTGCTGCAGACGTCCTCAGTCGTTGTACAACCGGCGCTGACGCTGAGCCGTTGTCTTACAATCGGCATTGTCGCTGGACCGATAAGCCGGCTTCGGCTGTACCTGTCCACACCGAGTACGTGTAGACCGGTGAACAGGCTTCGGCTGTACCTGTCCACATGGATGTCGCTGTATGAAGTTGGCTGTTCGTTATGGGCGCTGTTGATCCAATGCAGTTAATGTATCCGAAAACCCTAATAGCTAACTTATGAAGTTAGCTTGGGTGTGGAACAAAGGACGTCTTTGATGGCCAAAACTGGCACGAAAACCATGCGTACGCCCTGGGGCACAATGGCTAAGCTTCGGCCTGATTAGGGAGGGGAGGGCATACCAATGACTGAGTATTCACACCGAGTGCGTGAGCCCGCTCCAAACTGACTCGTGCACTTCTTTGGATCGGCGGAGTGTCATGTGTTGCAAGCACAAGTCCGTGGGCTTCGCCGAGGCGGACGCATCTCCAAACCTCTTGAAATTTAACATGGCGCCTGTGGCTTTCCATGGAGATAATCGACCCTTTCGTTCCCCCTATTCCAAATCCGTGGCCGGTGGCACGGGAAACGTCCAAAAGTGTGTGTGGGGGGGGGGAGGACGAGCGCCACTTTGAAGCCTGTGCTTTCCATGCAACACCCATAGAGTCCATGTAAGCTCGTCTAAGGTTGGGGCGGAGAGGGGCTCTGTCCCTCCTGTCCCCTCGCCATTCCCTGCGCCATTCCCAGCTCTGTCCCCTCGCCATTCCCTGCGCCCTTGCCCGTGGCGATACCATTGGCATTAGGAGTGTACAAAGTTTTTGGTGATGTTGATGCCAATTGTGCGACAATGCGGAGGTGGCATTTTCTGGCACAATAAGTGGTGAACTGACTAGCTATGTTTCAAGTGCATCAGGCGATAATTTTTGCAAACGTCTTTGTCATGAGATGCATGCGTGAATCCTTGTAATATGCAAGGTTGCTTCTGTATCAAAAGGTTGCTTTCCGCGATATTGAACGTCAAGACAAAATGTTTGGACCTTACCAAGCTATTGTCACAGAACAGCTTGGTTATATAATGTATTGCATTCCAGGATTCGATGTACCATGATTCTCCCCGCTTATGTTCTTTCTATGTTCCTCTCATCTTCCCGGTCATTCAAACGTAGAGTGGGGAAATATACACTTTTGAAATATTTAGATCATGCTTTGAATACTGCACCTTTCTGTCATTTGAAGAAAAAAGTAGTTTATATGTTCTTTTTCGACCTGTCTTAGTAGTTTGTATGCTTTCTTTCCATCTGTCTTAGTAGTTTGTTTTTTCGGACATTCTTCAAGGATTAAGACGTTCTCCAATCTGCAGGGAAGGCAGAATATCGTATGGCCACGAAGCGCATGAAGCGAAGACATCTGTCGGCCAATTATCCTTTTCCCGTTTGTTCTGACCGGCCATTAGGGAACCAGTCGGCGCGTTTGAGCCGTCTAATCGCCTCATTGTGTCGTGCTTCCACGCTCCTGGCGCCAGCGTCGGTCGTCAGCGGGGTCGGACGTGCGACCTCCGTCCGGCGATATCGATCTGGGCCCCGTGGCGCCGTCCTTGCCCCAGATGCAGGGGCAGGTCCCACACGCTCGTCGCGACGCCGGCTCGCCCCGCGTCCGCCGCAGTAACGGGAACGCCCGCCGTCCCGAGGTGCCGGCTTCGGGCCCGTCCGACCGGCGGTCAGCGCGGCGGGCGCGGCGGCGGCAAATCCGGCCGCTCTTCCTGCCCGATCGGGAGTGCTGAGGCGGTCTGGGCTTCGGAACGGTAGGTATTCAGACCGAGGGGAGTCTGGGCTACATACCCGGAGACGCCTCGCTGGCCCTGTGGTGTCCTGCAGATCTGACGTGAGAGATTCCGGGGTATTACGTAATCAGTGCGCGCGATCTGGTCCCGAGATGGGCGGCTGACCAACAGACCCGACGTTCCGTTATTCAGACGAGGGTTCGGTCTCGCATGCATTATGCTAAGACGGCCTCGATATAGCCGGCATGTGCCGACATTTTCAGGACAGATCCGAGTTCCTGGTGCCACCGTTCCCGGGTGCCCGTGGCAGCAGGGGTCCAGTTGCAAGACCGCTTGTGCCAGGGGATGGTCCGGTCCCGGGACCCTTGTGCCGACAGCAGGGGGACCAGTCCCAAGACCATCGTGTCGGGAGAGTCCGATCGCGGGATCGTTGCGCAGCCGAACCCGGGCACACGGCGGGAGGGTCCGGTCCCGAGCTGGGGTCCGGTCCCGGCACCCGCCTGCCACGCGGGCCGCACACCCCGGCGCGCACGCGCGATCGGAGTGCGTGCTGCGCTCAAGTGGCCGTAATGGGCGGGCTGTTTGCGTCGCGGCCCTGTGCCGCTGCATAACCCGCGCGCGACGGGGATGGGGTGGGTGAGATGGGTGTGGGGGGGGGCATCGTTATTGTTGCAGCCGCCGCGGTCGTGCGTCGCCGCGCCGAAGACCCCCTCCCCGCCCCCCCGTCCTCCGGTGCCAGTGTCGCGACCTCACGTGGCCGCACCGACGGCAGTCTGGACCGGCGGACACCAGCCGCGTCGGCCGGGCTGTGGGCCGAGCAGGCGCGGCCGGCTGCTCAGGGGTGCGCCGCCCGACAGTCCGCGCACAACACGACCAGCCCGTGCGATGACGATCTTCGGTCCCGTGTGCGTCTAGTCAGACGCGCGCACCCTCAGACTCGGAATAGCCGACTTGCCTGCCGTGGAGACACCTTACCTGTCGGCAGAAATGTTGACCACTACTTGCTCTTCGGAGGGCGAGAGACGAGACGACGACCAGGAAAGCGGCCGATCGAAGTGTTTGTCCCAGCTGGCACAACCGACGCGGTCAACAGTGCGAATGTTGCTGACGTCGCACGGCCAACGTCGGCGGCGTCGGGAGGTTCAGGCGCGCGGGGACGTTTTCGGTGTCGGGCCATTTGTAGCTTCTCGATCACGTGACAGCTGCCGATGCTGTGACTACACTGTGCTGCTTCTGCTGGGGGGAGGGGAGGGGGATAGAGATAGAGATAGAGATAGAAATAGAAGTGGAGGGAGACGGGGAGAGGTGGAGAGATGTAGAAAGAGGTATCGAGGGGTAGAGAGAGGTGAAGAGAGGTGAGGACCGGAGGACGAAATGGAGCGCTGACGATAGCAGAAGGGAGAAATCCGGCTGGAGGGGAGAAACTGATTGTTCAATGTAAGCGTCTGTGTGTATGGACAGGAATGCGGCCCGGGGCAGGAAGCGGCCAGCATCAATTTACAACTCGCCTAATTAAACTTCGTCTTCATGAATTCGTGAGACTGTGGTTTGGAACGGATAGTCTGCTGGGAACGGTGCGTGGAAATCGGTTTCGGCGTGACGCCTCCTCACCACAGGCTCCAAACGCCCTGTTATCTTCATCGCGGCGGCTCGATTATGACGTGCCGATGCCGGGCCTGATTAGCACCTGGTCTGGTGAGACGTCCTGGCCAAAGTACGGTGTCGTGACTCGACCCGCCGTGGGAGACGCTATATAGACCGTATAGACGGGGAGATGCTATATAGTATGTAGCGCTGGCCGATGTGGTACGGGAGCATGTTGTACTGAAGCGAAGGAACTTCGACTGTGTCTGTGGCCCATATTTGCAGTCGAATTTGACGCATATGTCGGCCCAGCGAGAGTTTCAGATTTACGATAACGACTGTTGTCGTGGTCGCCGTTGTGACTGTTGTGTGGAGGTCGTTGAGGTCGTTGTTGTTGTGATTTGTGGCTTGAATTAGCAGATGGCCTTTGATAATTGTTTCCGTCCGAGAGGACGGACAGCCACAGGAGGCTCAGCTAATGGCGACTTACCGGTCACGTGACCACTAGTCGATAGCACGCCCACGAACACTCTGGTTACATTTATCGCTCTTCATGGGATCAAGTTAGCACTGCAAAAACCGAGGAACACCTTTGTTAAAATAGAACGTATTGGAGAAGTGCGTATTATAATATTATGCTCATATGGGTTAATTTCAGGGTTGTTAGAAGCGACTGCACACGTCATCTTGCACATATGTACATAAGCAGCCCCCACCAAGGCTAAGAATCTTGCCGGTGGTGGTGTAGTTCTCAGACGAGTCTTCCGGCTGGGGCCGCCGTATGCAGGCCGCACACAGCCAAGTGCCGGATAAATCACGCGGCTCGGATGTGTGACGTCACGCACGACTCGGTGATTACGGCCGCACGTGTGAATGATCGTCGGCGGCGCGGCAGCGGCGATCGTCAGGTCGGGGGTGCTACCTCCACCGCTCCGTCGGCGCTGTCGGTCACGCCGCCGACCCGGCCGGCGGCACGAGCGGCACGCCGGCCGAAACTAAACGCCCTCGCAGCTCGATTTAACGACCGAGCCGCTCATTACCGCGGCTGCAATGGCAGGCGGCGCCGTCGGTGGTCGCGTTTCTGTTTTCGAGTCGGCCGCTGGCCGGGCCGCGGCTCGGCTGCGGCTCGGGTGCGACTGCGGCCGGGATTCGGGGCCGGGTCGACCTTGCTGGCGCCCGCACTGCCTGTAGCGCCTGTGGCGGCGGTGTTCAGATAGCCGCGCTTGTTTGTCACAGTGACGGACGTCGGTCGGCCGGACGGCGCCGCAGCGTGGGAGGTGTTTAACGCGCCGCTCCGTTTGCGCAGCGCGCCCGTGCGAGCGGTTCACAAACGCTTCGACTGCGGTCGGCAAATGTGTCGTTTCCTGTTCCGGTCGGCGCCGCCGGCCTCCTCACCGATCTCTCTCTCTCCATCGCTGGCCAGTCGCGCAGGTACACCGCCGGCCGTCGCGCACCGATGACTCTTCTCAGACGAGGTGCCCCGCGCGGCGCGCACGTGCCGCGCCTCCGCCGGGCTCCTCTGCGTCGGGAGACGCGCCGATGGCGGCCGGCCCGGCCGGCAGCTGTGACCCCGGTCCCGCTAGGTCGGCCCGGAGCGGCTGACGCCGACCGTGCCGCTCCGTGCCCCGACACCAGATCAACGATAGCCGAGTGAACTGTGTGCCGCTCCACGCCTGACTGCGCCCGCAGCACAGACGCCCGGGCCGCGCCAGATTTTCGCACGCTTCAGGGCGTTTTCAGCCGCTTTGCCCACACGGTTTCCTCATCGATCGTCTGCTCGATGTGGCAGTTGACACGGAGGCTGCCGGGGGGCACAAGTCGCCGCACCAAGGCCCTGATGGACTGATCAGTCACGCAGATCGTGCTAAGCAGCGCATGTTCTCATCACGAGTTGCTGTGTCGCGATGACTTTGTGGCTTAGCTTACAAATGTACTGGAAGGTTTTCTTTTGGAAACGGGTTTGTATTCGCCGACTGATTTATTTGTGTCTGATTGCTTCCATTTGGGGGTCTCATGCGCTTCCTATGTCCCTCTAACTCCCCATCTTTCCTAAGTTCACCTCTCTTCTCCCTCCTGTCTCCATCTTCCTCTTTCTACCCAGCTCGGACCACCACGTCCATGTCCAATCTCTCCATCTCCATCTCCATTTCCATCTCTATCTCCATCTTCCTCCGCGCGAATGATCAATTCTGGTCGAAGCGCCCTAAAGCCCCAAAATAACTAACTCCATCTTCCTCCGTTCATCAGAGTCGTGACATTGATTGTGCTGTTCAACTTCCACTGAGCAGAGGACCCGTAGTCTTAGCTGGCGGTGAGCCACTGGCTGAAACTGCGCCTGTGCACAGAGACTCGCTGGACCCAAGGTTGTCACCACCGGCAAAACCTGGCGGGACCCGGGATGGTCTGGGTCAACTGTACCCATGGAACGGCCCCGTATGTCACCGAAGTTCGAAATGCTGGTATGGCCACGCGACCAAAGTCCCTCCGGTGCCGACGCCCTACAGTGCTAAAGGCAGTAGTGCTTCCCCTACAGTACGTGCCGACGCTGAGTGAGCTCGATGGCACAGAGTGATCCACGACAGAGCCGAGTTGGTCGCTCGGACGCACGTGGGTCGGGCCGAGCGGACCGAGTGTCTCTAGGCGGTTGATTGTGACCGAGGGTGTTGATTTGTGGGCAGACAGACTCCGATGTGGTCCCCTTCGTTACGTTTAGCGGTGATGAGGTGGCGAAGTGAATGCCTCCATACGGTTATCATCGGTGGGGTTGGTGTTGGCCGATGGAGTGAACGCCTCAACATGGTTGCCATCGATGGTCTTGGCGCTGGCCGATGGCCACAGCCCATTCAAAACAGTTATGGAGGATGCGCCGCATCGTTCGTGGACTGCCGAGCTGCTGTTTGGTGCATATGTTCTGGTTTGACGGGTTTGCATATGTACGGGTGTATATATATATATATATACATATGTAGGGGCAGCGTCTAAATTTTTTTTCGCGGGGGGCGCGGGGGCCGGGTTTGCCAGGTGGACTATATATATATATATATATGTACAGGTTTGCTGCTGGTCTCAGGTTTACTGGAGTTCCATATGTAGAGGTAGTAGGCCTGATGACCTCGTAGCGGAAATGCATACGGGACCTACTTGTGGCGGGCAGTGTTTCGGTGCAGTGAACCTTCTCGGCTGATGCGATATATTGTTTGGCTACGCTCTGCTACTGCTGTACGGTCGGCCCGGCGTCGAGTCCCAGGTTGCACTGGCGCCTCTGTGCCGGGTCCGATACTGCACTGGCGCCAACCTCGCCTACCCGAGCCCTCCCACTGGTCAGTAGAACGCTGGCGCCAACCTGGCAGACCCGAGTCCCACTGGTCAATGGCCACACTGGCGCACTGTGGCGGACGACCAGACTCTGATGACAGGAGAGCATGACGATCGCCGCCACTCAGGCTTCTGCCGTGACCTTGGGAGTGACCTCGGGGCGCGGTCACCGAGAGCCGCCCTGCAGAGTGTTTGTCTGCTGGTGGCTGCGACATGGTAGATGTTTGGTTGGTCCGGGCTTGTCCAACTGATACTTGGTCGGCAGTTTGCCCAACTGATACTCGACCGGCAGTTTATTGTCGGCGCTGTCATCGCCTCTCCTCGGCGCCTTTGAGTCCGGCGAATGGGCCGCGAGACACATCGTTCGAGGAGAGAGTGCTGTCGGGCGGCGGCGGGCGGCGGCGGGATAGCAAGGTCGTGTCCGAAAACACCGTGTTTTTTGGACGCGGCGCCCGCCCTGCGCCGGACCGTGTTTTTCACTCGGCGGCGCCGGGATCGTATCTCACGAGCCGGGATCGTATCGGGCGCGCCACATAATCGTCCGCGCCACCGCCGCACCCGCTGTTGCGCAAGGCACGCGAGCGCCGCGCGACCGCCATGATTGCCACGCACGCTGCGGCGTGCAGGTCGGCGCGGCGGTCGGTCCGCCGCGGCTCCGCGCCCAGCTGCCCGGCGGTTGGTTAATGGCCATCTCTCCGCCCCGTCCTTCATTTCTGCTAGACTGCCCAACAGTCGGTCACCTCGGCGCTTGTGCCAGATGGCTTGCCGGTCGGTCTCCCCCGCCCTGCGGTGAACTGGCGGACGGCCGGCGGTGGTGCCGGTCTGCAGGCGGGAATTGATGTTCTGGCATCCTGAACGTGGAGAGGAAAATTGTGCGGCCATCAAGTTCAGAAAGGATAACTTTCATTCGATTTCGGACATCTTGAACTCCTTTTCATACTTCTCTTAATTTCCGCCTTTGTGTCAAAGAACAGGGTGTCATCAGTCATTGTTAAACATCTCCATTCAATATTTTGGTAAGAAGAACAGATAACTTCCTAGAGAGGATGATGTTCTGGATTAGAAATATCCAGGACACGGCTGCTTGTCCAGCCTTGAGTTGACTACAGCGGCGGCCTACAACGCTGCCCCGCCCAGTTGGCCGGCCGCCGTCCATTGCCGGCCCGCCCACCGGCCGGTGTGTGTCCAACACCTGTCACTGGGAACTGGGCCGCGGCCGCCATTGTGCGTGCGCTGTGCCGACCGTGCGGCCTTGCATTGTGCGTCCGACGAACATGACCTCATCGAGTCGGCGAGGTGGTCGTGGTGGCGTCTGTGCCGCTGGCGGATCGCTGGGTCGTCGTTCGGTGGTGGGATACGTGTCCGACCCGGCGGTGACCGCTGGGGGTCGCTGCGTCGTCGCTCGGCGGTGACTGCAGACACGTGTCCGACCCGGCGGTGACCGCTGGGGGTCGCTGCGTCGTCGCTCGGCGGTGACCGCAGACACGTGTCCGACCCGACAGTGACCGCCGTGGGTCGCTGCGTCGTCGCTCGGCGGTGACCGCAGACCCGTGTCCGACCCGGCGGTGACCGCGGCTGTCCCGCTCGGTTCCTATCGGATCTCGCCGGGCCGTCGGCGGCAAAGCGGCCGGCTCCGCGGCTCCGCGTGTGGAAGCCGTACGCGCGCACGTCCACATCGGACGCGGGTGCGTGACGGCAGGGAGAACAGACAGCCGGGTGACACGGAGCAGGTGACGGCGCAGGTGACGGCGTGCTGGCGGCCGCCGGAGCCGTGGTGGCGCCAAAACTGCGCGCCACCACACCGCGGCCGTGCATTACCGCCGCCTGGTCCTCGTCAATCGACAGATCTCGCCGCGCTGCTTTCTCGTGAAAACGGCCGATGAATCCCTGGGTCGTAATTTTCCACTTCAGCCTTTCACACGCAATCTGATGTGCCGTTTCTCGGTGGCTGTCGTAAACTCATCGGTGGTTTCTTTCTCGTGCCCCGCAAATGCGCTCGTGAAGACTAATCCGATTATTCGATGGTGCGCGATATGCTGATTACCAGCGGCAAGGCATAACTGGAACAGGCGGATGGGTGGTCGCCTCTGCTGGTACGGAAGAGGTGGAGACAAAGCTCTTTTCCTTCAAACGAGCATCCTACATCAAAGGAGAACGTTCTGCTTCCCGTCATCTCTTCGTCTGTCCCTTGGGTCTCTTCGCTATAGGACCATTGCAGTTGATGCGCCCATTAAGCCATTGGTTCCCTTCTAGAGGCGACGGAGACGTCTAAGTTTACAATAGTGCTTTATGTCCTGATTTTCTAGCTCGAATGTCGTGGACGAAATCTCGTCCCGACCCACGTGATCGCGGCTTCTGACTGACGTCGCGGCCGGCCAGTTGGCAGGTCGACCTGACCCCTGCCTCTGCCTCTGCCTCTGCCTGTATGCTTATCTCAGTGTGTTCCTATGTCCTTCCCCCGGTGTTTGTGTCTGTCAGGATCTTTTTTTTCCCCCTGTGGTTGTGCCCTGTGCATGTGCCCTGTGTCTGCATCTGTGCCCTGCGCCTGTACCCTGTGCCCTGCGCCTGTACCCTGTACCCTGCGCCTGTACCCTGTACCCTGCGCCTGTACCCTGTGCCCTGTACCCTGCGCCTGTACCCTGTACCCTGCGCCTGTACCCTGCACACGTCCGACCCGTACACACGCGCACCTCCGCCTGACTGTGGCGTGGCGACCGTTGCAGCGGGGCGGGTGATGGCCGAGGGGTTAAGGTGCTGAGCTCTGGGTACCAAAGGTCCTGGGTTCAACACTCGCACCGCTCGGGACATTTCCCAATCCCGCGGCCCACCGGCGAAACAGTGTGTGCGGCGCCATTAGTCGTGAATGTGCACAACGCGCGTCGTGAATCACCCAGTAAGCAAATCGGCCGTGTTGCAGCCCCGACTTCAGCCGGCTGATGGCGCCGCCGCCGCTGCGGCGCCGCGCCAGCTCCCAGCTGCCGGCGCACGCCGTCACGGAGGATACGCCGGCCGACATGCTGCAGGGCCAGATGGCGCTGAGCGTGCTGCTGCCCGACGGCCGACACTGCCGCATCAACGTCGACAGGGGGTCAGTGTCGCGTGGTGGGGGTGTCGGCAGGGGAGGTGTCGTGTGGTGGTGTGGGCAGGTGGTCGGTGTCGCATGGTGGAGTCGACAGGTGGTAAGTGTTAGGTGGTGGAGGTGTCGGCAAGGGGTCTGTGTCACGTGGTGGTGTGGGCAGGGGGAGGTGTCGCGTGGTGGTGTCAGCAGAGGGTCGGTGTCGCGTGGTGGGGGTTTGGGCAGGGGGTATGTGTCACGTGGTGGTGTGTATAGGGATGGGGGTCAGTGTCACGTGGTGGTGTGGGCAGGGGGTCAGTGTCACGTGGTGGTGTTGACAGGGCGTCAGTGTCACGTGGTGGTGTGGGCAGGGGGTCACTGTCGCGTGGTGTAAGTGTCGACAGGGGGTCACTGTCGCGTGGTGTGTAGTGTCGACAGGGGCCAGTATCATGTGGTGGTGTCGACAGGGGGTCAGTGCCACGCGGTGGAGGTGTCGACAGAGGGTCAGTGTCACGTGGTGGAGATGTCGACAGGGGCTCGGTGTCAGGTGGTGGAGGCGTGGACAGGGGATCAGTGTCACATGGTGGAGGCGGGAACAGGGGGCCAGTGTCACGTGATGAAGGTGTGTATTGGGAGTTAATGTCTAACAAATCGTGCACATCTCCTGCCCTGTATGCCCATAAGCCAAACAAACAGGCTGCCGAGTTTGCTCATTAGATGCTTCCAAACCGCAGGTGGGGAAGTTCAAAATTAAATCGAAGCGCACTGATCACAGCATATTTCCCAAACACTGGTTCAATATTCGAGTGTGCTAGCGTCATTTGGAAGGGGCACATCCACACCACACCCAATAGCGATCAATCGTGTACAGCATGCATTTCTTATATCGCTCTTACAGCATACATCTTTTTTCACAGCGCCGTCGCTTTCATTGATGAGCTGCTAAGACTTCAGAATTAAGCTTAGGACGAGCATATACTGATCTTGTATATGCCAGGAACGTGATATAACGCCACATGACACCTCGGTTATCACCTTCACTGCTGCTCACTGCGTGCATCGAGGGACACTGCGTGTACCGCAGCGATTAGCCCGAACACACGACACATTTGCAGTACCGAGGGAGCACTGTGTGCACTGCGGGAACACCGTGTGCACCGAGGGAACACCGTGTGCACCGAGGGAACACCGTGTGCACCGAGGGAACACCGTGTGCACCGAGGGAACACCGTGTGCACCGATCATCCTTCAGTCAGAATAGAAGGGACGAGGTGGCCCTGTGTCGCCTTAGAATTGGACATACACTATCTACACATAGGTATTTGCTGTTCGGGGATGAAAGGCCCAAATGTATGAGGTTTGACGCAGCACTGACTGTGCACCATGTGTTAGTATCTTGCTCGAACTACACAGAGGAACGCAGGCGCCATTTCGGACATAACTCGAACACTCTGAGGCTGGTGGACCTACTCGGTGACAATTCGCGATTTGTGCAAAATAGAGCAGTTTTTCGTTTCCTTGCGGAAGTAGGATTCCAAATAATATACACACCCGGGTAGATATTGAATTAGTGCCATATATTTCTTGCTCTCCTGATGTGAAAAGTTGAATTAATCTTGTTATGGGTGCAAAATAACCAAATTGTGGTTGACGCACCCAAAAACCCTAATATACAAACAACAAACAAACCGTGTGCACCGAGGGGGGGGGCACTGCGTGCACCGAGGGGGCACTGCTTGCACCGAGGGGCATTGCGTGCACCGAGGGACGCTGCGTGCACCACACGCGTGGACCGACCCGTACACACACATGTTTGCGGTACCGAGATACGGGTGTGGTGCAGTCCGGACTGTTTGGCAGACGTCCACGACCACCCTCTTTTAGCCGGGACACCACAGTGGAACCGCTTGCCGACTCGCCAGCCTCACACAAAATCCGGGTGATGCATGCTGTGTTCTACTTGGATGGTACCAGACTCGTCCCAACCTAGCGCGGTGCCAAGTCTTGTCAGAGTCAGAGTCAGATTTATTGAGGTCTCCACAATAATATGGCTTTTCAGCCCTCTCGTCAATACATTGCTGTAAAACTATATATACATAATCCTACTTCTCGTGTCAATAAACAAGAGTTAATTAAAAATCATCTAGACATAAATCACGCTTTACCTAGTGATAGAAGCGCCTTCAAACGGCCGTTCCACGCAGCTACGGCTTTGAACGGGTAGCTACGCTTAGCGAGTTCGGAGCGAACTCGCGGGAGCTCCAACATCCCTGTGTCTGCGCACCGAGTTCTCCTGGACGACACCTCCGCACGACGCTTGATAGAGCTCGCTAGCGTAGGTGGGACACCAGACGACGTTAGCTTCCGGATCATTGCTACGTCGCGCTCCTCCAACATGGCATCAAATTTCAACCATCCAAGTGCCTCTAGTGCCGGGGTGATGTGCTCTCGTCGGCCGAGGCCGGATACTATACGGGCACCAAAATTTATCGCCTTCTGAATCCTATCTCTCTGGGTTTTGTTGCAACTTCCCCAAACTGTCATGCAGTAGTAGATGTGGTGGGAAAACCAGTGCCTGAATGAGGAGTTTCTTCGTTTCTGAGGGTAATTTGTGTCGAAATTTTGACAGGCCAACGAGAACACTATAACACCGCCGAACCACCTGAGACACCGTCTATCCCAGGTCAGAGTCGAATCGACGTGCACACCGAGGATTTTTGCGTTCGGTGACGGCTTAATTTCAGCATCTCCAAATTTGATCGATAAGTTGTCACATTTCCGGCGCTGAGATTTGACAACCAGGAGCTCAGTCTTTCCAGGGTTGATTTTTAGCCGATTTTGTGTGAACCAGTTCAGAGCTGTATCCAAGGTGTTTTCTACACGTTGTTTTAGCGCAGACATATTGCCTGGGGCGTCAAAGTCCAGAAATTGCGCATCATCAGCGAAAATTACCAAGTGGCCATACTTTAGATGTGATGCTAGATCGTTAGTGAAAATCAAATACAATTTTGGCCCGATTTGGCTACCCTGTACTACACCGTGCGTCACCGGGAGTGGCTCAGCGGTACTCCCCTGAATTTTCTGGCTCCTCCCCCGCAACCAATCCTCAAACCAGTGAACGTCGATCCCATACCAGCCTAGCTTTTCTAACAGGCGGCTATGCTCCACGCTATCGAACGCGCGGGACGTATCAGCAGCAAGCAGGGTAGACACATGACCACAATCCATATTTTTGGTCAGAAATTGTACAGTATCGAGCATTGCTGTTTCGGTTGAGTGGCCGGGACGAAAACCATATTGATTTGAACAGAGTATGTGGTTTGAGTCGAGATAGAATGAAAGTTGCGTGTTTACAATTTTCTCACGCAGTTTAGCAACAACACTCAGCCAAGATATGGGCCTAAAATTTCCGGGGTCGTCACGATCACCCCTCTTGTACAACAGAATAACGCAGGCCTCTTTCCACTGAGGCAGCACCTCACCAGTACGCAGTGAATAGTTTATCACATGCAGTAAATGAGGCCCTGTGACTGCAAACGTCGCTCTCAGCATATGAAGTTTTATTCCGTCGTTTCCACTGGCGCGCGTATTTCCCATTCGATCGAGTGCCAACGACAATTCTGGTAACGTCACAGTGTGTACGCGGAAGGAGCTACTGCACACCCGAGGTGGTCTGGGCGGCAGCCGCACTCCCTGTGGAGCCGCCGATAACGTGGCGGCAACGTCAGCTCCCGCGGTCACAAAGTGACGATTTAGCTTGTCAGCCCAGGCGGCGTCGCTCAGGTGGGGTGGGTCGATCCTGGGCTCGGGCTTCTTGGCGGCAAGCAGAAATCGGCGGATGTCGGTCCACGTCTTCGTTTTCTGGTGACGGTATGACGTGGCGTAGTAGTCTGCGCAGGCGTTGTATTGTGCTCGTTTCACGGCATTTCTGCTGTCCTTATAGGCCTGTTGTTTCACCGTGTTATTCTTGTCTTGGTCTCGGGCCTCTCGGCTTGGTCTTGGTCTCGGGCCTGTCTTGGCTCTACTATGTCTGAGCGGCTGCCCCTGGTGCCGGCTATTCATCCTGTTGCACCGCCGTCCCGTTCAATTCTTATATTAGCTTTTACGAGCGAGGTTGTTGTTTCTTCATACGCGGGGAAAACACTTCCAAGCGATTTTATTTCGCTGAGCTGGCGGTTTTTCAAGCATGTTTTTTGAAGGTGCGATCTGTCGAGGGAGATTTTGGATCTATAATGTTATACTTCTGGCCATCAGCTTGGTTGTGGCGCCCTTCTGGCGGCAATGCAAACACTGTAGACCATCAGTGTGCACTTGAAATATTGCTGACCGTTCGTTTATTGTTTGTTTATTGGGTGGTTCACGACGCGCTTTTTGCACATTCACGGCTAATGGCGCCGCCCACACTGTTTCGACGGCGGGCCGCGGGATTGGGAAATGTCCCGAGCGGTGCGAGTGTCGAACCCGGAACCTTTGGTACCCAGTTCCGAACACCTTAACCACTCGGCCATCCCCGCCCCTTACTGACTGTTCAGATCTGATGAAGTGACAGGTGAGAGTTTCCACCAGCATCTATTCCCTTTTCTTCTGCTGGTAGTGCGCTGCGATATACGTGCTGTGACTGTCAGTGGTCGCCTTTTTCGGGGACCTGCCGCACGTTACTGGCTAAGCATAAACATGCCGCCATGATCACTGGGCTGAGAAAAACCCTCACCAGTTATGTCGTGGCTCGCAATCTCTAGCACGCGCAATTCAACGGGAAAAGGAGCTCCACAGCGCTGCCTTTATGTTGATGGAAATTGACACCGATAGGTAGCTCTCAGCGTTTGATACGCCACGAGTACGGGTGCAGCTCCCTTGGTGCTATCAGGGCATCTATATCCGCCGGTCCGTGTCCGCTGGCTTGGGCAATCGTTCAATTCACTCACGATTTGGATCTTTTTAAGCCGTCGTCCGGCCACTGGATTTTAATTATTTCGACACCGATGTGGCGGTGACTTCTCGGAGCGTATCCGAGGACAAGGCTGGTGCGCCGTGGTGCAGTCTGGGAGGCCTCTGTGTTGCGCTGTGGATTGGGAGGTCGCTGTGCTGTGCTGTGCTGTGGTCTGGGAGGCCGCTGTGCTGTGCTGTGCTGCGGTCTGGGAGGCCGCTGTGCTGTGCTGTGCTGTGCTGTGGTCTGGGAGGCCGCTGTGCCGTGGTGATGGCTACTGAATTTACGGCGCGTCCACCGTCTCGGGTCACATGTCGTCCACCGTGTTGGGTCACATGTCGTTCACCGTGTCGGGTCACATGTCGTCCACCGTCTCGGGTCACATGTCGTCCACCGTCTCGGGTCACATGTCGTCCACCGTCCCAGAGTCACATGTCGTCCACCGTCTCGGGTCACATGTCGTCCACCGTCCCGGGTCACATGTCGTCCACCGTCTCGGGTCACATGTCGTCCACCGTCTCGGGTCACATGTCGTGCACCGTCTCGGGTCACATAGTCGTCCGCCGTCTCGGGTCACATGTCGTCCACCGTCTCGGGTCACATGTCGTCCACCGTCTCCAGGTCACATGTCGTCCACCGTGTTGGGTCACATGTCGTCCACCGTCTCAGGTCACATAGTGTCCGCCGTCTCCGGGTCACATGTCGTCCACCGTGTCGGGTCACATGTCGTCCACCGTCTCGGGTCACATGTCGTCCACCGTCTCGGGTCACATGTCGTCCACCGTCCCAGGTCACATGTCGTCCACCGTCTCGGGTCACATGTCGTCCACCGTCTCGGGTCACATGTCGTCCACCGTGTCGGGTCACATGTCGTCCACCGTCTCGGGTCAAATGTCGTCCACAGTCTCGGGTCCCATGTCGTCCACCGTCCCAGGTCACATGTCGTCCACCGTCTCGGGTCACATGTCGTCCACCGTCTCGGGTCACATGGCGTCCACCGTCTCGGGTCACATGTCGTCCACCGTCTCGGGTCACATGTCGTCCACCGTCTCGGGTCACATGTCGTCCACCGTGTCGGGTCACATGTCGTCCACCGTCTCGGGTCAAATGTCGTCCACAGTCTCGGGTCACATGTCGTCCACCGTCCCAGGTCACATGTCGTCCACCGTCTCCGGGTCACATGTCGTCCACCGTCTCGGGTCACATGTCGTCCACCGTCTTGGGTCACATGTCGTTCACCGTGTCGGGTCACATGTCGTCCACCGTCTCGGGTCACATGTCGTCCACCGTCTCGGGTCGCATGGCGTCCACCGTCTCGGGTCACATGTCGTCCACCGTCTCGGGTCACATGTCGTGCACCGTCTCGGGTCACATGTCGTCCACCGTCTCGGGTCACATGTCGTCCACCGTCTCGGGTCACATGTCCACCGTCTCCGGGTCACATGTCGTCCACCGTTTCGGGTCACATAGCGTCCACCGTCTCGGGTCACATGTCGTCCACCGTCTCGGGTCACATGCCGTCCATCGTCTCGGGTCACATGTCCACCGTCTCGGGTCACATGTCCACCGTCTCGGGTCACATGTCGTCCACCGTCTCGGGTCACATAGCGTCCACCGTCTCGGGTCACATGTCGTCCACCGTCTCGGGTCACATGTCGTCCACCGTCTCGGGTCACATGTCGTCCACCGTCTCGGGTCACATGTCGTCCACCGTCTCGGGTCACATGTCGTCCACCGTCTCGGGTCACATAGCGTCCACCGTCTCGGGTCACATGTCGTCCACCGTCTCGGGTCACATAGCGTCCACCGTCTCGGGTCACATGTCGTCCACCGTCTCGGGTCACATGTCGTCCACCGTCTCGGGTCACATGTCCACTGTCTCGGGTCACATAGCGTCCACCGTCTCGGGTCACATAGCGTCGGCAGTCTGTCACGCCGATTGGCCGCTGGCGAGGAGTAGGGACAGGTGGGAGCCGTGGTGCAGTCTGGGAGGCCGGCATCGTGGTGCAGTAGGGGGGCGGGCATCGTGGTGCAGTATGGGAGGCCGGTATCGTGGTGCAGTATGAGAGGCCGGCATCGTGGTGCAGTATGGGGGCCGGCATCGTGGTGCGGTATGGGGGGCCGGCATCGTGGTGCAGTATGGGAGGCCGGCATCGTGGTGCAGTATGGGAGGCCGGCATCGTGGTGCAGTATGGGGCCGGCATCGTGGTGCGGTATGGGGGTCGGCATCGTGGTGCAGTATGAGAGGCCGGCATCGTGGTGCAGTATGGGAGGCCGGCATCGTGGTGCAGTATGGGGGCCGGCATCGTGGTGCGGTATGGGGGGTCGGCATCGTGGTGCAGTATGGGAGGCCGGTATCGTGGTGCAGTATGAGAGGCCGGCATCGTGGTGCAGTATGGGGGGCCGGCATCGTGGTGCAGTATGGGGGCCGGTATCGTGGTGCGGTATGGGGGGCCGGCATCGTGGTGCAGTATGGGGGGCCGGCATCGTGGGGCAGTATGGGAGGTCGGCATCGTGGTGCGGTATGAGAGGCCGGCATCGTGGTGCAGTATGGGGGCCGGCATCGCGGTGCGGTCCGGAGACCGGCAGCCGACCGCTCCACCTCGGGGTGACCCCGCGCTTCTTTCTGCCGCAGCACGCCCATGATGGATCTGCTCATCCAGGTGACCACGGCGAACAAGATCAGCCCCGGCGGCCACGTGATCCAGGTCATCTCCGACCGCAGCCATAGCTGCCTCAGCTACAAGCCGAGCACACCCATAGGTGCGCTGACGACACTCGCGACTCGGCGATGTAACACCGGGCCGGTACAGCTGTTGCTGTGCTGCTGTACTGTTGTGATGTTGTGATCTTGTGATGTTGTGATGTTGTGATGTTGTGATGTTGTGATGTTGTGATGTTGTGATGTTGTGATCTTGTGATCTTGTGATCTTGTGCTGTGTTGTGGCGGTGGCGGTGGCGGTGGCGGTGGTGATGGTGGTGGTGTGCTAGTGGGTTGTGTTGTTATGTTATGATGATGGTCGTTATGATGCTAGTGGTGTACTGCTGTGTGGCGCTGTGATGAATGAATACATTATGTGGTTTTCTTCACGCAAAGCGCACGTAGTTTCCGACTCAAGTATGCATAGGCAAAACTCTTACAGCCCTGAAGTATGTTACACTAGAATTGATGTGGTCTCGGCTCGCTCCTAAGCCCAAGAATTGTCGCATTAAGCAAGACAATGTCATACTATTTTCACACGTTTCTTGGGAAGCTACTGCGGAATGCGTGATGCCCTTCCCGCACTGCAAATGGTGTGCGATGCTGGAACTGCTCATCATGGTTTCGACACACGACAGTTCAGTTTGTTTGTCGGTGGCCTTTTGCTGCTGGTAGCTCTCAATAGAGATGCCGGCCTTTTGCTGCTGGGAGCTCTCAAAAGAGCGCCGAGTGGTCTTTATCGTCGGACGTCCGCCAGTGTGACTGTTTGCGCGCGGCTCCCTTCATCTTTCACTTGGCAATCTCGTGACGCCCTCTGCTGGGCGTGACCGGAGGTGACGACTGAGGGCGCGGGGTGGCGACCTTGGCGAAGGTCGCCAGACAAACGGCAGCGGCACAGCTCCACTTACCTCGTCACAAAGTAGTCTGCCCCTGCAAGTACATTATGCACGGTGATCTCATTTGCCAGACCAATTGACAGCATTGCAGGCAGTTTAGAGTGGGTGGCGACGCGTCGCATCGCGCTGAGCTGACGACAGTACGGATCACAGTGTCAACTGTTTGTGCCCCGCTGGGGGCATGTCGGTCATTGTGATGAGTGCGACTTGTGGCTGACATGGCGTGTAGCCAGGGACGCCGGTGTAGTCATGTCTTTAGATGTTGGCCTGCTCTTTATTTTGTGCAGGGCCTCCCGGTGCACGGATATCATTGGGGTTGTAATTTTGTATTACTTCAGTCACGATTGATGCATGCATTGCGTACCTGAAGCTTGTCAATTGATATGTATATATGCATACATGTATGCATGCATACATACATCATATTGATGTTTACAGTTATGACTAGTCGGGGCGGTTCAAGACATCAACTTGACCAAAGAAAAACTTGTCTCAGTAGTGACATTTGTGACGGTTAATTTTAGCACAAGAACACAGTGCAGCTGAGTTTTCAAGGCCAATTTGGGTCCATTCTGATCGATGTGCATACGATAGCAATAACCAATCAAACTTTCATTGTGAACGAAGTTTGGCTGATTTAACACGTACGGCCTCAGCCGATTTTTAAGGCATAGCCCTTTACTATTGTTTAAGAGGTCTCTAATATTGATCTACAGGAAGCATTGTGCTCACCCGTTGTTGAACGATTGATTTTGCGCGAGCCGGTCTGACCTCGTATGTCGGCATGGTTGTAGCAGCCTTATTTGGACGACCGTATTGACTAAGCATGCCCCTTAGAACGGTGTATGAATGACACGGCTGTACTTGTGGCCTGAGACGATCAACGGTTTAGCCTGAAGCATGCTTTTTTAATCCACGTGATTTGATTTTTCAGGAACGTTGGATACCACTGCATTGCGGATCGTCGCGAAGAACAAAATCAACGAGCTGCCCGGCAAGCGGGCCAAAACACCGACGCAGAACCCGCTGGCCGACGCCAAAATTCGAATCAAGGTGGGTTTCTTATGGAGTAATTCCGTCGCTCGCCATGATGAGCCGCACTTCTCTGGGAGACCAGTGCAGTCGGGCAGCCGCTTAACCCACGGGCCGGCCGACGGCGCTCAGAGCGGCTGTCTCCCAGCGCCGTCGTGAAAATTGCCACTTGAAACTGTTGGCGGCTCATTCGGGAGGTGCGATGACAAGAGGCTCGGTATGGGTCTCCGGGCCACGATGGGCCGTGGTCTCGGTCTGACTGGCCTCTCAGTCTGGAACTCCGGGCTACGATGGACCGCAGTCTGGTCTCTGACTCGGCCTCAGTATGGAACTCCGGGACACGATGAGCCCTGAGCTCTGTCCTAGCTCAGTCTCAGTATGGTACTCCGAGCCACGATGAGCCGTGAGCTCTGTCCTGGCTCAGTCTCAGTATGGAACTCCGGGACACGATGAGCCGTGAGCTCTGTCCTAGCTCAGTCTCAGTATGGTACTCCGAGCCACGATGAGCCGTGAGCTCTGTCCTGGCTCAGTCTCAGTATGGAACTCCGGGACACGATGAGCCGTGAGCTCTGTCCTGGCTCAGTCTCAGTATGGTACTCCGAGCCACGATGAGCCGTGAGCTCTGTCCTGGCTCAGTCTCAGTATGGGACTCCGGGACACGATGAGCCGTGAGCTCTGTCCTGGCTCAGTCTCAGTACGGTACTCCGAGCCACGATGAGCCGTGAGCTCTGTCCTAGCTCAGTCTCAGTACGGTACTCCGAGCCACGATGAGCCGTGAGCTCTGTCCTGGCTCAGTCTCAGTATGGTACTCCGGGACACGATGAGCCGTGAGCTCTGTCCTGGCTCAGTCTCAGTATGGGACTCCGAGCCACGATGAGCCGTGAGCTCTGTCCTGGCTCAGTCTCAGTATGGGACTCCGAGCCACGATGAGCCGTGAGCTCTGTCCTGGCTCAGTCTCAGTACGGCACTCCGGGACACGAGGAGCCGTGAGCTCTGTCCTAGCTCCGTCTCAGTATGGGACTCCGAGCCACGATGAGCCGTGAGCTCTGTCCTGGCTCAGTCTCAGTACGGTACTCCGGGACACGATGAGCCGTGAGCTCTGTCCTGGCTCAGTCTCAGTATGGTACTCCGGGACACGATGAGCCGTGAGCTCTGTCCTGGCTCAGTCTCAGTATGGGACTCCGGGACACGATGAGCCGTGAGCTCTGTCCTGGCTCAGTCTCAGTACGGTACTCCGGGACACGATGAGCCGTGAGCTCTGTCCTGGCTCAGTCTCAGTATGGAACTCCGGGACACGATGAGCCGTGAGCTCTGTCCTGGCTCAGTCTCAGTATGGAACTCCGGGACACGATGAGCCGTGAGCTCTGTCCTGGCTCAGTCTCAGTATGGTACTCCGGGACACGATGAGCCGTGAGCTCTGTCCTGGCTCAGTCTCAGTATGGGACTCCGGGCCACCACGGGCCGCATAGCACACCGGTGTGTCGCCAACATGGCTGGCAATGGGGTGATGACAGCGGGTGTTGCGGACGATTTCGCACGACCCGAAGCCGTCTTGTCACACGTGCGCTCGGCGTTACACAACGAATGTCAGGTGCTGGCGCTTAGCTGCGTGCGGCGCGGACCGGGCCGACTTCGAAAGGAATGCCGATCCCGGCATTCCACTGCCGGTGTTTTGCAACTTTGACTGTGACATTGAAAGGACGTGGTGATGACGCGATACGCCCCGCACGTCCCAATGCAGTGGTGGGGAGCGCCAGATTATGTGTAGATTGGAGCAGTTCAAAAGGTCTTCGCAATTTGTTTAGATGCTTACGCAAGTGCTGATGCTTCGAAACATTTGCTTTACATGCAAGGCCAACTATGCTACTCTATGTGTGACATCTTGCCATGGCGTACAGCGGTGAGCTTCACCAGCGTGCGGGGGGTGGGGGTTGGAGATAGGCTAGTTCTAGCTTCCTACATTTTCATGTTGTATTGAAAGGATGGTCCCTCCCTCCCCGTGATAATTCTATCCACATCCACATGCACACACACGCACATGTCATGTTCTGCGCCGAGCATGCGATTGCACAAATTGTTCACAGACAGCTGTTGGAAGCGATTGTCTGCCGATCTTGAACGCTTCTGACTCTGTTCCGTGTCTTTCAGGTGTACTTGCCTCGCAATCAGCTGTCTGCAATGCGAGTGTCTCCAAAAACGCCGCTGGCGGATGTCCTCGACCAGATCTGCAAGGATAAAAATCTGGACTCACTGCGATACGAGCTGCGCCACCCTGGTGAGTGCCGAAAGTGCTGCCGTCTACCAGCAAAATCTAGAAGCTATCAGCAAGGAGAGACATGGTTTCCGCACAGGAAGCTAACTTGCTGTCGTGTTGGACCTTGACTCTGTGCATGCTGGAGTAAACCTGGCTGCAGGGGCAGAGATGTGTGAAGTGAGGTGCAGGGGCGGAGGTGTGTGGCGAGGTGCACGGCCAGAGGTGTGTGGATGGAATTAATCGTGACCAGAACAGCCGTTTTAAAGATGGCACCACTTGTCCAATACGATGCAGTATTCGGGCTGCTGGCCATGGCTTCCTCCTTGGTTCTTCGTCGAGCGAATGGTTAATTCAATGAGAAATTGCAGCGACCAACTGTGAAATTGGTCCTATAGGACTAATCAAAGCCCTGAGGGATTCGAGTTCGGCCAGCGTCCGCCGGCCGGCGTCTGACCGTGCCTTTCGTCAAATATGCCAAGTAGGCTCTAAATAAGCTAAATAAGCTATAAGCTAAATAAGCTAAATAAGCTAATAGGCCCCTATGAAGTTCGATGAGAAGATGACTGGATAGGCTGATTCATCAGACTATATTACGAGAGCCTTCTGGTCGTCTTTGTTTTCGTTGGTTCATAGTTCATTCGTTGATTACTGCTGGTTTGTTTATTTGATGGTTGTCTTGTGCGCTGGATGTCGCGTTCGTTGATTCCTACCTGGTTGATTATTGTATTCATTGCTCTCTTGCTTCTGCTTTCGCTCCTCCAATCGTCATAATTCGTTCACTATTTCCATTTGGTGCTGATTCGTTATTAGTTTCTGTTTCCACCTATGCATTCATTTTTCATCCTGCTCATATATTCATTCATTTCATACTTCATTTTTTTTTTCGCTCGCTGGTCGGTAGTGCGTTTGTTGTTCGTTCATTATTTGCTGTTGGTGTATTCCTAACCCTTGATAATTGATCGCTTTTTCTCATGGTTAGAACAATGGGTTTTCATTAGACGTGCGATGTCAAAAGTCATCATGTTCATCACAAATATCTTTAAGCTCCTGTGAGCTCTATCAAAAATCAATCTGATAATCCTAACATTTTTTAAAATCCCGTCAATGTTTATTGAACAGACAACACTCTAGATAGTTGCAGTATCTGGAATCGCATCATTATCCAGTATCTGGAATCGTATCATTTGTCACAGCATCTAGAATCGTATCATTAATCACAGTATCTGGAATCGTACCATGACTTTTAAGATGTGGGTGTTCACGGAACATACTAGTGAGCATGTGCATGATAGTTCTGAAGTTGCAAACACAACACAGTTCTAGGCACATAATGCAGACTGTCTAAACACGCATCGATGAGCAGCTTGCTAAAATTTGTACAAAAGGAAGTAGATTTAGTATTTGTTAAGTGGCATGTTCCACCCATTTCCACGATAAATGTATCACTGCTGCTTCATTTCTTTGTTCATTGCTTGTGCTTCAAATCGGACAGATGGCGTCGATCGTTCCGTAATCAGCTGATGCAAGCAAGCAGTTGTCCGCCATTACTTGCGTGTGATGGACGGTAAGCTTATAACCACGGCTATATTGTCTGTACTTGACATGGCAGCGGCTGTGTTGCCGTACGTGTTGCACATTTAGACGGCTATATCGCCGCCTATGCTTTGACTTCCACGGCTATGTTGACGTATGATGTATGCTGCATTTCCGTGGGTATATTTCCGTGTGTATTTTACATTTCCACGGCTATACTCTGGTCGGCGTTATCCTGGACGCAGTGATGCTCTTTTATTTTGTGGTAGTTCGTATTTCTTAACTTTTCCTCCCAGCATATTTATGTTTGCGTCGGAAAATCGACCGGGCGTGTTCCGATGTTCGACGCTATGCCAGACGTCTCTTCAGCAGTCCGCAGCGCTTCCAACTTCGTCTCCAGTTCCGGCTTACATGCTGGCTCACACTGAGCTCCGCTTGGACGCCTCCTGCCCGTGCGGCGTCATCCTGTTTTGAGGAGCTCTGCCGGCCGCTTTGACGCAACACTCGTTAGCTGTTGCGTGCCGCGGAGTCATATTGCAACCTGTCTACGCATGCCATCGTGGAAGCACGCCAGGCCTGCGAACGTAAATCAGAACCGCTCGTGATCTCGTGGAAGCGGTTCACCGAGCCGCCGGTGAGAGGTGTGCAGACCACTCCACGCATGCTTTGGTTCGCCCAGGACGTGTGCACCTCACGTAGCGGCCGTTGCCGACGTGGCCCATTCGGGCAGTACAGGTGTTCCACCCACGAGCATGTGCATCAGCCTGTTCAGCCCGTGCTGCCTCGCGTGTTCGTGTCGGTGCGGGTGTGCGCCAGCTGACAAGATCTCTCAAGGTGACGGCCGAGGTCACTTGTCGTCGCACGAGGCCGGCCGTTTGGAGCGGGATGCACACATGCCGGCTGGCTGGCGTTTGGGACGGCTCGGCACGTCCTTGACGGTGTCAGGGCGGCGCAGTGGTGACGTGGTTTGCTGTGGCCGGTGGGCGAAGGGAGAGCAGGGACGGCTGTGCGCTCAGGGTACCTGATGCTTGCCTCCTCGATACACCCCGCCCCATCGGCGACATTCCCTCCCCTCTGCGAAATCCGTGTCGCATCGGCGACATCCCTGTTCCCTCGGCGACGTCCATGTCACCTAGGCGACAATGATGTCCCTCCGTACACCCCGGCCCCTCGGTACACCCCGCCCCCTTCGTACACCCCTATGGGCATTAAATGACCTCTTAGTCGGCGCGCCCTTAAGCCCAAATAATCAATCAACTTCGTACATCCCGCCCCATGCATACACTCCATACCCTCCTTACACCCCATCCCTCCGTACACCCTGTCCGAGGCCCCATCCGTACACCCCGCCCCCTCCGTACACCCGCCCCTTCCGTACACCCCGCCCCCTCTGTACACCCTGTCCCCTCCGTACACCTCGCCCCCTCCGTACACCCCGCCCCCTCCGTACACCTCGCCCCCTCCGTACACCTCGCCCCCTCCGTACACCTCGCCCCCTCCGTACACCTCGCCCCCTCCGTACACCCCGGCCCATCCGTACACCCCGCCCCTCGGCGACACCTTACCTTCGGCGACATCTCCGCCCCTCGGTGTATCCGTCCCCTCGCTATCGTCCCGCCCCCGGGTGACGTCATCTCGCCCCGCCTCAGCTGACGGGCACGCCTGATCGGTCGACGGCCGCTGGAGCCGTGCGGCGCGCGCGCGATAACATAGTCGCCCCCCCCCCCCCGTGTGAGCGCGTACCTGTCTGAGACGGCGGCCGTCAGCTGCCGGGGCCGGTCGTCCACAGGACAGGCGGCCGGTGGTCGTGGGTCGAGGTCACCTGGACCGGTGTCGGGCCGAGACTGGGGGGTCACTTGAGCCGCATCGGCCGCCTCGGCCGCCTCAGCCGCCTCAGCCACCCGACCATCCCGACCACTCTGACCACTCTGAGCACTCTGAGCACTCTGACCGCTCTGACCGCTCTGACCGCTCTGACCGCTCCGACCACGCCGACCACGGCTTACGCTCGAGAAGCGTTCAGCAGAAGCGGGCCGGCAAGCGCAAACCTGCGATGTTTGTGCGGTGCCGAGATGTAGGTGGTGGGCGCGCACGTCACCAGATCCCATCTCTGGCAGTCCGAAAAGGGCGGTGACGTCTTTTTTTTGCCGCATGGTGGGCGTGACAGGGGGCTGTTTATGCAGCGCGTGCACGTCCGACTGGGTGGCGGACGATCCCGCCAGACGCCCGCTGAGTGGCGTGTCTTCCTCTCTCTGTTCCTCCCCATTCAGCTGCCGCTGTGAGCGGTCGACCTTTCCATGTAATTAGCGGTTCCGTGTCAGCACCGCCCTGTCGATAGCGGCGGCGGAAGGGGAGGGGGGGGGGGCGTGAGGCTGCACTGCACGTGCACGCTCTCTGTTTGTTTTTGCTGGCCATGGGCGCACACCGCTTTTGGTCGCCATCGCCAGGGCGCCACCTTGCCGCCGACTGCATCCACCTCTCGGTTGGTTGGCTGGCTCTCGGCTGGCTGGGCTGGCTGGGCTGGGCTGGGCTGGGCTGGGCTGGGCTGGGCTGGGCTGGGCTGGGCTGGGCTGGCTGGCTGGGCTGGCTGGGCTGGCTGGGCTGGCTGGGCTGGCTGGGCTGGGCTGGGCTGGGCTGGGCTGGGCTGGGCTGGGCTGGGCTGGGCTGGGCTGGGCTGGCTGGGCAGGCTGGGCTGGTTCGGCTGGTTGGCTCTCGACTGGCTGGTATGGGGAAATGGCCTTGTTGTGCATTACGTACACGGTGCGCACTGCGCACGACCTGCGTGGGCGGAAAACTGTAGAGGAAATACGGTAACACGGTGTGCTGATTTACGCTTACAGTTTTGCGTGCATTCAAATGCTCCGATCTGACCAATAATGAATTACAAAAGCGTTAGCTGGTGTACATTTCCAAGTTGAATTTAACATTGGAGATGCGAACGAAACAAGTTGCTTTCCTATGTAAATTGTTGGACTTTCAATACATTCTTGGCAACCAAAAAGCTAGTACGGTTGCCAACTGCCGTGCAGCCGACGACCGAGACTCCTTTCTTCGCCCAATGCATTATGCTGGGGTGCCCGCCGTCCCAGCAGTGTGAGTAGCGGCGGAGAAAGCTTCGACTGCGGGCCGTTTGCGGCGTGGCACCTGTTGGCGATCGGTACCGTGGTCCGGTGCCTTGGGCTGGTGCGGTGGTCCAGTATTGTGGTCCGATACAGTGGTCCGGTACCGTAGTCCCGTACCGTGGTCCGGTACAGTGATCCCGTGCCGTGGTCCCGTGCCGTGATCCGGTCCCATGCCATAGTCCGTGGTCCGGTTCCGTGGTCCCGTGCCGTGGTCCGGTCCGTGGTCCGGTTCCGTGGTCCGGTGCCGTGGTCCGGTACAGTGGTACAGTGGTCCGCTACCGTAGCCCTGTCACGTCACTTCTCATCGGTGGTCCGGTCACGTGGTCACAACGGGCGTCCCTGACCACCGCCGCCGGACAGAGCCCGGCCTCACCACCAGCTGACTGTGCCAACTGGTGCCTCTTGCGGTCAGCGCTGCCCCCCCCTCCCCCCACCCATCCCCATCCCCATCCCTGTGAAGCGTACTCCTGGCTCGAGCACAGAACTAATCCGACAATCTGCGTGAGCGCCGGTGACTCAGGTAGTGCGAGACGAACCGTGTGTCGAAAAAGACCCGGGACGCTGAGAGGAAATTTGTGTGCATAGAGGCCTATCAGTTTCGGAACGTTGCCTGATAGGTAGTGGCGTTCGGCCCAGAGTCGTTTTGGCTCGACCTTCCGCTCCTTGCACGACTCCTCTGGGTAGAGAGCTGGCTTTGCGTTGGACCTGGAGCACCGGCAAAAGATGCACGCAGAGTCCTATGTTGCGATACTGTCTGTGACGGTGCATGAGCGGTACAGATCTTGCCACATCTTCACCAAAAACACCTGGTGTGCGTTTTGCTTGTCATCTGAACCTTATGTTCACGGATAGCTCGGATGCTGAATGCTCTCATCTCCTGGCCTGAACAGGGCAGGGCCATATCAGTCCTGGGCTGCACATGAGTTGCGTGCTTACTACGTCTCCTGGCCTGAACAGGGCAGGGCCATATCAGTCCTGGGCTGCACATGAGTCACGGGCTTACTACGTCTCCTGGCCGGAACAGGACAGGGCCGTGGCATCACTGGGTTACCAGTGAGTCATGGGCTAACTACATCTGGCCGGAACCGGGCAGGGTTAAATCACTACAGGGCTGGCTACCCGTGGGTCACGAGCTCACTACATAATTATTTCGGACAACTTCATTTCAGTATGGACCATGCGGCCCAGCTTGATCCTCCAGCGGGACCTGCGATTGCCTCTGCGATCTGGGATGTCTGCGTTGTTGACTGTGATCGTCGGCCTGACCGTCGTCCGTAGGCCGCCACCGGTCTGTCGGCGGGTGACCGTGACCGCGACCGTTGGCCGCAGACCGCCCCCGGCCTGTCGGCGGGTGACCGTGACCGTGACCGTGACCGTGACCGTTGGCCGCAGACCGCCCCCGGTCTGTCGGCGGGTGACCGTGACCGTTGACCGTAGACTGCCGCCGGGCCTGCCTGTGGTCACCGGCGGCAGTCACACGTCACCGGCACGCGAGCCGTCAGCTGACCGGCCGGCGCCTCGGCACCGTACCATCACCTGATTGGCCGGAGCGAGCTCCACTGGCGAGCGGAGGCGGCCGGCGCGCGCGGCCAGCTGCACGTCCGCCTGCAGACCGGCCGGCGGCCGGCGGCGGCGCGGCGCGGCCGGCCAGTCGCAGCCAGCGCCTCAGCCGCCGCGGACGTGAGGCTGCCGAGGGCCGGCGCCGGGCGGGGCGGCACGGCCGAGTGTGTGTGTGGACCGCCGCCGGCGGGCGCGCCGACCGATTCGAGCACACGGCGCGGTGTCTGCGGGTGGTTCTGAGACCGAGGAGTGGCTGTGGGAGACGTGTCGCGGACCCGTGGAGGATCAGGTGAGTGGGCGGCGGCCTCGGGGCGCTGGCGTGGCCAGGTGTCGGCTGCCGGTGGCTGCCGGTGGCGGGCGAGGTGATTTGCCGCGTGACGGGCTGATGACACGGCCGTTGCCGTGCGATGCGTACTGACGCCAGCCCGCACGTGGATGAGGGCGAGGCGCACGTGCCGTCGACCTGGCCGCCGGCAGTCCTCTTTGACCGCCAAGTTGGTTTCTAGCAAGTCGTCGGCGCGCTTCACTTGTTCAAACCGTGCGAAGTATGCGACGGTGGTTTCTCCGCGAGCGCTTTCTAGGCGAAATTGCGGCCGTGTTCACGAGCACTGTCGTCGGCTACTTGGTACGTACGATGGCCTGTATCAAGTGTGTTGCTCGGAGTCCAGATCCGATGTTCAGCCGACGGACCGCCGAATCTGCACGGCCGGCTCCGGCGCTGATGCAAGCCTCTAATCCAATTGTGAAGGTGACGTATCGGCTGCGGCGGGGGCCGCCGACTGCGGGTCTCGTGACCGAGTGCCACCAGGAGCTGATCTCGCCGCGAGAACCAGTCAAGGTCGCCGAGTCCTGGTCAATTCCGGCCGACCGGTCTTCCCCAGCGTCCGATCGGTCGCGCCGCGCCTCGCCTCGCCTCGCCCCGCCCCGCCCCGCCCACGGCCCGTCTGGTGACGCGCTCACACGCGGCACCCGTCCTCTGCCCGACTGTCCTCTGCCCGACTGTCCTCTGCCCGACTGTCCTCTGCCCGACTGTCCTCTGCCCGACTGTCCTCTGCCCGACTGTCCTCTGCCCGACTGTCCTCTGCCCGACTGTCCTCTGCCCGACTGTCCTCTGCCCGACTGTCCTCTGCCCGACTGTCCTCTGCCCGACTGTCCTCTGCCAGACTGTCCTCTGCCCGACTGTCCTCTGCCCGACTGTCCTCTGCCCGACTGTCCTCTGTCCGACTGTCCTCTGTCCGACTGTCCTCTGCCCGACTGTCCCTCTGCCCGACTGTCCTCTGCCCGACTGTCCTCTGCCCGACTGTCCTCTGCCCGACTGTCCTCTGTCCGACTGTCCTCTGCCCGACTGTCCTCTGCCCGACTGTCCTCTGCCCGGCTGTCCTCTGCCCGACTGTCCTCTGCCCGACTGTCCTCTGCCCGACTGTCCTCTGCCCGACTGTCCTCTGCCCGACTGTCCTCTGCCCGACTGTCCTCTGCCCGACTGTCCTCTGCCCGACTGTCCTCTGCCCGACTGTCCTCTGCCCGACTGTCCTCTGCCCGACTGTCCTCTGCCCGACTGTCCTCTGCCCGGCTGTCCTCTGCCCGGCTGTCCTCTGCCCGGCTGTCCTCTGCCCGGCTGTCCTCTGCCCGGCTGTCCTCTGCCCGGCTGTCCTCTGCCCGACTGTCCTCTGCCCGACTGTCCTCTGCGCGGCTGTCCTCTGTACAGTCGTCCTCTGTACAGTCGTCCTCTGTACAGTCGTCCTCTGTACAGTCGTCCTCTGTACAGTCGTCCTCTGTACAGTCGTCCTCTGTACAGTCGTCCTCTGTACAGTCGTCCTCTGTACAGTCGTCCTCTGTACAGTCGTCCTCTGTACAGTCGTCCTCTGTACAGTCGTCCTCTGTACAGTCGTCCTCTGTACAGTCGTCCTCGGTGCGGCCGACCTCTGCACCAGTCTCCAGAACCAGTATTCAGCGCCGTCGTCGGCACAGTTCCCGGTCGGCAGTTACCGGCTGTGCGCGACACTAGTCGGTTTTACAGCGGCAATTTGCTCTCCCGTCTAGTCGCTTTACATCCTTCCAAGTCATTCCTTGCTTCAACTAAACATTCCAGACATGAACTAAAAAAGTACATCGAAGAACATTTATTATTAACAAGAATTGATTTACTCAATTTTCTGAACTTTTTCATTGACAAAACTTGTTTCTTGGTGGTGAGAATAAAACGATTTTAGACTGATTGTTTTAGTATAATGTTCCTTAAACCATTTTATATTCCGAAACCTATATACCAGTACGCGGCAGGCAACAAATCAGTCGGTGCACGAGCGTCCTACTCGTGGGATGTGTTGTGATTATTTATTAGTTGTGCGGCGTGAGCATGTCGGCAGTATCAGGTATGGATTTATAAACTTGGTTGACATCGATTAAGTGTAATTATGTTATCATTTTCTCTACCGTTGCTCAGGAAGTTGGCTTATAACCTCATCCTTCGCTAATTTAACCACAGCGCCAATTTGTCATCTGGCAGTCATCCGTCCGCTGCCAGATGCCGTAGAGCTGAGTGCAGTCTCGACGTAAATTAGAAAGCGTATTGCAATTTGCTGATATTCGTAAGTTTAATTCTATTTATTTCAGCAGCGTCAATAGTAAAACCTATTTCGTTATCAAAACTGATGTGAGAATTATATTTGCTGGTCGCTTTTAATTTATGCAGATTACTATGCCGGGTCTTCTCCCTCTATCTCGTTCCTGAGACCACGTGACCTGGGAGCAAAGTTCCGCTGTAAAACCGACTACTGATCCTCTGCCCATCTCGGCTGTGATTGATGAGATACACGCCAGGCAGCCGGGGAGTGCTTTACTCGCGTATATGGTGGAATACGCTGAAGGCACCTCCGGTCTTCCATGAGTGCTAACGCATAGCCGTCTGGAGCAAGTACGAGTCATCTGACCTGTCTGTGTCGCCCAGTAGATTTTATAGAAGCTCTTTACCATTTCGCTGCGTGGCAAGCCCATTTATGCGATGTCTGTGGTGGTCCTGTTTCGCTTCTACGGATCTACGTATTGGCCGAGTCGGAACAATGGCCCCACAACACTGAAGTCGCTTCATGAACGGATGTTCGTATTGGCTCGCGATTACGACATGCAAAACAGCCGCTACAAGCTACTCGGCGGCTGTTCAGCGCCTTGTCTTGATTCGGCGCCCATGCTGAAGCTTCAATCGGAACGATGGTGGTGGCTGGCTTCAATTGGCACGACGATGGTGGTTGTTGCGTTGTCGCTTTCGCGAGGCGCCCCCGCGCCGCTCGCCTCGCGTGTCGGCCGCCGCCCGTGTTCCGCCCTGGCCGGCTGGTCACGTGCAGGCCCCCAGGGCGTGGCGAGGTCAGCGGCGACGCGGACGGTGAACGGCCGGCCGTGTACAGTCGCTGGTGACCCGTCCGAACGGCCGGGTCGGTCGACCCCATACCGGTCGCACGTTGAGACACGCAGTGCACGGTGCAGGCACGACTGCCGGGCTGTGGCGCCAGCTGCCGACTATCAGAGGCGGTGGCAGCTCCACAGGTGGGTGGCCGGTCGGCCGCCGCTCCACAGGCGGGTGGCCGGTCGGCCGCCGCTTCACAGATGGGTGGCCGGTCGACCGCAGCTCCACAGGCGGGTGGCCGGTCGGCCGCAGCTCCACAGGCGGGTGGCCGGTCGGCCGCCGCTTCACAGATGGGTGGCCGGTCGACCGCAGCTCCAGAGGCGGGTGGCCGGTCGGACCGCAGCTCCACAGGCGGGTGGCCGGTCGGTTGCAGCTCCACAGGCGGGTGGCCGGTCTGCCGCATGCCTGGGAACAGTTTGGCGGACGGTGAGTTGTGTTGGGAGCGGGCCTTTGATTGCGTATTTGGTCGGAAGACTACCTGGTGGCGTGTTGAAGGCCTGTCCGTACCGCCGAGCCACCGGTACAGCTCTGCCTCGGTGGGACAGACAGCCCTGGCCCCTGTGAGACCGACAGCTCTGGCCCCTGTGGGACAGACAGCTCTGGCCCCTGTGGGACAGACAGCTCTGACCCCTGTGGGACAGACAGCTCTGACCCCTGTGGGACAGACAGCTCTGGCCCCTGTGGGACATACAACTCTGGCCCCTGTGGGACAGACAACTCTGGACCCTGCGGGACAGACAACTCTGGCCAGTGATAAATTATTCGTGAAATAAGGTGGAATATACCACTTTCTGAACACTCAGGCGACATCCTTCCTCAAGATGTATCGACATCCTGCTCCTTGATGCATGCTTATGAAGTCTTCATGTGTTCTTTCTAACAGTATCTCGTTTATGAGTAGCATGTGCATGCTTTCGATAAGGAATGGTGACACGAACATTTCGCATGCACGAACATTTCGCAATGCAATATCAGGTAAAGAGATTACCTATAATATGATATGGCATACAATGCCAGTTCATAGCATAGTTATTATTCTCCCTATCCCGAATCTCTTCTTAAATTATCAATCTTTAAAAACTATAAAGGTATAGTCATAAGTGCCTACACTACTGGCTCAAATTTGAGTCTGAAAGACATCAAAGCATTTTAAATGACACTAATTGCACGGCAACTTTCAACATCGTACCGCGCTCGTTTCGACATCTCACACCTAACGAAAAACCATTATTTTAACCCTGCCTCTGGCCCCTGTGGGACAGACGCCTCGGCCCCTGTGGGACAGACACCTCTCCTGTGGGACAGACACCCTGCCCCTGGGACAGACACCTCTGGCCCCTGTGGGACAGACACCTCTGGCCCCTGTGGGACAGACACCTCTGGCCCCTGTGGGACAGACACCTCTGGCCCCTGTGGGACAGACACCTCTGGCCCCTGTGGGACAGACACCTCTGGCCCCTGTGGGACAGACACCTCTGGCCCTGTGGGACAGACACCTCTGGCCCTGTGGGACGGACACCTCTGGCCCCTGGGGACGGACACCTCTGGCCCCTGTGGGACAGACACCTCTGGCCCCTGTGGGACAGACACCTCTGGCCCTGTGGGACAGACACCTGTGGGACAGACACCTCTGGCCCCTGTGGGACAGACACCTCTGGCCCTGTGGGACAGACAGCACCTCTGGCCCCTGTGGGACAGACACCTCTGGCCCCTGTGGGACAGACACCTCTGGCCCCTGTGGGACAGACACCTCTGGCCCCTGTGGGACAGACACCTCTGGCCCCTGTGGGACAGACACCTCTGGCCCCTGTGGGACAGACACCTCTGGCCCCTGTGGGACAGACACCTCTGGCCCCTGTGGGACAGACACCTCTGGCCCCCTGTGGGACAGACACCTCTGGCCCCTGTGGGACAGACACCTCTGGCCCCTGTGGGACAGACACCTCTGGCCCCTGTGGGACAGACAACTCTGGCCCCTGTGGGACAGACAACTCTGGCCTCTGTGGGACAGACACCTCTGGCCCCTGTGGGACAGACACCTCTGGCCCCTGTGGGACAGACACCTCTGGCCCCTGTGGGACAGACACCTCTGGCCCCTGTGGGACAGACGCCTCTGGCCCCTGTGGGACAGACACCTCTGGCCCCTGTGGGACAGACACCTCTGGCCCCTGTGGGACAGACACCTCTGGCCCCTGTGGGACAGACACCTCTGGCCCCTGTGGGACAGACACCTCTGGCCCCTGTGGGACAGACACCTCTGGCCCTGTGGGACAGACACCTCTGGCCCCTGTGGGACAGACACCTCTGGCCCCTGTGGGACAGACACCTCTGGCCCCTGTGGGACAGACACCTCTGGCCCCTGTGGGACAGACACCTCTGGCCCCTGTGGGACAGACACCTCTGGCCCCTGTGGGACAGACACCTCTGGCCCCTGTGGGACAGACACCTCTGGCCCCTGTGGGACAGACACCTCTGGCCCCTGTGGGACAGACACCTCTGGCCCCTGTGGGACAGACACCTCTGGCCCCTGTGGGACCGACAACGTCTGATCACGACACTGACTGTCGTGATCAGACAGTGCTTGTGCTCGAGTCGGCCTGATTCACAGAGCAGCGCTGCGTGCGATTCCTGTGCGGCTTCGGCCGGGCTGGCTCTGCCCTAACCATGGCGTGATGGCACGCCTGGGGTCAAGGGTGGCGTCCGTGCACCTCCGTGCTGTGATTTGTGCGGTCGGCGCGAGACCCTGAGGTCCGCGTGGTCGGTTGGCGTTCTCTGTTGTTCTCCGTTGTGCAATGGATGACCGTGTAGGTGTATTGTGGCGGCGGTGGAGACTGTGCAGGCGAGGCGGCGGGCGGCGGTGGTATCAGATGCGCTGCACTTGAGTCTCCTGTCTGAAGGGTACGGCCGTTTTGGAATGCTGCTGGTGCGATGGTGGCGAGATGCATCTCACTGGCGCCGGTGGTATTGTGGATAAGTCGATGATAACTCGGGAAGTGTACTTTAATGCATCGGCAGAGTGGTACGAAGTGATTAGAGGGGGTCTGGCTGGAAAGTATCCAAGTTTACTTTTTGGGAGGCGGGTGGTGCATAGTAATCAAATGTGCTGCGAGTTCCCATCGGTGACTATCCCATGCGTGCCGCTAAGACTCGAGACATGGGGATTGTGAGAGCAAACGTAGATGTTTTGCTACCTTAAACAGGAGCTTCAGTTTCATTGAACGTTTCACTATGATCGAACTGTCGCTAAGTATCAACACAACTTAAATATTGGAACTAAATACAAACTTGCGGCAGCGGATCCAATCGCAAATAAAGCCTGCGGTTAGATTTCTGTTCACGCTTGCTGACTTAGTCACCCTTCACTTTATCATCAAGGGGCCTTATCTCGCGCGAACGATAGATACCCCTTTTGGATGGAAGCCTGTATTGCACTTCAGAATAGTAAAGCATGATACAGGACATGCACAAATCAAGAGATAGACGAATGGTTGGCGTACACATGCGTGCAGAGCGCCACACGTTACTACTTCGTAGGTAGCGCGTTAGCCCAAATTTTGGTGCTGTGCTCTACACCACCCGCGAAGACAGAGGTTGCCCGTAGCCCTGCGGCATCATGGTGGCTGTCCCGGTCTGCGTGTCGTCCAGCATTCACTTGTTCCTCGTCAGAACTGACTGCGGCAGTACGCGGTTCCGAGCACGGCCTCTTGGGACATTTTCATTGGCGTATTCAGCGGGAGACCCACGAACGTCGGCCGGCTGGCCGACGGCGCCGACCAGACGCCTGCCTCTCCAGCTGGCAGGTGGTCGAATCTGGAGAGACGCTGCGGTCTGTGCCGTGGGCGCTGGCGTCCCCGAGTTTGGCGGCTGGGCGGCGAGCTGCCGGCCTGACGGCCGGGCGGTCATGGCAGGCGGTCTTCCTCGTGTGAGCCGCGTCAAGATCAGCGGTGTCGGCCGATACTCTGGCGTCTGAGATTGAAGCGACCGCTCTCCGGGCTGCCATGTCTGGCTTTCGCGGTCCTGCGGGGGTCTGGATGGTCGGCTCCGTCGCAGTCCGGCAGCCAGGTGTGCAGAGTTCACAGACGATCTTGCCGGTCATGGCGCTGTATTCCTGCACCGATGGTTCGGCGACGCGTTTGAGAGACGTGAGCCAGATGTTCAGGGCGTCGGCCAGCCGGCGTCGCACGCGCGGCCGCGCTTTACGTCCTCTGGCGAATCTGGCGGCTGTCTCCAGCATCCCGCCGCGGACTGTGACGGCCGCCACGTGTCTCCGCCCAGAGATTCTCCGGCTACCGTCCCGAACCCATTAGTTGGACGGCTGCCGAGCTGGCCAGGCCCGCGCCTTCTGCTGAACTAATGGTCACCCTGTGGGCTCGGGTCAGCTTTGTCGTGTCGGTCGCTGCGGTGCCGGTGAGGACTGCCGGTTCCACCTCACTCACATACTGTCTGAGGCTGGCAGATTCGGCGAGCATCTCGGCTGCCGGTCTCGTCGATCGCCCGAGCTGTTCCGGCCACATGCGCCGACGCGTCGGCACCGTCTGCACCGTCTCGTCGGTTCCGATGCCGCTGGCTGTCACATGGGCGTGACAATGCGCATTGGGCGCGTCTTTGGGAAAGTGCCATGTTCCCGCGTCATGGTTTGCATGGCTTGCTGTCTTCGTGGTTGTTACGCTGTACCGTGTTCTAACCTCTTGCTATCTGCCAGCACGTAGGCTATAGTTTTTCCATTCTCTACTTAAACTGTATTACAACCACATTAGTCGAACAACCGGAGAATCTATGTGAGCGCTATGGGTACCGATGGGCAGGCTAGAAATTGTCAACAGTACAATATAATATGCAGCACCTGCGGTAAATATCACGGTTCTCCCGTGAAGTAGGTTTACTTAAGCACAGTAGGTGTAATCTGGAAGACGGTTGGGTAAAGTGTCTAAGACGGTCGAGTTGACTGCTCGAAACTTCAGGTTCATATTCCAGCATGGGAGATATGAAGTAGCATTCGGTCAATGTAATGCACCAGAACACCCCACTCGCCACGCTCCTGCACGAATGCAATGCAATTCGGACAATTGGCAAAAGGCAAAAGGCACCAAAGTACAACTCATCAATGCACCATGGTGAAAACACAAGTTACTCTGCGTTCCATAACCAAGCCACCAGTCGGAACTGGTCGGGCTACAACATGGGGGCGTCTCATCACATAGTCAAGGATGCAATACAACTCACTGGGGTTGAAGCACCTAAAACACCAATAATCATAATCATCACATAGTCGCCGTAGTGCGACGGTGGGCGACTGACGTAGCTGACGTGGGCGAACGCTCCACTGACGCAGCTGACGCAGCTCAGGCTCACGGTGGCGCGTGAACGCGTCATCGTCCTGCGCTGGCTCAGCGCCGCAGCCTGACAACAGCTCGGACGTCTGCTTGTCAGACGGCAACTGCACGCGAACAGTATCTCTCTCTTGGCGGGTGACTGATGCGCCGGCACTGAATCCGCCACTCTCGGCGACACGCCCGCCGGAAGGAACGACAGGTCACGCCGAGGCTGTGACTGAGCCGGACGCGGCGAGTTCCGCACCTTCCCATCAGACAGACGGAGCGTCCAGTGCCCACTGTTTCCGTACCGGTACAGTGAATGAGCCCGACAGTCGACCACTACGACGCGCCCAAGCTGAGTCACGTCCCCGAGGTGCACGCGTACGGCGGTGGTCATCCGCGTGGGCCTCCATCTGGGTCTGTGACCGCTTCACACGATCACGCATCACCTGTTCGTTCTCGGTGGTCGGCGGCATCGACACTTGTTGAGCCGAGCTTCCTCTCTCGGCTGTGTCCAGTAAGTGGGCACATGCTTGTGGACGATCCATGCTCTTGCGTGTAGGCCTAAACTCGGCGGATGCGAACCGAAACTCATCGCCTGATGCCACGCCCCGGGCAGACTTACTCTGTACAGCAGGGGCGTGGTAAGCGCAGCAGCAGTGGCAGATGTTGCCTATTCAGTGGATTCCACCTCTGGCCGCTTGCTGTAGAAATGGGCCAGAGTTGGCGCACCGCGGCACTGCCGGGGACCTGGCGGTGGCCCAACGGTGTCGGCCGCCTCCCGGTACCACGCAGGCGGTGGCACTGGCTTCAGCGGAGTTGGCGCCGTCCTGCACGACTTCTTGTGTTCTTGGCGCACGGTGCACCGACGCACACAATATGAAACACTGTCCTGTTGGTGTCGGGGCCTGGGTACCAGTATGCACCACTGCGTCCTGCTGGTGTCTGGGCCTGGACTCCAGCAGGGCTGTCTCAGCAACTTCTCGGAGCGGCCCAAATCCTGATGCTCCTCATGGGCCAAGACCACTGACCTACTTCTCAGTTCTTGTGGAGTGCTCACCCCAACCCCCGGGGGCATAACCGACCTCTGCGCTGACGGCTCGTTGTGGAGCGTGTGGAGCCTGTGCACCTTCATAAACTTGACACACTGGCTAGCCAACCGGAGTGTGGCATCTCTTTCAGCATCTCTAACACTTGATCACCCTCGCGTGCTTCCTTCACCTATTTTTGCATGATAGCTGGAACATAAATCACAGCAATCATCGCTTCCTCCTGCCCATGTGCGAATGGTTCTGTCAGACTGAGGCACAGGCAGCCGACTGAAGCCATCGCAGACTGTGTTCGACACACTTCGGATATGTTGCACATCAAGCTGGTCCGCCATGAGTCGGGCAACCCATCCAGCTAGACGCATACCTGCTCTATGTCCTCGAGGCGACAAGTCACCAACGCCTGGTGATGTGCTCGGTGTGAACGAGTTTCCCCGCAGGTGGTTTCTCCACCTGCGGTCAGGGCTTCACGCCCACACACAGGTCAGGGCTTCACGCTCAATCGTCGAGTATCCCTCATCAGTTGGTGATAGACTCGGAGATGTGAATACAACACGACGAGCTGACCCATGGGTTTGCAGCACCAGTGTCGCACCTAAAATATCTGAAGCATCTGACCAAACATTGGTAGGCGGATTTGGGTCAAACCGTGCCAACAAATCACTTCCCTTCGATCAGCTGCTTCACGCTGTTGAATGTTAACTGCCTCAGGCGTCCAATGGAATTGAGCCAATCCTCTCACTAGTGTACGCATGTGCTCTGCCGCTGAGAAAACCCGTTCAGCAAACTTGACATAATAGCCGACAATCCCCTGAAAGGACTGAACCGCCTCCTTTATGGATGGTGATGGATCATCTAAGACTGGAATTGGCCTGCTTGGATCAACACTTACTCCACCCTCGGGACGCATGCTTAAACTGGTCGCTGACCCTTGCCTGAGTTTGCGCTCCTTCCAGTTCAGCGTCACTAATCTCTCCTGGAGGCGCTGGAGGTCTCTCCTGGAGGCGCTGGAGATCTCTCCTGGAGGCGCTGCAGACTCCGCTGAGATCAGGCGGATCCCAATGCTATAAAAATGACCGCCGTTTGTGTAACCGCATCGGATTTGGACAACTTAGCACCTGAGCTTGAGCTTCATGCAATATTTCCTAAATAAAATGCTTCTAGATGTTCGCAAATCGTGAACGAAGTTAAGTTTTGCTCCAAATCAGGTCATCTAGCCGGGCGGGGGGGCGTGGACCTCTGGATCTGCCGCTGGACTACAGTACTGGCTTCGTATAAACCCAACAAGGCCGTATCATGCAAATTAGCGGTGTTGGGCACCACTGGCAATGCCAAATCTGACAATTGTGAGGAGTCTGAAATCTCCAAGGGCTTGGCTGTCCCGCCCGGTGTCCTTGTGTTCTGGTGCGAGAGTAAAATAGTTCACATCTTTAATTAATACCAGCCGAGTCACCTTGTCGATCTCACCTTCGTTAATTGGAACTGCATATCGTCGCACTTACAGTATGTGAACTCCGTCATTTCTTCTGACGGCGGTATCCTGGGGGAAGCTTCTGCAACTGTTTCGCTCAAAGGGTGGCTGTTGTGCCCGAGTTACAGACTCGTCAAACACGTCGAAGCACGATCATGTCGAAATTGATCCAGCCCCCCCCCCCCCCCCACCCGCCGTGGCGTTCTTCTGGCTGTGTGACCCCGAAAACACACCATACATCGGATGGAATCGCTCTATCTGCTGACGTCCACGGCAGAATTTGTGCCGTGCGTGGGAACACTCGACGTGCAGAGGGCTCTCGACATGGATTTCTCATCGCCACGGAATGTGAGATAGTGTCGCCTCGTGCATCGCTATCGCGGCGTCCGACTCCATTCGATCTTGCGTCTCGTGTGTGTGCTGCGCATACATGCTCGGACAGGATTGGGCGCGGGCCGAGCGGGTGCTTCCGACCTCATTTTCGTCGCAAGTGCCCGCAAGTGTGGTCACTATTCGCGTAGAGTCCACCGTAATGAAATGTGTGCAGCACTGGACGGGGCACATAAGTGCGGTCAGAACACGGTCATGTAGACAAGGCGATCAATGGTGAAAGCACTGCTGTGAAGCACGAGCTGGACAGGTGTGGTACTCGCGTCTTTGAATAGTGTCTACATCATCGCGTCGTAACGCTGACTGGTCCGCACCCCTGACCGCACTCAGTAAGCTCTGTCCAGACCCGCTCCTCAACCGGCGACACGGCTATCCATCACTATCTCTAGCGTCGCACGTGTTCCCGTAGACAGATGCGTCATGTGTCCCTCTTGCAGGCGTATGCCACGGACCCCTACACGCGTGCCACACGTGCCTCCCGCACACGTGTGCCACACGTGCCTCTCGCACACGTGCCACGCTTTCTTCATGCACAGATATGCCGCATGCCAGTGCCAGTTACGAGTGCCCCCCCCGTGTGACGTGCTACAAGGCACGGACGGCCGCAGCGCGCCACGTGACGGGAGTCGTGACGTGGCAGTCACGTGCGGCCGATGCGCCGATCGTCGACCGTTGCCGGCGAGCCGGCTGTACGGCAGGCCGCCTCCCCCCCCCTCCCCCGACCGCCGCCGGAAAACTCCGGCTCCGGTGACGTCGTGTGCCGTGGCCGGTCTGTCCGGCCGGCGTCGGTGGGCTCGTCGGCGCGGAAAGGCCGCGCCGGCCCGCCGGCCCACCGACCGGCCGTGCTCGAGCGATCCGGGCTTCCAGCGTGGGCGCCGGCGTGGGCGCGGTTCACTGTGGACAGACTGTGGGCCGTGGCGTGTGTGACGGGAATGCGTGTGGGTGTGTCACGGATGTGCACCGACCCCGGCGACCGGTCACCTCCTGTTGATCACGAGCAGACGTGTATGTGGATCGAGCGGGCACTGTGCCATGTCCGGGCGGGGTGGTTGCCGCTAGCTACACTGATGGAGCCTCTCACGACCTTCCTCGGTGACTGTGGTCCTGCACAGTCTATGTTGGGCGATGCGGTAACCTCACGACCCGCATCTGTAGCGGTAATTTCGCACAGTCGACACTCGACACTGCGGGAGCTTCTCACCAACTGTCTACAGCAGTGGTCTCGTACGGTCCGTGCTGGGCACATTGCCGGAGCCTGTGGGGAGCCTGCGGGGAGCCTGCGGGGAGCCGCGTCTGTGGCAGTGATCTGGTCGGCTGCCGTGCTCCACACTCCTGTCGGGTGGCTCCCGCCGTGCCTGCGGGGCCATGCTGGACTGACGATCGGCTCCGGTTTCAGTGAACGTGGACGAGCGTCTGCGCCCCAGCTGCTGTCTGGCGGACTACAAACTACAGGAGGTGACTGTGGTGCCGCTTAACAGCAGGACAAACACGGTGAGTAGCGGCTAGTGGGAGTTGTAGCGGCTAGTGGGAGTTGTAGCGGCTAGTGGGAGTTGTAGCGGCTAGTGGGAGTTGTAGCGGCTAGTGGGAGTTGTAGCGGCTAGTGAGAGTTGTAGCGGCTAGTGAGAGTTGTAGCGGCTGGTTGGGTGGTGAGAGTTGTTAGCGGCTAGTGCTTGAGTTGTAGCGGCTAGTGGGAGTTGTAGCGGCTAGTGGGAGTTGTAGCGGCTAGTGAGAGTTGTAGCGGCTAGTGAGAGTTGTAGCGGCTAGTGAGAGTTGTAGCGGCTAGTGAGAGTTGTAGCGGCTAGTGAGAGTTGTAGCGGCTAGTGAGAGTTGTAGCGGCTAGTGGGAGTTGTAGCGGCTAGTGAGAGTTGTAGCGGCTAGTGGGAGTTGTAGCGGCTAGTGAGAGTTGTAGCGGCTAGTGAGAGTTGTAGCGGCTAGTGGGAGTTGTAGCGGCTAGTGAGTTGTAGCGGGGCTAGTGGAGTTGTACGGAGTGAGAGTTGTAGCGGCTAGTGGGAGTTGTAGCGGCCAGTGAGAGTTGTAGCGGCTAGTGAGAGTTGTAGCGGCTAGTGAGAGTTGTAGCGGCTAGTGGGAGTTGTAGCGGCCAGTGAGAGTTGTAGCGGCCAGTGAGAGTTGTAGCGGCCAGTGAGAGTTGTAGCGGCCAGTGAGAGTTGTAGCGGCTAGTGGGATTGGAAGCGGCTAGTGGGAGTAAAAACTAGTGGGATTTGCACCGACTAGTGGGACTAAAAACAAGTGGGATTTGTAAGGCTTAGTGCAGGGAGCAACAACTAGTGGGAGTAGTAGCGGCTACTAGGGGTGGTAGCATCTACTGGGAGTGGTTGCGGCTACTGGGAGTGGTTGCGGCTACTGGGAGTGGTTGCGGCTACTGGGAGTGGTTGCGGCTACTGGGAGTGGTTGCGGCTACTGGGAGTGGTTGCGGCTACTGGGAGTGGTTGCGGCTACTGGGAGTGGTTGCGGCTACTGGGAAGTGGTTGCGGCTACTGGGAAGTGGTTGCGGCTACTGGGAAGTGGTTGCGGCTAGTTGGAGTGGTAGCGGTTGGTGGGAGTAACTAGTGGGATCTGTATCGGCTAGTCTGAGTTATGACTAGTGGGAGGAACCACAGCAAATGTGAGTGATAGTGACGGTTAGCTAGTAGTGGCAGCTAGTGTCAGCAGTGGCTGATCGTAAGGATGATAGTTAATGTTAATGTTAGCTGACAGTGCGGGCAGCGAGTGGGAAAAACGCGGTGTGCAACCGGCAGCGGCTATTGAGACTGGCGTTCGAGCAGTGACTGGTGTGTGAGCTGCGACTGATGTGAGCAGTAACTGGTGCGCAGTAACTGGTGAGCAGTAGCTGGTGTGAGTAGTGGCAGTTGTGGCTGGTGTGAGCAGTGACTAATGTGAGCAGTGACTAATGTGTGAGCAGTGGCTAATGTGTGAGCAGTGACTAATGTGTGAGCAGTGACTAATGTGTGAGCAGTGACTAATGTGTGAGCAGTGACTGGTGTGAGCAGTGACTGTGAGCAGTGACTAATGTGAGCAGTGACTAATGTGAGCAGTGACTGTGAGCAGTGACTGTGAGCAGTGACTGTGAGCAGTGACTGTGAGCAGTGACTGTGAGCAGTGACTGTGAGCAGTGACTGTGAGCAGTGACTGTGAGCAGTGACTGTGAGCAGTGACTGTGAGCAGTGACTGTGAGCAGTGACTGTGAGCAGTGACTGTGAGCAGTGACTGTGAGCAGTGACTGTGAGCAGTGACTGTGAGCAGTGACTGTGAGCAGTGACTGTGAGCAGTGACTGTGAGCAGTGACTGTGAGCAGTGACTGTGAGCAGTGACTGTGAGCAGTGACTGTGAGCAGTGACTGTGAGCAGTGACTGTGAGCAGTGACTGTGAGCAGTGACCGTGAGCAGTGACCGTGAGCAGTGACCGTGAGCAGTGACCGTGAGCAGTGACCGTGAGCAGTGACCGTGAGCAGTGACCGTGAGCAGTGACTAATGTGAGCAGTGACTAATGTGAGCAGTGACTAATGTGAGCAGTGACTAATGTGAGCAGTGTGACAGTGGTGGCTGTTAGCAGTGACTGGTGAGCAGTGACTGGTGAGCAGTGACTGGTGAGAGTAATGGGGCAGTTGACTGGTTAGAGTAATGGGGCAGTTGACTGGTGTGAGTAGTCTGGCAGTCTCGCAGTCCTGCAGTCTGGGGGCGGGCGGGTGGAGGAGAATCAGACAGTGACGCGCTAATCGCCGATGTGTCTGAAGCGGGGGGGGGCAACCTCATGGAACCGGAGATTGACCTCCCGGAGATTGACCTCCCGGAGATTGACCTCCCGGAGATTGACCTCTCCGCGAGCGGTCCGTTGTGTCCGCTGGCCGTGTCGCCCTGTTAATGATATGGTCAGCGGCATGACGGCTACTTCCGGGTGCCGCTAGTTGATATGAAGCGCCGGCAATCCTCGTCCGATAACCGAAGGTATTAAATTAACGAAACTCGCGCCGTTTTTCACATCGTTCTGGGTGTTCCCCGGCGGTTGAGGCAGGGGTGTTACCTTGTATGCTTTTGAGGGGGAAAGTGCCCTCTCAATGTTGGCTTTGCCCCCCCCTCCCCAATAATTTAAATTTTAACATGGGACCCTATGGAGTGTGCCCCCCAATCCATTTGAGCCTGCCCATTCCCTTCATGTAATTTGCCCCCTCCACAGTAATCTTCAAAAATGGACACCCATGGTTGAGACACCCTGGAGCCTAAGGAAGTAACATTACTGTTTCTTCGTACCAAGCCACGCGATTATCCCCAATCGCACGACGTGGCACTGGGCCAAGCGACTTCAGTGGGGGAAATGTCTTGGAGTCTCATACACGCGGAAATATTCCCAGCTATCCTTGCACACACACACACACACACACAATCGATTCGTGGGTTTCCTGCATGTTTCCCGGGTTGGTTTTTCCGACCTTGTGAAGTGTGGTGCGTACAGTGCTGACCGCACAACACAGGCCGCTGCTGTACGCCCAACACACACACCTCCGTTGCTGGGTCGGCACAACACCGACACATCTCTGCTGTATGCCCAGCACCAGGGGTGTCATTTTGCATACTTTTGGGATGGGTCAAGCCACCCCAACTTTATGTTGAGCCTCCTCAAAAAGGATTTGAGCCATCCCGATGGTCTTCAAGAAGAAAATAACAACCATTAGAGTAGCATACATTCCAAGCATCTCCAGTGATAGTCATTATTATCTTGCTTACGTGTCCTCTGTACGGTGTACGTGCATCTATCCTTTCAGGCATTAACCCTTTAACTGCGTGATTTAACAGAATTACAAGGCTGGTACCTCCGTTGGCATTACCACGGCGATTACCAGTGGCAGTTGCCCCAATCCGAAGAGAATTGTCGAGCTGTCGGACAGCCAGGTATGAACAGCTAATGTATGATCGTACCATTAAGTTGTGCGTGCAATTAGTGACTGTGATTCCAGCCTTCCCAGATGGTTGGAACGTCCCGGTCTCGTCACTGGAGGTGCCGTGCCCAATTAACCCCACTCCGGGCATATCATTAACAACAGTCTCCCACGCAGGTGCTATCTTCGGCCGACATTTTAGCCATGCAGAAAAAGTCCGACGGAAAACGCAAGATCTTCGCCATATTTGGCAAGAAAAGCAAAACGGTGAGTGGATATTCGCAGCGACACAGCACAGCCTGGCTAAAGCGCTGCGACACAGACCGGGTCCGAGTCTCTGTTCACAGCGGTGCGTGTTTACGACTTGCATGAAAATCAATATCACTAATTAATCGCAATGTTCCATCAATTTCAGTAATGGCCGATACGAAGTCCGTCCTACGATTATGTATATCCGGGCAGATTACTATCACGAGCACCAGGCTCCTCTATGCATAAGTGGTGTCGTAACTACACCTGAAGTGAACGATATGCCGATTAGGTATAACTGGGTGAACTTTGTTGTCTCTGTATCCAGATGATCCCGTGGATGTTACAATGACCGGATAACCATGCCGCACCCGTGCGCTCTGTCGAAGGTCTGCGGCAGGCAAACTATGCATGCACAGTTCGAGCGAAGTGTGCATAGCATGCATTCCCACCAATAACGTAGACGACGCTACATAGTTGGTCGACCGAGGCCGCAATGAGCGTGGTGCGGGCTCTGTATCGGCCGTCGGCTTGTCGATCTCGCCAGCCCGGTCACCGCGCGGTGAGGTGAGGTGGCGTCTGTGGGCGCCACCATTACGCCCACGCCTCACACTGATCAACCGCCGTGGGAAGACAGACTGGTGCGGTGTCGAGAGGCCGCTCTGGTGCTCCGCTGGCCCCCGATGCCGAGTCTGAGCTCGCCTCGCCTCGCCTCGCCGTCGACATCGGCGCTGACCACGTCGCGGGAACCCCGGCCGGCCGGCCGCCGCGCTGGCCACCGTCCGGCCGGCCCCGTTCCGCCGGCACGTGCCGCGGCCGGGTGCGTTTTCACTTCCGCGCTGCTTTCGCGCGCCGCCGCTGCAGTCTGCAGCTGCTTCTGCAGTCTGCAGCGAGCCGCTGCAGGCTTCTGCGGCGGCGGCGGCGGCGGCGTGGACTCTGGTGCCGCCCGTGGCCGTGCCGACCTGACCTCTGAGTCACGGCTCTCGGCAATTCGATGACCGGAACTGCCGCTAACGCTCCGTTCCGGCGTCGGCGTCGGCCATGCATCACGTGTGGCGGCCGCTGAGATGGACGCGCGTCGTAGGCCCGTGCCGTGGTGAGGGGTGGCCAGTAGTCGCCACGCTGGATTGCATGCAGGTGCGCTGCTGCCGGCACGCGCGTCGGGGAGGCAGGATTAACTGGCCAGGTACCTTACGCGGGTTTCCTAAGACTGGCGATTCGCTGTCTGAGGACCTGAACCGCATACATGGCAGGTGTTACGTTCCAACAAATAACGGGCTCCGCCTGGTCGACGAGTGGTCTACGACTGGGCTGAGCTAGACTGGGCTGAGCTAGACTTGGCTGAGCTAGACTGGGCTGAGCTAGACTGGGCTGAGCTAGACTGGGCTGAGCTAGACTGGGCTGAGCTAGACTGGGCTGAGCTAGACTGGGCTGAGCTAGATTGGGCTGAGCTAGACTGGGCTGAGCTAGACTGGGCTGAGCTGAGCTAGACTGGGCTGAGCTGAGCTAGACTGGGCTGAGCTGAGCTAGACTGGGCTGAGCTAGACTTGGCTGGGGGACGAGTAGTCGAGGGGTAATTTTCCCGTCTCGCAATCGAAAGATTGTGAGTTCGAGTCTCGCCTGTCGCTACTCTTCGCCCGCGGCCGACGCTGCACGACTCAACGGTCGATGTGTCGTAAAACCAATAACCAACGAGACTGGGCTGGGCTAGACTGGGCTGGGCTAGATTGGGCTGGGCTAGACTGGACTAAGCTGAACTAGACTAGACTAAGCCTAAGACTGGGCTGGGCTCGACTGAGCTGGGATAAGCCCAAGACTAGGCTCGGCTCGGCTCGACTCGGCCTTGTGCGTGGGCAGTGCTATCGTGTGCGGCCGGCCGTTTTTACAATGTTTGTTTACCGCACTGACTAGATAGCTGGCGCTGGCCGGTGGATGCTGCATGCTCAACTAGATAGCGCCGCACACAGATAGACGGAGCCCAATTCCTGACCACTCCTGAAACGCTCGCCGACACTCGCGTACAGCAGCCCGTGTGTCGTTGCTTAGCGGCACCCACGGCGCCCCGAAGCATCGACATGTGTCTGGATGTCCTCTGAGTTTCACCATCGAGGTCTGATCGTGGTGTATGCTGACCGTTCGTTGTTGCTGGGTGAACGAGAGCGGAGGTTGTTGACCAAACGACGACATGGCAGTGGCACTGTCGGCTGGTTCGCCTTATCTTGGGTTCGCCTACCCATGGCTGGCCCTCGTGGCCGTTGAGATGCGTGTGATAATTTTTTTTCATGTAGCTGGGCGCTTACTGAATACTGAAATACCGCTATCTGCGTACTGAATCTACATTCTTCCACAAGAACCTAAAACTGTGGTAGCCTGTTGTGTAGTCTGTTATGCAAGTACTCCCAGCAATTAACTAAAGGAGCACCTTTCGAAGTACCCTATTGTTCCCAGATGAAGTTCTGTAAAATCTAAAAAACATTGACATCCTGTCCACAACAAATTGTATCACCTGAATACTTTTTTCGATATGGCACACCTGACGAAAGCCACAGTTTTAACATAGCGAGACGTACTGCCTAGCCAGGAGACTCTCAGCCAACCGGTTACGTTCCAAAGCGTGCGGACGCAGAGTCACTGTTTGTATTCAGCGTGGAGAGAAACGCTCCATTCGTCATCTCGAAGCGGGTCCCGGCGCTTCGACGTCAAACGAGCGCAGTTTGCCTTTCGAAAACAATATGAATATCTCCTGTGCCTTTTATGTTAGTCCTGCCATGGTGGCCATCAAGAAATGGTCCATGTTTTCGGGGCAATATGTTGTATATGATTTATTATTTCGACACGGCTCCCACATTTGGTTGCCAGAACGATCTCCCCAGACACGTAGACATGACTTGATGAGATTAGGAGCAAGTAAGCATTCGAGGACAGCTATCGGGTCAACAAGCTATCAGGTCAACAAGCTATCAGGTCAACACTACTGACTTGTTTTGTCGTTACTCGGAATATTGCTTGCTGATAATTCGCCTTTCCTATCTGCGGTGTTGTGCAGGTCTCTTTTCGTACTCACTGCTGCCGAAGTGGTTTGTTGGCACTCGTTCTCTCCTGAAGTTAGGTTGTCCCGGTTTTGTCGCTCCCTTCACATGCTGTTTTTTTCATTGAGAGGAAACCGCGTCCCAATGCGCTGTTATTAGTGGACAGCGTTTAATGCCTTTCTTTGCGTTTTTTTTTGCTGCGTGAAGGTGAGGCATGCTTTCTCTGTATTTCAGTCGGCGACTAGATGAACATCTCTCCAACCGTGTTTCAATCGGTGATAACAAGTTTATTCTACCCATTCTCCATGTTGCCATCGAAATATAAAAGTGTAACGTTCTCTTTGGGCGTGTTTCAGCTGGGGAAGTGTAATGTCTGTTAGTCGGCCAGGTGTCATGTGCCGAAGTTTCAGACGGTGGTAGTGTGATACGTGTGTGTTGCAGTCGGTGTGGTCGTGTAGTGTGGCTGTGTTCCCGTCGCCAGGGGTTGACGCTCCGCCTGTCCCGCGTTTCAGTCGGTGATCGAGAGCACGGCGTCGTCCGACAGTCTCGGCGACCGCTCCGTCTCTCCGGACGGCTCTGACGAGTCCACCGACCGACCGAGGTCGCTCAGTCCTCAGACGCAGGTCATCCAGCCGCCGCCTCGGGCCAAGAAGCGGGCCGCGCCCAAGCCGCCGCAGCCCAATGGGGTACGTGTGGCCAACGCGGCTGGCAGGAGATTTGTCATGCTTTCAAGGTCGATGACTTTCTGTGGCCAGTCCTGACGATGATGTGGTCATCAAGTAGTGCTTTTGTACCCAGTTTATCTGATTAGTCGGTGGTAAGTTTGAACTTTATTTACAGGACTGGCGTACGACTTACTGTGTATTTATGTATGTGTGGTGGTAAGCCATTGGTACTGCCGTACTACTGGAGTAATTGGCTACTCATAATATAAGTTTCTGTTTCTATGTGAACTGGATTTTCAGTCTATGTAGTTCGACTATGGCTTGATGTACTGGGCACATGGCTGTTTTGCAGTTATGCTTGGGCTCTCTGGTATTTTATGATGCATCAGTCGTGGCTCGTATTTTGTATTTGGTGCAAGCTTTTGTACTCTTTCGTAACTTACGTTTATTTTTGTCTTGGTGCCGACTGTATTGTATATATGGGCGCAAAATGACCAATGCAGTCGACGCGCCCTAAAGCACAAATCCACCACCACTGTATTGTATATGCCGGTCTTGATGCCGGCTGTGCTGTATATGCCGGTCTTGGTGCCGGCCGTGCTGTATATGCCGGTCTTGGTGCCGTCTGTGCTGTATATGCCGGTCTTGGTGCCGTCTGTGCTGTATATGCCGGTCTTGGTGCCGGCTGTGCTGTATATGCCGGTCTTGGTGCCGTCTGTGCTGTATATGCCGGTCTTGGTGCCGGCTGAGCTGTTTTTCTGTTTTTTTTTGCGGGTTTTTTTTTTTTTCCGGTTTTTGTTCCTTTTTTTCCGGTTTTTGTTGCGGGTTTTGCTTTATTAGGCCTCTTGGTGCCGTCTGTGCTCTATGTCGTGTTGTGAATGTTGCCGGTTTTGGTGCCGGCTGTGCTGTATATGCCGGTCTTGGTGCCGTCTGTGCTCTATGTCGTGTTGTGAATGTTGCATCGCCGACTGTCGGCGGCGTCACCGCTTCCAGTTTTGGCTCTGGCAACTGGCAACTATTGCTGCGTATCTGGACAGGGTGAGCAGGGTCCCGGTCCGGCTCCGGCTCCGGCTCCGGTTCCGGTTCCGGTTCCGGCTCCGCACTCCTCGGCTGCGCCGTCGGCTCCGACGGCAGCCGGCCGGCCGCCCAGCGAGCTGTCAGAGGGCACAGAGTCGGTCGAGTCGAGACAGAGCTCAGACAGCTCCGGCTACCACGAGGCGGGCCTCAGCGACGCGCCGGACAGGTGAGCCGCCGCGCCTCGTCCGGTGGCGTCGTGATCCGGTGATCCCGCGCCCTTCCCGCCGGCCCGCTCGCCGCGTGACACCACCTTCGTCCCGCGTGATGGATGCGATTGCCATGGGTGTGGCCACCGCTGGGGTTCCTGTGGTCTGGGCCCCACCTGGTTGTTGACAATCATCTTAGCCCTTCGACTTGAAAATGGCCCGCGCTCCTCACGGCTGAACCCCACCCTGAAGCTGAAGGTGGTGACGCTCTTGGCGATTATGACGCAATATCGGTTACAGTGCCCGACGGCGCTATCTACTGTCGATTACATTGGAAAATGCTTCGTATGACCTGCTCTTACTGTCCCGTGCGTGCCGCTCTGGTCTGCATTCCACCCATAACTAAGCTACAAAAACAACGGGCAGACGACGCTACGCGCTACTCCGGGATCCTCATCCCAGATGGCAGACACCTGAACGTAACCGTGATCCGGCACACCGATGGCTCGAGGCTTGACGCGTGTACGTGAGGCTTCGTGGCGGCGGACGCCTCGCTTCCGCACTTCCGACTGACATCCCAGGTCGCGTGGGAGCCTCCTGCGCCGCTACCTGCCGACAACGTGCAGTTGGGCCGTTTGTGCGCAAAATGTGTGCGTTTGCCGCCATTAAGCGCAATTTCACCGTAGTTGCGGCAGCCGTGCGGTGCTTGTTCGTCAGCCAGCGGTGGCATTGAACACGATGGCTGGCATTTCGGTGCATCGAACCGTGGTGTATTATAGGCTTCGGAGCAATCCTAACAGATTCGAATGAACCATTTTTGTCTGACTTCGCTGTGCTTGGTTGGTCTTTGAAGAGTTAATTATTGTTGCTGCCGTTTTGGACGACGCGGTTTTGACAATTGCAGGAAGTCGCGCATCGAATTCAGCTCGACGCGAGCTGCAAAGTGCATTGCTGGTCTGGCACCTCAATAAGCCTACTGCGTTTTAGTCCATCAAGAGCGATGGTGGTCTGGCAGTTCGATACAACTACCCCCTCTCTGTTTCAGCCCCACGGAGCGTCTATTAGCGGCGGCGCCGGCGCCGTCCAACCTGGCCTCGGTGACCTCGTACTCGGCCTCGAATCTCGCCCAGTCGAACCTGACCCAGGTCAACTCTGCGTCCAGCCTGTCCCTGTCGTCGGCCATTCGGAAGCGGCGCGCGCCGCTGCCCCCGCCCATCCCCAGGATAGCGGAGGACCCGCAGTCGCCTCAGTCCAGGGCCGCGGAGCCGACCCACGCGCAGAGACGGACCTCTGAGCCGGTCGGTCGTTCGGCCGGCCTACCTGCAGCTCGTCGCCATCCCGTAGCCGTCCGACCAGGTCAGTGCGGGTCGGTCCGCGCGGGCGGCGTTAACCCCGTGTTTGAGCCGGTGACGACGGTGGTAGTCGCGGCGCGTTCGTAGCTGAACTGCGTGCGGCGGTGGTGTGGCGGTGGTGTGGCGGAGGTGTGACTGACAGTCGTGCAGCTGCATCGGGCATACAATCGGGCGCTACTCTAACCTGATCTCGCTTCCTTCTAGGGCGTTCGCGGTGACTGAGGTAGATCCCGAGGGTAACAATTGACGTTTTGTGTTTCTCACCGTCTCACCTCTGCATGCTCTCTCTCTCTCTTTCTCTTCCTCTCGCTCGCCTCTCACCGCTCACGGTGGTGGTGGTGGCCGGCCGACCGCTGCACGCGCCTGTCCACCTGTGTTCTCTCTTCTAGAGCTAGCCTGGCCAGCGTCCTGTAGTAGCGCGGCGGACGCGGCCCACGGCCCACCCACGCCGCGCCGACGTAGCTCGCTGGGCGCCCGGCGACCACAGCCGCTGCCGCGGCTCCGACTGACCCGCCAGCTGGCCGAGGAGCGGCCCGACCTGCTGCCGCCGCCGCCCGGCTTCACCGACAGCTGGCCACAGTCGCACTCGGCGCCCGCTGCGGTCACGATGCGCGCGGCCGGCCGCGCCGCGCTGCCGCGGCCCGCCAGCGTCGGCGGCCGGCCCAGCAAGAAGCGCGCCGCGCCGCCGCCGCCGCCGCCGCTGCTGCTCAAGCTGTCCATGCCGCTGGGGCTGTCGCCGTCGCGCCAGTGCAGCGACGTCACGGACGTCACTGATGCGTCCTGCGACCTGACGGACGTGACGTCGCTCAGCTCGTTCCGCAGCGTGTCGGACGAGTCTGGTGTGGACGGCGCGGCGCGGCCGGCGCGGCTGCCCGAGACGTCGCCCCTCTGCAGCAGTGTGGACAGTGATGACGTGGCGCGCGCCGCCGAGTCGCACCGCTCGGTAGATGGCTCTAGTGAGGAGGGCGCTGTTGGCCCGCACGGTTCTGTAGTCCACCGGTGGCGGGACTCAAGCTTAGACCGACTGGTGGCGGATGCACGTGGTCGAGGTCACGGACAAGGTCAGCGGGCTTGCATGCTTAACACTGGGTGTGTGTTGTGACGATTACGCTGCTTTGTGTCACCACGCATTGATTGCTTCCATGAGCGTTATCTTGGTTTGGTTTAAGTTACGTTTGATTACATATAGTTGAATATCGCCCGTGCAGAGGATTGATGTGCCCCGCCCCTCCACCGTATTTTTTCGCAGCCACGTAAAAACTCTGGTGTTGGCGCTCCACCTGCTTGTCAAAGTTGGTGGGTATCCTTTGTTGATCTGTGTAAACATTTAAAATGTCACACCTGGTCACCGATCCGTCACACGGTCACAAGTCACCAACCTGTGATGTCACAGGTAACTAACACATAGGTCACTAACCTGTGATGTCACGAAACTGCTGGACGAAATCGTGTGATAGGGAATTAACCACGCTTATTGCTCACAATTAACTAGTGTTGAGAGCGGTAGGGTGACTGGCAACTAAGGTCGTTGATCTTTCCAATCATTTAGTCATTGGCCCACGGTGACCTCAAATGAACTTTTTTGACTCGGGATTCACTGAGGTTAAATTGTACGCTGAAGCTGAATTTGCTGTCCGTGTTGGCCCTTGGGTAGTATATCCGGACACTTTGGAGTTTCGAAGACTAGATCGGCACTTCGACCTCATGGCCTTCGACCTATAGACCGAAAAGTGGCAAAGGGCTTGTTAGTATCAAGAATGATAAATACTATGCCGAGCATTTCAAACTCAATTTGTTCTGATACCGTTCTATGCTTATTATAATTTTCACACAGATAGCAATTGAACGTGAAAATTCTTGATCATTGTAAAGAAATGTCCTTGGAGCTAGGTTCACCGTCAAGAATAAATCGCGACATCTCGTCATGTGCAACACATTGGTGTTTTGTTCAGTGTTTCGAGCACTCTCCATGGGAAGGCTTGGGGTTGCAACCTCCACTTGCACTGCGGCAGGTGACAAAATGCCGCTGACTGACAAGGATTAACTCACCAACCAATGGGTTCGAAACGATAAAGTAAAACCGAGCGCATATTTTATGATCGTCCCTGTGATCACATGCTATAATGAATCTCATGGCGTGCTCCCGTCGCTGCTTCTCCTTCCTTTGTTCCTTTGTTGATCTAACATATATTATTTCAATCGATCCGGCTTGACCCGTTCAGCCGCAGTCGGTGACGTGTAGTCGCGATCAGCGTCGGCACAGTCTGGTGTTCACCGTCTGGCACGCTTGGCAGACGAAGAGACCGAGCCGAAGACCGGCTCGTCGTCGGGCTCGTCGACCTCCACCCTGGAGAAGAAACGCCTGACAGTGCAGTCGCGACAGGACTCGGTCACGTCCACCGAGACGCTGACGTCAACGGATCAAGCCGCCGCTAGCCAATCGGCGGCCGCGGATCGGTCTGGTGCGGTGGCCGACAGCCAATCAGAGGCTTCGGACCGGTCTGGTGCGGTGGCCGACAACCAATCAGAGGCTTCGGACCGGTCTGGTGCGGTGGCCGACAGCCAATCGGAGGCTTCGGAGACTGCCGCCGATGTTGTGGCCGCCACGCCGGCGGTCTGTGAATCGTCATCTCCGGCGCGGGAAGGTGCCGTGCTGGACACTCCCACGCGGATCGCTGGCGAATCGGCGGAGCCCACACAGACTGACGACGAATCAGCGGAACCCACACACATCGACAGCCAATCAACGGACCCGACGCCGACCGCCAGCCGGTCGGCTGCTCCCACACGTTCTGCCGACGAGTCGGCCGATCCCGCGCGGCTCTCGCACCAGTCCGAGCCGGCTGCGGGAGGCGACGGGCCGGCGCCGTCGACACAGACCGGAGCGCCGGCCGCCGTGTCGTCGGCGAGTGCGCCGACACCGGCCGACGGCCCGCGGGAGCCGGCGGCGGCGGTGTCCGAGCACACGTCGTCGGTGTCTGAGCGTCACGACCGGACGGCGACCGCGCCGGCGCCGTCCGGCCGCGCCAGTCTGGAAAATCAGACCGTGGCGCGGGTCGAACCGCACCGTGAGGCGACGACCGAGTTCAGCTTGCGCACGGACAAGATGACGTCGGCACCGACGGCCTCGACGGCCTCGACGGCCTCGACGCTGTCGACCGAAGCTCGAGAACGTGTCGCCGATGGCGGACCGGAGGTGGGGACACGATCAACAGACGTGGAAAGTCTTGCCCAGGCCCAGGCCCAGGCCCAGGCCCAGGCCCAGACGGCGCCTCGCGCTCGGGTCGAAGCCGAACTCGGCGTGGACGACCGTCGTGCCGACGAATCTCGCGTTGCCGAACGTGGTCGCCCAGAGTGCGACATCGCCGACGCCGGCGCCGTGTTGCCCGTGTACGACCAGGAGACGGCTCGGCTGCAGCGCGAGGTGGAGAACGCCCTGGAGAGCCTCGACAACAACCTGGACAGGGCGCTGGCGGAGAGCGACGCCGCCGCCGAGCTGGCCGCCGACTGCGCCGAGACTGCCGCCGCCGACACGTCGTCCAGCCCGCCGGCGCCGGTGTGGCCTTCCGAGGCGGCCCGAGTCTCCGAGACGGCGCTGCCGGCCACGGCCCGGCCGGCCAGGCACGCCGAGCACGTCCAGCACGTCCAGCAGGAGAAGCGGGACGTGGTTGACGCGCTGCCGGCCGCGGCGAGGGCGGTGGAGGATGTGGAGTCTGACAGAAAGGTGGCCGCCGGGCCGCCACCGCCACCGCCGCCACCACCGCCACCGCCACCGCCGCCACCGCCACCGCCACCGCCACCGCCGCCGGCCGGCTGGTGGACGGACAATCAGAAGACTGCTGTCGTTGCAGAGCCGAGCCAGTTGCCGCCGACGCAGGGGGACGCTGCTCCTGCCGAGGTGGTGCACAGCCGGACCGACGCGGCTGGCACGGCCACCGCCGTAGCACGTGACCACGCACGTGCACAGGCCGCCACGGCACGTGGGGATGGCCACATGCCATCCAAGATCGCTCACCCTACGTCTGACCGACCGGACGGCCACGAAGAAGTGGTGGAGAAAGTTGAGAAAGTCCAACGGAAGCGGGTGAGTTTGGAGCTTGATGTTGAGCACCGAAGTTGCATCTGGGTGTGTGCATGTTTTTTTGGTCTGTCTGCAACAATTGCTCGTTTGTGATGTCTGTGATGCTTCGCGCCATATGGTGGTTTTTACCACTTTGGAATATGCTTCTCTGTGGCCTCTGTTTGTGTTGCGTGTGTGTCGTACTGGTCCAGGGCTCGGCGGTCGCTCAGTCTCTGCTAAAGCTCGTGGTACTCAACTTCTGCAGATGACCTCAAAAGACATAGAAGCACAGATCGAGCGGCGACTGGCCTCTTTCGACCGGAGCAGGCTACCTCCGCAAGCTGCTGAACCGGCCGCCCAGCAGGCTACTAAGCAGACAACTCAGATCACCCAGCAGACCACAAAGGCGGCCACTCAGCCAGACACTCGGCTGGTCTCCCCGCCTCAGTCTGCCGCCGCCGACTCCGCCGGCTGGCAGTACCAGCTGCCCGCGCCGCCGACGCCGTTCGCCGACGGCGCGCCGGGTCGCGCCGGACCGCTGGAGGCTCCGCTCGAGTTCCAGGACTCGATGACCGTCACGTCCAGCGAGGTGTCGACCGACAGCGAGGCCGGAGACCTGGCCGAGGCCACCAACCGGGCCCTGGAGCCGTCTGGCCCGCGCCTCCGCCAACCGCGGCCGGCGACACAGGCGGCCGACCAATCCGAGTCGGCGGTACAGCGGCCGGCGAAGCCGGAGCGACGTCGCTCCAGCGAGCGGCTGTCCCGCCAGATGAGCTTCTCGATCGGCGCGTACGCTCAGCGTGAGCCGAGTCAGGAGGGTGCGCCGCCGCCCTGTCGTCTGCAGAAAGCCGAGTCGTTCCACCACCAGCAGAGCCCGGCCGAACAAGCCGCCTCGATTCAGGTACGCTGTGCTGTGGAGAACCATCACGTGAGTGTAGATGGAGCACACTGACTGAGGGTGCTGCGGGATGTGATCGTGAAACTGAAGGAGCGGCCACACCGCGGGAGTTTCCCTTCATTCTGACAGGCGGGTGTTCACCCAACAATATACATGTTTACCGTCACAAAAGGAAGGTCTGGACGAAATTCGGACTGGGCTCTCCGGATCTAACCAAAAAAGCCATGGAAATGTTTGGTAAAATTGGGCATAGCTGGGCCTGTAACAGTTTGTTGCAGTTCCTGCAAACTACAGGTGTCTAGGTACCGCGGGTCACCGTATTACTACGCTGCTTTCAAAAGTATGTATCTGAAAATATTTCGCACTTCCAGATACCCGGAACAATGCCTAATGTTTTGCCACTTAAGACTAGCTCAGGTCACATAATCGCACGACCATATACGATCTACCTCTGATGGATAGAAGAACGTTGAGGCGTAAGCTATCTACCGGGATTGTATAACCTTGACCATGAACTATGCCCCGTTTTCCGGATGCCGAACATTGTTCGAATGGTATGAGGACAAATTTAGAGTGGAAAGCTTCTGAAACTGTTCCTGGCATAGCACAGGCTGAGTACATTCTCCGTAATATTGAAGACGGCTATGCTTACAAGATGGATCTAACTCTTGTTGGATCTTGTACCCAGTTTTTTTTATTCAAAAGCAAGCAAACCAGAGCGACTTGCCCTGCCATCTGGCGGAACAGATGCGAATTAATTATGCTCATCATGTCTAAATTTTGACAGGTCTTTGGTTGATCTAATATATATCTCAACTGATTAAATGTTGCGGATACCTCTGCTATCGCTCAATGTCAGGATTGGTGATCGGGCTGCTGATGGATTCCTGGCTGTAAATTAAACTGGCATATAAATGGCGTACGAATTTCTCCTACTCAGTAGGTTACAAAGATCATTGGGTTCGTGATTTCCTTCTCCTTAAACGACGGCCTCGCAAAGGGCTCTTAGTGCGAGCGTCGGTACGAGTCTCTCAAATGCGCAACAAGGTAGCGCACCGCACCTCTGACATGGGAGCGAGTAGTCCGGGTAAGGTACCCGTCTTCGAACCGAAACGTTGGGGGGTTGAGTCCCACCTGTCTCTACTCTTCGCCCGCCACCAATCTGCGTGATTTTGGCGATGCTGTATGACACAACGATGGACGCGTCTTAAGACCAATAAGCACTACACGACCACTTCTCGTTGGAAGAAGCAAGCGTTTCTGGATGGGTGCAAGATGGGGCGTGTGAGAAACAATTAATGTTAATACAGTAAGACTTGTAGATTCGTATGCACTCGAAATCCAGGAATAAAGAACCAGCGCTATAGGGGACTGTGTCCGTGGTATTTGGAACTCTATCGTCGGCGGTGACTGAAATGTTCGTGAGAAGAATGTGACGTGTTTTACTAACCTATATTTGCTCTTCTTACCTATGAAATTGATAGCTATTGATAACTTTATAGCTATCTAAACCCAAGAGATTGCTTCTGTGATCTTTCTTGTAAACTTGAACTGCCACCTGAGCACGAAGTCAATTCACAATTGCATGACATTATTTGTGATGTTTTGCAAGTGCATTCTCTGTCGCATTTTGTCACATTGCCCAACGCCGTTGCCAATGGTTTAATAGTGCCTGCCGATGTCGGCATGGTCACTTATTGTGATATCGACACTCATTGATTCATACAGCAGTGCCGATCTCAATGCTTTTCAAATGAAAACAAGCAGTGTTACAAGCGAATTCGAATATGCTCGTGTCGGATCACTGGCAAGCAGGAGAAACAGACAGTTGCTCCCGATGCAGCGGCGAATTCCCTCGCGTCAGCGTCGTGGCGAGACTGTGACGTCACGGTTGTGTGACGTCACGGCTGTGTGACTTCACGCCTGCAGCCTGCACACGTCGCTGCCACTCCGGCAATTGTCGCGTGCAGCCGTCTGGCGGTGGTCTGACCGGGTCGTCACACTGTTGACATCTGTTGTCAGGCGACGTCGGCGGACGAGACGGCCGCCGCCGAGGTCAGCGGAGGGGTCAGACGGCAAGTGGCCCGGCGGCGCAGTTCTGACGCGGCCGACGTGGCCGAGCGGGGTCAGAGGTCGGACGCCGACCCTGAGCCGGTCCGGCCGCCCCGCAAATACGAGGTGAGTGTTAGTGGGGGGGGAGGGGAGGGGCTGTGGCCCTGTGCAGACTCGTCAGACACCAGTTTGGTGAGTCGGTAGCAATGTAAACCACGATGGACACGTGCAGTAAATGGGCGGTGTTCCCTGTACGTGTCCAGCCTGGCTACCTTGCTCTGCTTGGAGCGTCAGATGTGTTGGTGTGCTCGAAGCAAAATGGTAAAATCCTGTTGCGCCATGAATCACGAGCCTATTTATTATTCAATGAGTTGCTCTATTCCCGCGCATGTACCTGGCGTGTCTGATGCATTATTTATAGATGCTGGTTTGCTTTCCAATAGGGTGCTTAAGTCCGACATCTGGATCGAAAGCAAGAGACGCGTTACGCTGCGCTGCGAAGCCGATTTCAGTGCTGCGTTCTGCATGCGTGGTCCGTGTTCAATCGTTTCGGGTGTAGCCGATGCAGTGACGAGTCCCTCTGCCCTCAGCTCAAGTTCAACAGCACCAAGTCCTACTCGATGCTGAACCTCAGCGGCGGCTTGTCCCTGCCGACCGAACACGATTCTCCCAACATGAGCAAGACGCAAAGTCACACCGATCTGGCGCTAGGTGGGTGTCGGCTGCTTCTCGGAGCGCCGTTTGAAAAAAAAACGCTGCCGATCGGCAAGACGTGTGATGCTATAAGGCGCCTTGAAAACCGTCTTGCAAGGGATAAATATTGCTGGTGACTTAAGTTTGTTTGTGTTTGGCTACGAAGGCATGGGCTCTGTAACTAAGCCACTTGCCTAAGACAACGAGGTCAAATAATAGGTGAAGAAGCCAACATGTCTGCGCACTATGTGCGCATTGGCCAGTATAGGACTATGTTCGGCATTCCTTCCGCCATGGGTCGGACGGCCAGCTGGGTGCACTGCGACAGGTGCAACACACGTTATGTCATGACTGGCGATGACGCGTCACCAGTGCTCCGTGATTGATACCGTCCGCCTAGACATCCCTGTGACGTCGCTGGGGCGGGAATGGCCGAGTGGTTAAGGTGTTGAGCTTCGGACACCAAGGTCCCGGGTTCAACGCTCGCGCCACTCGGGACATTTCCCAATCCCGCGGGCCACCGGCGAAACATTACGGGCGGCGTCATTAACCGTGATCGTGCATAAAGTGCGTCAAATCAGTGTTTATACTTAATAAGAGCCACAAGAGCCCATCCAGTTAAGTCTGGAAATGGAAGATACCATAAGCCCGGTAAAAAGACTCATCCCAACCATCACCACATCGTCTCACCTGTCTACTCTTCGCCCGCGACCAATCGGCGTGAGAGATTGGCGACGCTATACGACTCAACGGTCGACGTGCGTAAAACCAATAACCAACCAACCATCACCACATCCTAAGGAAACCATCCACCAACATCCCACACACCTATCAATGCCTATCTACCCTAGCTATCCAGCCCTATTCCCTTGATCCCTCTTAACAAATGTGTATTGAATGCCTTACCATCCATGCCTGCTTAGAGGAGTCTGTGCCATGCTCACTTACTTAGCATAAATATCACCCCGTCCATCGGGGACGAGTGGTCTAGGGGTAAGATGCTCGTCTCGCAATCGAAAGATTGTGGGTTCGAATCTCACCTGTCGCTACTCTTCGCCCGCGACCAATCGGCGTGAGAGATTGGCGACGCTATATGACTCAACGGTCGACGTGTCGTAAAAACCAATCACAAATTAAAACACAAACTGGATTTTTGTCTAAAAAATGTATCCACCATACTTTTAAATACATTAAATGAGTAACTCCCCACATCAGCAGGCGGCCTATTCCACTGATGAGCAACCCTTTGTCTGAAGACCTGTTGTCGCTTAACTGCCCTACACCTCAACTTGTCTAACCTGAATTGATGACGCATATATGATACTCTAAACCGAAGAGCATCATTCAAATTGACCTGATCTAGCCCTTTAACAATTTCGTGCAGTTCACTCATGTCCCCCCCCCTTAATCTCCTATACTTGAGTGAGTACATATCTAATGCCATCAGCCTTTCTCCATATTCTAAGTTACCTATTCAACTGATGAGTCTAGTGGCTTTGCGCTGCACTCTTTCTAAGATATCCATATTTGTCTAGGTAGGGGCTCCATGCTTGTACAGAATATTCCAAGTGGGGTCGCACATATGGTAAGTACAGTTTTTTTCTTCATGACTTTCTTGCTCTCATATCTCACTTCTATTAATGAGTCAGCATTCTGAGTGCCCTGCTCCTAGCTGAGATACATTGGTTTTCTTCTTTAAGGTCTTTTGAAACCAACACACCTAAGTCTCTTTCCTCTTCAATAACATCCAGTTCCCTCCCTCCCATTGTACGTCTGAAGGTCTCGCCTCCAAACCACAGATGCATAACTTTACACTTATCATAGTTAAAATACATCTGCCATTGATCAGCCCACTTTTTAGGTCCTCCAAGTCTAGTTGAATATTACTAGATTGATCACTACTGTAGCCACTCCTACCAGCTTGATGTCATCAACAAATTTGAACACTATTCATCAGCCCTACCTCAATGTTATTCACAAAGATGCTAAAGAGAAGTGGCCCCAGAACAGAGCCCTGTGGTACCCCACTCAGAATATCCTTTCAGTCAAATTTACATCCATTTAACACTACCCTTTGTTTTCTTCCCCTCAACCATGCTTCAATCCAAACCTATAACTTTTCCAACAATCCCATGTTGCTGTAGTTGATGAATTAGCCTTCCATGTGGAACTTTGTCAAAAGCTTTGCTAAAGTACAAGTACATATCTATCCTGCTTCGATTGTCTACTTCTTTAGTACCATACTCCATGAACACCAATAGGTTAGTTAAACATGACCTTCGAGATCGAAATCCATGTTGAGTATCGCTTAAAAGGTTGTGCGTATCAAGATGAATATGAACATTCTGTTTAACATTCTGTTTAACATTCTGTTTAACATTCTGTTTAACATTCTGTTTAACATTCTGCTTAACTCTCACAACATTCTGTTGTGTGCGTCGTGAGCCACCCGATAAACAACCCGTGACGTCGCTGTCGCCGTCCGACAGAGGGCGAGGTGAGCGACATCCAGTCGGAGTTCCTGAAGCTGCAGCGGCAGTTCCTGCACTGGCAGCAGCAGCTGCTGCACAACCAGTCGATCCTGCAGACGAAAGTGGCGCCACTGGCGGGCCTCGCCAGCCCGCCGGCCGGCCGGCCCGCCGCCGCCGCCAGTCTGCAGAGCCTGCAGGTACAGAGGTCACCGGCGCCGCAGCAGCCGCCGTCGCAGCGGCGCGGGCCCGCCTGCACTGACGTTGCCGAGGACCCGCCCACACCTCCCGTGGTGGCTGTGCGGCCGTGCATGTGCTCGGCACAGGTGGCGGCTGAGGGCCCGCCCACGTCTCCCGTGGTGGCTGTGCGGCCGTGCATGTGCTCGGCACAGGTGGCGGCTGAGGGCCCGCCCACGTCTCCCGTGGTGGCTGTGCGGCCGTGCATGTGCTCGGCACAGGTGGCGGCTGAGGGCCCGCCCACACCTCCCGTGGTGGCTGTGCGGCCGTGCATGTGCTCGGCACAGGTGGCAGCTGAGGGCCCGCCCACACCTCCCGTGGTGGCTGTGCGGCCGTGCATGTCCTCTGCACAGGTGGCGGCCGAGGGTAGACCTGCTGCTTGTGTGGCGGTGGCGGTGGCCGCCGGCCGGCGCCCGCCCGCCCCCTCGCCGCCGGCGGGGCGACGCGACTCGGCCTGCGCCACACCGGTCCACGCCCTCGGGCCGTGGACCGGACCGACCAGCTGCGACGGCCTGCCGACGCCCGACCTGCGCCGCCGCGTGGAGCGCCGCTGGCTGCGGCTGGTGGCGGCCGCGCCCTACCGCCGGACCGACGACCAGCCCGACCGGGCCGCGCGCGTCGCCACCGACGATGGCGGCGGCTGCATGCTCGCCTCCCGCACGGTGATGTGACACTGACTGACGGGCGTCGCACGCTCAGGTGACGGGCTCCGCTTCCGCTCTCTGTGCTGCCCCACCAGTCTGTCGGCGGCTGCTCGTTGCATGGCTGTCATGACTGCGCGCGCACGGCCAGCGGTGGCTCGCATTTCTGGGCCTGGGCAATGCGCATTGTCTGCTTTTGGCGTTCGTAGTTTTGAAGCTACGTTCGCTGTTGCACGAATCTACGACTGTACGGCTAATGTACAACTGTGTCGAAGTTCGCAGTTCTCCAGGCGGAACGTTCGTCTGCATGTCTTATCTAGCTACAATTATACCCGTCCTTTGTTGTCAGTTGTATGACATTATTTTATGTATGTTCCACCCTTGGGCGTGTTTCATAAATCCAGTTACCATAGTTTCATGCTATATATTTGCATCTATCGCGTAGTCTTCGGGGCGTATTTTGTGTGTTTGATAGTGTAGATGTGTCTGGCCGACGACAGGCAGTTTAGTTCTTCACCTGTCATTGTTCTGCATTGACCTAGCCATTAACGGGACCATGGTCTCGTCGATAGTACATCTACATGTAAGACCCTTGACCATCGCTTCTGAAGAATGCCGAGCATGCTGATAACATCATATGTAGCATTGTTGATCTCCGGCGAGGATCAATCGGGCAGAGTTGCAGGTGGCGATCAATCATGGGAGTATAGAGTCTCTAAGCTAATGGACATAATTTGTCAAATGTTTACAACCCTCTATGCATTTATTATGGGTTTTATCTCGCTTCTGATCTTGCCACCGTCGAGATTGACTGATTCAGCTGACCAGGTATGCGGCCTTTGCAAATTAGGACTGTCCCTGGCATAAGCTCGCCAATCCCCTGGATTGTTCCCCGTCTCGGACATGAATCATGCTTCACTTGCTGTGGTAGTTCTAGTTCTGGTCATGAACAGTGGTACTTCCTCAGAGGACAGTAGATAGTATGCCTTGCAATTATCGATTAGCCTTCCTATGCTGCTGAAGTAAGCTTTTGTCTGGGCAGATGACATATCACGGCCTCGCAAGGATAACGTGTTCCGATATTTTTGATGCTCGCGATGGTGCCGTCTCTATTGACCCGAGTCTTGTCTCCATGACACGTGGCGTTGTCTCAGATGGCCGACGGTACCGCCTCTGACAGACCGTCGCATTGACCTGAGGCTGGACTCCGATGGCACGTAGCTCCGATGGCTGACTGTACCGCCTCTGACAGACCACCGTGTCCATGTGATGTGCAGGTGATAGAAGAGATGCGCCGTCGCGGGCCGGAGGAGTGTACGCCAGAGCCCGAACCCGAATCCGAATCTGTGCTCAAGCCCAAGCCGAAGCCCGAGTCTGAGCCCGAGCCCGAGCCCGAGTCTGAGCCCGAGTCTGAGCCGCTCGCCTCGGCCGACTACACGAGTCGGTCTCAGTCGCTGCCGCGCGCGACCGCTCCCAGGGCCGGCAAACTGGTCCTGGCTGAGCCTCCGCCGGAGCGGTCCTTCACCCTCGAGCGGCGCCCTTCGGCTGGCAGGTGAGCACGCCGCGACCTGACCTGACCTGACCTGGCTTGTCAACAGTGGCTGATCCGACATCAACCTGACGTGACCTGTTTGTACACCTGACATCCTCCAACCCCACATGGCGCCTGACCTGACCTGACTGGTTCAGACGTTACCCGACGTGGCTGGACTGTGGCTGACACCTGATCCAACTCGAGAATTACTTTGTCTTGAATTACTTTGTCGCTGCTGGTCTGGTTCTGGACGCTCTACGCACAAACATTTTCGTGAGTCGGCAACTCCGTAATGGCACGGTTCGTTAAAAATCAGGGGTGCTTCACCAACTACGTCACAAGGACGAAAAGGAAGGTATTGGAGCATAATTTTACAGACAAGACTTGGATTAGTTGGATAGACATAGGTGGAGCTTCCTATCTCTTCGGAGGGGATCTAACCCCACTGTTCGATTGAGACGCTCCAATAATTTAGTTAAGCGCGTAATTCTTCGAGGAAGCTCTGAGAGCCTCTCGAATGCGCTTTGAATTCGTATGCAGTAGCATTGCTAGATCCTGGTTGAAATTTCTTTGCAGCTGCACTACAGATCATGGCCGTAAAAAATATCCTTAAACCGTCCCTGGGATCCTCGATAATGTGTCTTACGATGGTAATCATCTCAAACGTTTTCGGCAGCTATGTCACTTTTTTAGTACCGAGAACAATTGCAGGATTGTTAATCCACAATGGTGAAATGTGGTTTTGAAATGTTGGGGTTAAGTCTTTTTCACGAATATGCACCATAGGATCTAAGCGAGATCCGCGGAGTTTCAGGTTTAGAGCAGCCGTCCCTAATTTTGATCAGGCCCTACACCTTCCAGTCGCCCTACACCTTCCAGTCGCCCTACACTCACCTGACCCGTCTCCCAGCAGATGGGCCTACCTGGCTTATCGTCCTGCCCATGCAGACAAGTTTGATAAACACTGGTTGCTGTCTGTTCCATATGGCGGCAGATATGCGGTCGTGGTTGCTTAAATCCAATGCAGTGTTGCTGTGGTCTGTCGTTTTAAAATGGATTTAAAGTTAAAATTTTTAGTGTGCAGCAAAATATGCACGCTTACTGTGGTTGGTCGTTGTTTGTGAACTGAACGCCGAACGTTGCTTGTTTCCCTTACCAGTACCGAACGTCTCATCCGTGTTTCAGAGAGAGGAAAGCTCCATACTCTCCACCAAAAGTGGCGCTTGGCTCGTGGAAAGACCAGGGCAGGTCGACTCTGGTCCAGCTGAAGGAGGACAGCGACTATGTGTTGCGTCGAACACAAGCGACACAGCCGCTGCCGAGTGGGCCGACGTCGTCTGCTTCCGCCGGCGGGCCAGCGACCCCTTCTCCTGCCGGTCCACCGCTGGCCTCCAGGTCGACCGGAGCAGCGATGGCCTCCGAGCCGGCCGACGGGCCGGCGGCCGCGACAACCGCTGAGAACGCGCCCAAGCGCTCGGCGCCCGTCCACGTGCGGGCGAACAAGAGCGTGACCGTGACGTCGCTGGGCGCTCCGCCGCCGCCCGTCGGCCTGGCGCCGCGACCCGAGCCCCCGAGCCTGTCCGCCGTCGCCAAGGTGCGCCGCAACACGAGCGTGTCCACGCCGGCGGCGGTGGCCCGAACCGGCCGGCCGCCGCCGGCCTTCACCATCGCCGACTCGAAGCCGCCGTTCGAGGCGAGCGGCCGCGCGCGCGCCGGCCGCTTCACGTCCGTCGTCTCGCTCACCGAGGAGCCGAAGCACACCGTCTCCGTGCAGGTGTCGAAGCCTGCCGCCAGGGCGGCGCCGCCGTCGGCGCTGAAGCCGACCGGCCGGCCGGCGCCGGCGGCCGCGCCGTTCGCCCGGCCGGCGTCGGTGACCTGCCGCGTGACCCCCGCCCAGCGGGTCGCGCCGAGCCAGCGGCCAGGGCAGAGCGCGACCCAGGGCCAGCGCGCCATGCCGAGCGTAGTCAGCGTGACGCGCAAGGACTCGGCCACGTGCACCGATGCGGCACCGCGGCCCGGCGTCGACGCCACCTGGCGCGGAAAGTCTCAGCCCGTGGTGAAAGGTCGGTGATGGCCGGCGACCGGTGTGCAACGTGCACAGGATACCACGGTCACGTGACCTGAGGTTGCGCGCGGAAGTATGAATCCACGTGGTGAAAAAAGCATGTCTTTCATTGAACGTGCAGCTTCCGTGGTTGGAATGACCGGGAAAATGGCCACATTTAGTGTTGCCGATTGATTAGTTTGTGGGTTTAGGGAGCAGCGGCGATTTAATCATTATACACTCATCCTCATTCAGTTTGTGAAAACAATTAGCGAAATTGATTTCAATATTGTCCTATGTTCCTGGTGTGGACGAAGACTGCTGCGTTATTATCATAGTCAAAGGTGCGCCGGTTTTCTTCCTGACTACTCATGGTGACAATGTATTTCACCGTTTGCAGGGTTCCGGTGCCCGGAGGTGGCGCCGTCTGTGTCGATCCCGCCACCTCCGCCGCCGCCGGTGCTGCCCCCAGTGGTCAACGGTCGAGCTAAGCTGAAGCCGGCGGCGGGCCGGAAGACTGTGCCCAAACTGGATCCGCGCGAGGAGCTGATGATCGCCATTCGCGAGCACGGAGGACTGAAAAAGCTGAACATCACACGAACCTGAGGTGAGACCGCCGCGCGAGGCGAGCTTTGGTCACGGCTGACTGCCGACCCCAGCACGGGATGCGCGCCGACTGCTCAGCAGGGGCGTCGGTAACTCAGTGGTTCAGCTGAGCGTCTGGCACGCCGGAGGTACGCGGTTCGATTCCCCGCAGTGCCCGTCCTTCCTGCCAGGGTGAGAGGCGGGCGACGCCGTATGGCCTCAGCTGCTGAGTGCGTCGTAACGCCACAATCCAACAGAGGCGCGCCGACCAACACGCTGTGCTGTGGCGCTCCAGGAGTGGAGCGGACGACCGAACCTGATCGGTGGAGTGGAGCGGGCACCTGATCGGTGTGTGACCGAAGCTCTCGTTGCAGGGCGGACCCCGAGTGCAATACCCGGCGTTCCGGCGCCGGTACCTGACTGAGGCTTGTGAACGGAGCGCCGGCCGGCCGGCCGCGTGGGTAGTCGGCTCGCCTCTCCGCGAGAGGCCGACGTGCTGATCGACCCCGGCGGCGGTGCGCGTCCGGCACGCGCCCGCGCCGACCCCGGCGTGCGAGCTTCCCACTCCGGCGCGACGTAAAGCGGCGCGTTGTGGCCTCTGAACCGCAGGTGGTAGCGCCTGCGGCGTCTGAGGCGGCGGACGGTGCCTGCGACGCCTGAGACGCGCCCGTTAGTGCCTGCCGCGCCCGAAACTCTACTGATAACGCCTGTGAATCATGATGCATGCCGGCCAATGCAGATCCCGTGGCCACACGTAACGGTTCATTTTGGAACCGGAGTCGCAAGCTATCCAATTGTACTCGCGGCCTTGCTGTCTATGCGATCGAGCGGTCGATCGCGACGTGCGCACGATGCGATGCGAACTTTCGCCCCGTCTGTCCACAATAACGTTGCTGTGAAATGCGTGAACAGAGTTAGTTCGTGTAGCGGCCGACAGGTGTCACTAGTAATCCCGCGCCACCAGTCTCCTCGCAGCTCTGACACCCCGGAGGGACCGTCGGTTGTCTGCCAATTAATCTGTTGTTACGCATAATGTTATTTCCCGAATGCGCTGCGCGCGCGCGTCTGTGTTGCCGGGGCCCGGTGAGCGAGCGAGAGCGAGAGAGAGCGCGCGCCTTCTGAGACTGTACTTATGTTTGTGATATGTGCGTAGCCGGCTGAGTGCGTGGCGGCCGCGTGCACGGCGTCGGGACCACGCCGGTCTGGCGAGCGGCCGGCGCGTGCCGTTCGCTGCGGCCCGCCCACTGTAGCCCAGTTATACCACCACTAATCCTGTGTTATTGCAACGTATATGCGACAAGCCATAATAAATATATTGCAACGAGCGAGTGTGCAGGTGGTTCGGCCATTGCTTTGGGGACGATGCAGCATCCGTGAACGCGCTCGCCTTTCGAACGGTTGAGATGTGCACCTCGGCCGAGCGAGCATCCGGGACTTCTGGTTGTGGGATGTTGGCGCTAAAACGGTGATAGTCTGCTTCGGATGGTGTTTACCGAGGGGCTTGATCAGTATGATCAATGCGCCCTGAAGCTCCCCCACCGAGTGTCTGAAGCGGTTTGTGTGCGAATTTACGGTTTCGACATCGCTATCGCCCCCGGGCGGGTCGGGTACTTCGGTCATTTTGCTGCACGTCATGCGCGCCTTATCAGACAAATCTTGCTGTTTTGCTTTTTTGGAGCGAGGTTTATCAGCTGCAATTTTATTCTGAGCCGTGCAGTGGGGTAAAAATACGCGGCATGGGGCTTATTGGGTTTGGCTGGGGCCTAGGGTTACAGGTTGGAGGGAGCATGAGGTAGAAATGGCAAAATATAAACTTTGAGGTGTTGCGTTTGGTATTGGCCCTTTTCACTTCCGGATGACTCAAAATATTTCCAGTAAAAGGGTTCGGAGGAACGACTGAAAGCGGAGCAAGGAACGGATCCGGGGTGTCTGAAGCAGAGGTCTGCCTTTTGGTATCGTAGTAGCGAGCGTTGGCAACACATGTCGCTCAGGTGACAAATTCCGCTCCTCACCAGGAATTGGCAACTCCGAAAGTTATGACTCCGGCCGCCGCTAAAGGTTTGAGTGGATGCAGTGACTAACTGTTTAGCAAACGACGGTGAAAGTTGCAATACCAGAGTTGACGTCAGCTCTGGTATTGTAATTTCGTAATTTCGATAAACTGGTACGGTAATTTCATTCCACGTGGAACAAAATTCCCAACACACGCACGCACACGTACATGCACACACACACACACGCCTCTCACTAGCGACCGGCACCTTCCTAGCCTGTTCGGTGCAGCTTTCCCTCTACGGAGGGTCACAGGCTGCACCAGGCAATCCCCGGGCCTTCGTGTCGCATATATGCCCATTCCTCGTGTGCCGTCATGCTCCAGGTGCACCCTTTAAGGCATTGGACCCTTCCCCCCCAAACAAAATAATTTCAGCTTATAACATGGGATTGTGTGGAGTGAGCCCCGAACCCGTTTGGGCACGCTGATTGCCTCTGCACTGAAAATACGTTTTAAACCTTAATAGCATCAACAAGCATCATATTCAAATACTTCACAAATTCCTCTAGTTGCCTTACACATGCTTTGATATATTTTCTATGAAGTGTAGTGAAAATTAATTCCATGCTTTTTAGTCGGCTTAGTTTTTTTTCCTAAAAATGCAATACGTTTGCCATCATTGTCAAGCATAACATTTAGGTAATATTCAAGTTGGAAAATAAGATGACAATTTTCTAGAGGATGAAAAGAATTCGGAGTCAGGTTGTCTTCTTACCATACGCAGAGGCTCACTGATTTTGGATGAGTAACATTCATCCTATAGGCATTGCAAATAATCAGTTTAAAGATGGTCCCAAGTTTTTTATGGTTCCTGTGTCACTGTCCTGCAAACAATTGATCCAAACAGAGATGTTGGATGTGAATAATGCTTACTTCAGTTTTCCCATTACAGAAAGGGTGGTTTTAAGGGTTTTGAGTACAGCTCATAAATGTATTGCATGTTTGTGGAAGATGCTAGATGAATGATGCCACATTTGTTGCTGTCTTCATGCCCAATGAAATTTAAAAAAGGGCAAAAGAGTTAATTAAACAACATAGTGCTTATAATTTCACAATTTCCACCAGCATCATTACGAAGTGTAAATGAGTACAATAATATACAATAAACTAAGCTAACATAACACGAACAACTTACAATGGCAACCTGTACCTATGGGTTTTGAATGGAGCAAAGATATGGATGTTGGATGGCATAAAGCATACACCTATGGATGCTTAATCATGGAAACATACACCTACATGTGTTCTATTCTGTAAAACCTACACCTAATGATGTTCGATCATACAAAACCTACCAGTATTGGTATTTAAGGATTAACACTTACCAATATGCTGGATAAATATATTTTTTGTAATGTTCACCAAATATTTACAGCATAAATGATACTAATTGTTTTGCTCATTACTATTGCACTAATTTTTTGCAAACCAATAATTCCACATTTTATTGCAATTTTTTAATGCGACACTCAGCTCACTCATGTTAACTCCACACGTCTTGCTTGGAGCAGTGCCTACGCCTGCATATGCGTGCCAAAAACTGCACATTTTCGACACACCTTGCCAGCACCAGAAATTCGCGACTCGACAAACCTTTATTGATGATTTTATATATTAACAATATTCATTATTTACGTATTTACACGGTCATACGGACGTCCAGCAGGGACGCCTCCTGTCGGCCTCCGCCGGCAACGATGCCTCGCTAAAACCCTATAAATCCAGCGAGGGTCAGACATCACCCTCCCACTCCTCTCACCGGCCAATACCGTAGAGACTTGTGACGTTGCCCACGAGCGACGCGACACGAGACTGGCTTCGAACTACCGCCGAAGGACGGCACCTTCGACGCGCGCCACGCGCCGACTCGCACCTGGCCGCACGGTGCGCCACCTGTATAGACCCAGCTAAAAATCCCTGTTGCACGCGGTGCTGCAGTGTGACGGACGGTCGCGACGCGTGGCCTGTCCCCGACCTGCACCTGACATGTGAGTGCAGTGGCTCAGGTCAGCTCAGGTCAGCTTACCTCAGAAGGCCGCCAGCGTCCGTGACGTGCCCACCACCTGTGTAGGGCACAGCAGCGGACGGCAAAAAAAAACACGGCACGTCACGACTTTCTGGCGTCAATAATTGACAGGCTCTTTATGCATCATTGCCCCTGAGAAGGGGCGTCATTTGTATACCGCCTGTGTCCGCTGTGATTGTCGGGCGTCCACGGCGCCGGGGCTCTACGTGCAAGACAGCACCGGGCTGCATTAGTGGTCCGACTGACGGCTGACGAGCAGGCACGGCCCAACCATTCCACACTGTATGGCACACCTGGTGCGCCACGCCGGTGCGCCATGTCACTGACACGAGGCGGCGCTGTGCGAAAAGTCGCCAAGCCGCCCGACGAGTGCCGTCCTGCAGATACTAGACGAGTCCTGACCTGGCGACAAGGACGAGCGCTAACGAGTCGAGACCGACCCTGACCTGGCCTCTCCACCGCTGGCCCGGCATCTGCGGAAAACCACACTACACCATTGATTCAGGCGTCAGGATCCACTCCGACCGACACAGGCGCCAGTGCCCACCCGGGCCGACACAGGCGCCAGTGCCCACCCGGGCCGACACAGGCGCCAGTGCCCACCCGGGCAGACACAGGCGCCAGTGCCCACCCGGGTCGACACAGGCGCCAGTGCCCACCCGGGCAGACACAGGCGCCAGTGCCCACCCGGGTCGACACAGGCGCCAGTGCCCACCCGGGCCGACACAGGCGCCAGTGCCCACCCGGGTCGACACAGGCGCCAGTGCCCACCCGGGCCGACACAGGCGCCAGTGCCCACCCGGGTCGACACAGGCGCCAGTGCCCACCCGGGCCGACGCAAACGCAGTGCCCGCCCGGGCCGACACGGACGCCAGTACTCTTCCCAGCCGACACACACGCACACACCACAGTGACCCGTGACGCCGGCACCAGTGTCTCCAGGTTGTGCTCCCCTTAGATCACAGACGGATGCGGTCAGACCGCCCGGAACACGGGCGCGGCAGTCGCGCACCACACCGCGTCCATCTCGGAGACCCCCCCCCCAGTACACGTCACAATCCTCCCCCCTCCCTCCTCAATTGTCCCCAGGCAGGCTCACACCGACCTTAAGAGGACGTCCGACCTTTTCGCCTGGCAGATGTTAGCGGTAAAATGGTCTTCATAGTAAACCAATGCAGCGTGATATGGTGTGTGGAGACGGTTCCGAGTAACACGCAAGGGAGGCTTTTGGTGGAGAGCGTGAAATGCTCACAACATTTTGGAGCAAACTACACTCCGCGCAGGGAGGCAAACTCGTCGCTTCCATCTGTAGGTCTACGGCTTCATTCAATGCACAACCGAGGATTCGGATATGCTCTTCTAAGTCCACATAATAGGTACACTTTTTGGTTTCAAATGTCGATTGCAGTGACTGGAACAAGATGCACGCACACGGTTGAAAGCAGGCCGTTCTCACGCACTCACGACGTCACAATATCCGTGTAGCAATTAAGTGGCCAGCAACATTATAACAGCACTTGAAATATTCATATTATGCCGCCCGCTCCGATTGCATAGCAGGCGCTCCGCCAGCACGCCACCTGGCCGGGCTGCGGCGACACTCTAGTCCCGTGACCGCCACTTGGCGGCGCCACTGTCGCATCACAGTCCAACTGGCGCCAACCCGGCTCGAGTGCAACTCGCCGCCAACTCCGGCAACGCCACCGGCTCCTGCACGGGCGCCAACTCAAGCGTACGACGAGTTGGACTCGTGCAGTCTCTTGCCCAGTTGGACTTGCGTCGGCGGCGGGGGCGGAGCGGGTGGCCGCCTGCCGCGGGGACGCTCTGTAACAGGGGCAACAGACGTCAGCACATGGCAGGGGCAGCCATACACTCACCCCATCCGAACACATGGAAATCCCTCACACTGTACTGCTCTGCTGCCAGAGCGTGTAAGGACGGTAAAGTGACCGAACTGCTCTGCTGCAGAGCATGTAAGGACGGTAAAGTGACCGAACTGCTCTGCTGCCAGAGCATGTAAGGACGGTAAAGTGACCGAACTGCTCTGCTGCCAGAGCATGTAAGGACGGTAAAGTGACCGAACTCAACATCGGCTTGAGATGACCACGCATCAAGCTCGTGTGGTATTTGACAAGCTGAGCATCCAAACCTCTTTCGGCTTCGGTCCAATCAGAAATCGGGTGGGACGATTGACATACGCGGCAGCGAGTCATTGCCGGATTGGCCAGCGTTAGTGAAGTGCGGCCGTGCTGGTGTTGTGCTTGATCTGTAGGACACGGCACCAGGACAGACGTGTCGGAGCTGGTCCCGAGCAGCCGGCGACACATAACCCCACTGCCTGTCTGTCTGTCGTGTCCACACACCCCTCCACACGGAGTGGAGGCTCGCACCACACTGTCGCCTGCGGCGCAGCACGGCACGGCGCAGGCAGGTCGCCGGCAGCACGACACACGTCACTCGCCCACACGACACACAGGGCAGGTCAGGTCAGGTCAGGTCAGCTGGCGTCGGTTAGTCACAGCAGCGGCGGCCGGACGGGCGCGGCGACGGCGGAGTGGGCGGAGACAACGCGGTCACAACTGGCCAGCCACGTTGCCGACCAGAGAGCCTAGGACTGGGTCAGGCCACGCGAGGCACGGCCAGGTTATCTGACACAGGGTCGGGCACTGCGGCAGAACGTCAGATCGCATGAAAATCGGACAGGATCGAGATTATGTGAGATGAGATCGGGTCGCGCGACATGGAATCAGGCCATGTGGAACCGGAATAGGCACGTGGTGTGTTTGTGCGTGTATGTGTACGTATGTATGTATGTATGTGTGTGTGTGTCCCGCTGATGATTTTACAGGCCGGATCAGTTTACCAGGGAAGGCTTCCACCTGGTCTGGTCGCTGGTTCGCTGGTCTGGCGTACAATGGACGCCAACTCACAAATTCACCTAATCTTACAATACTGTTCCGGTCCCACAACACGGGCGAAGCTACATGGTCGGAATAGAACGGCGTCACACACAGGGCCTGTTCACGCGCTCTCAACCGGAATAGGTTGAGCTTTGGCAAGTAGAGGTCTTCCAGGTCGAGGCACGGGCACGACCGGTAGTTTTGTCCTTTAATAAGCTGTTGGCGGTGGCATGGTTGTAGTCCTATTTGGCGCAAATATGTAATGCGGTGACATTCTGGGTTGCTTGCTCAGATCTTGGGTTTAACATTGCCGATATTTTTTATTCATTGATATATTTACTTTCCGTCGTGAGGGCCCAATTAGCCCTATTGTGCAGCGGCCATTGGAGGATGAAAAGAACATGCTGCAAGCTATGTTTTCTGATTCCGACTCCGACCGGGAAGCTGACGCACGGTGGACGGCGATGGCGTGTTCTGCTTCAGGAGCTCAAAAAGCATTTATTACAGGGGCGTATTCAGACATTTTCAATGGCGGGGGAGGCGGGTACTCGTCTGGGGTGGAGCCATTTCCTCGGAGGGACGCTGCTGCGGATGTCCCTCGACGCTCTCATTCAGTAGAATATGCATTGAGCGGGGAAATGGGCTGCACTAAGCATACTGACTGGGCGGTTTTGTATTGTGAGAGGGGCGCCTTGGGCCGAAAGACCGCTTAGCGAGGGGCACTTGAGTAGTGCGGTGTACTATATGTCAGGCCACATTTAGAATACTGTGTCCAAGCTTGGTCCCCTAGTTATGAGAAAGATTGTTGGCTTTTACAGAGAGTGCAAAAGAGGGCAACAAAAATGGTTAATGGTATAGGCAACCTGGCATATGAGGAAAGATTGAAGAAATTGAATATGTTTTCACTTAGATATAGAAGGCTGAGAGGAGATCTCATCGAGGTTTTTAAATTTGTTCATGGTCAGGAACAGGGATATCTCAGGGAAATGTTTGAATTGAACAGAAATGATGCAATTAGAGGTCATCAATTCAAAATTAAAGTTAATCACAGCAGGACAAGGTTAAGACAGTCTTTCTTCACCAACAGGGTAGTAGAACACTGGAACCAGCTGCCAGGAACCATTGTCAGTAGCAACACACTGAACATCTTTAAAAACGGCATAGACAATCATTGCAAGAATAGGGGGCTTGTTTTTCTGTATTCCAGGGAGGGCTGATAGACAGATTTGGTGGGCAACTGGTTCAGTGTCCAAAGTGCAACCAAGAAGGGCCCTTGTGGCTCATAGTTGCACTGATCTTTTATGTCTTTATGTCTGTACTCGAAGGTGTATCCACGCAGGAACGTCTTTGACCCGTTTGATCAGGGGTGCTGTTTTATAATTGTCGAAGAGCCAAGTGCCACTCAATATTGGCTTTGCCCTCCAATAATTTAACTGCTAACATTGGACCCTATGGGGTGTGCCCCAATCCAGTTGGGCCATCCATTGCCTTCATATATTTCCCCCGATAATTTTCATAAATCTCAACGCCTGCGCGTCAGAAGGAAGCCACTTTCCCATGTGGAGGGCACACGCAACTCTTGTATCCATCACTGATACATACATGCGTAAACAAAAAACATGGATGCATACCAGCAAGCATGCCCCCTCAAATGCATGCAAATTAACACCCGTGACATAACACGCGCACTGGAGAAGGGAGGGGGGGGGGGCGAAATCCGTCCACCCCTCCGATTTTTCGCAAATAACTCCCGATTTTACAGGTCGATATACACCATTGTTTGCGTACCTGCTTATAAATGTCCGGCACGTCGTTTAAAGGAAGAAAAACGAAAATCGGCGAACAATTTTCGAGTTCGAGTCAGTCAAAACATTTCATAGCGTCAGACCACAAAAATTAGCGCTGATGCGCTTCCCGTATATCGGCGAAAGGGAAGTGTTCTTGACAACACTAGCGACTCGTTTGATGTATATTGTTATGCTATATTGTTCCAAGATCATGCTAGGTCACCGAGGTCAAGTCAGGTCAAGTTCATGATAGGTCAATGGAAACAAACTTGATCAACTGGAAGGCTGTCATAAACGCAAATGACTGTCATGCGATTCATGTCATTTTGCATGTTACCCCCTATTGAAAACTTCTGTTTCTGTCATTGTGAACCTAAGCACTTCCATACTTCATTCATATACTTTAGCCCTTTCTTCGCGAAGTCGATTGCTCCGGGCCGCCCGCCGGGCCAGCGGGCGGCCCGGTTTCTGTAACTGACCCGATAAAGTGCCGACACGTAGGCGACCTGAGGTCAAATGCCGGATCTATCATCTGTATTCCATCATTAGTTATGTCCGAAGCATCATTGATGCACATTTTGGAGTATCTAAACACAATCGCAGCGATCCATAACAAGGTCAAGCGAAGCCACGGAAAACAAGCCAAATATGACATATGTGACGTCATTTCACCTTGAAGATTATTGACCTAAGATCATGGAATTTACACATAATAGTTCACCACCATACCCATCTACCCTGAAAATTTCGTTATTCTAGCTATAATAGGAGCCGATATCTTAGGGGCCCGGAATCCGCCCCCCCCCCCCTTCTCCAGTGCGCGTAATTTTCAGAGGGCCCCCAGGGCGCGTGTTAGCCTACAAATTACCCATCAAATTTAAGACGCCCAGCTTGGATTCCCAGTTGCGCATTGGATGCTCCCGAAGTGTATAATGGAGTGTAGCTGGTGACACAAAACATGGGTGACTGCTCATATCAACCACAAATCCCATTCCTCTTAGATTGTTTTCCGAAAACAGCTATAAAATAAATTACGTACGAAATATACGACCCAATGACTATTACTGTCCTGTCAGGCTAAAAAAAATATTCCGATGCTGAACGCCACTGTTCCGGCACATTTGTCGTATTCCGGGTTTCCGCTTCAACTGCCGATCGGCCGGATTAGGTTTTTCTCATCGAGTGAAGGTTCGATAAGGCTAAACCAATTACGGATGAGGCATTGGAACGACCGGTAGAGGAAACGGACGCTCAACCTATTCCGGTTGAGGGCACGGGAACAGACCCATAGTGTCACGGGGAGGTAGATGGAGGTGAGGTTAGAGTAAGGTAGGGAGATGTGTGGGATAGAGGAAGATGAGAGCAGCAGGGGGTAGAATGAGATTGGGTGGATGGAGGTAGGGGGATGCAGGTAGAGAGAGATAGAGGGAGGTGCGGTATAGGAAGGTAGAGGGAGATGGGGACAGAGGGAGGTGGTGGATATGGGGGCAGAGGGAGGTGGTGGGGATAGGTAGAGTGAGGTGACCGAAGATAGGTAGAGAGGGACAGAGGCAGATAGAGAGAGAGAGAGAGAGGTGGGGTAGATGGAGGTAGTGAGAGGTGGGAGTAGAGAGAAATGGGGGTAAAGGGATATGGGGTAGAGAGAGGTGGGGGTAGAGGCACAGAGATAGAGTGGAGAGAGGTGGAGGTACAGAGAGATAAGGTAGAGGGAGGTGGGGTATAGTAAGATAAAGGGAGATGGGGACAGAGGGAGGTAGATGGAGATGAGGGGAGGTAGGTAGAGTGAGGTAGCTGTAGGGAGGTAGAGTGAGGTGGTGGGATGTAGGGTAGTCAGGTGGCCGGGGGTAGGTAGTGATATGGTGGGAAGTAGGTAGAGGGAGGTCGAGTAAGGAGATGGGTGGTAGGTAGTGAGGTGACCGGAGGCAAACACGTAGTAAGGTGACTGGAGGTAGGTAGAGTGCTATGGTGGGAGGTAGGTAGAGTGAGGTGGTGGGGGTCAGGTAGAGTGAGGTAGCCGGAGGTGGATGGAGGGATGTGGAGGAGACAGACAGGGCACGGGAGGTAGATAGGAGGGTGACGGAGGTCAGTAGAGGGGAGAGATGCTGGCGCCATGACAGATGGAAGAGGGAGGGAGAGAAAGAGAGGCGGGAGGGGAGGGGCGAAACAGGGATGGTAGTGGGCAGGGCTGGCGCCACGGAGCCGTGAAGCAGCATTGCATCACAGTGCGGCGTTAGCACACGTTAGCTGACAGGCCGGCGTCGGTACCTGATGTGACTGGGAGCGGGCGAGCGGCGGCGCGCGACTCTCACAGCCGGCCACGGCCCAGCCGGCCGGCAGCCGCACCTCACCCACATAGCCTAGCGGCGGACAGCCGCGTCATCAGTCACGACACGTCACGACACGTCACGCGAGTCACATGTCACACGGCCGCTCAGTGATCAACATCGGCCGAACGTGCGCCGACAAACCAGTGCGACGTGCGGCAATCACGTATCTGCTCCGATTCAGCCGGTGCAGGCCCCAAGCACCGACTCTGCTCGATACCGGCCACTTTACCTCCCAACATGGCACAGTTTCACCTCATTTCATTTCACTTGATTTCAGGTTCACTGCTTCTCAAGGTAGTGGGCAAATTTCTGTAGGGGACCTCAGAAAGTTTTGACATTTCTTTCGTCGTTCCCATAACAACAAAGAAACGATGGGATTAATGATATGGCTTCTACATGCCAAACAAAGCACTAAACATCCTGTACCGAACGTACAAAGAGACCAACTGTCACGGTATTTACCACCACAGGCTATGCGGCATACCAACCCTTCCCACACCACAACAGAAAAGCACTTGTCGAACCAGTTCTTCAGCCTTGTTCCCCAGCCTGAAATTAGACGCCTGCCACATTAACTTCCCACACGATCGCCAAGCTCACTTCGATTCTCCTCGCCCTCCCACTACCCACACACGGCAGGTCGGTGCATGGCGTGGCCCGCTGTCGCACCATCAGTGTGCTGTGTCAGTGCAGTCACGTGTCACAACCACTCGTCGGCTTACGGCACAGATCCGGGGCACCGGCGCCAACCAGGCAGTGGCGAACCCGGTGCTACCACCGACCACAGGTCGATGCCACGACCCTTACCCGATACAGTATCTAGGCGTCGGCCAGAGTGAGGGGTCCCTGCTGCCCCGCCCCGTGTCCCCAGTCAGCTGGACTCATGCACCACGGTCTCCTCTGTCAGCTCGACCCACGGGCCTCAGTCCCACCCTGTCGCCCAGACTCGCAGGTTTGTGCCCCACTGTGACACCACCTGTCGTCCAGACCCACGGGTTAGTCCCCCGCACTGACACCACCTGTCGCCCAGACTCGCAGGCTAGCCCCCCCCACTGTGACACCACCTGTCGTCCAGACCCACGGATTAGCCCCCGCACTGACACCACCTGTCGCCCAGACTCGCAGGTTTGTGCCCCACTGTGACACCAACTGTCGTCCAGACCCACGGGTTAGTCCCCAGCACTGACACCACATGTCGCCCAGACTCGCGGGTTAGTCCCCCCCCCACACTGTGACACAACCTGCCGTCCAGACCCACGGGTTAGCCCCCGCACTGACACCACCTGTCGCCCAGACTCGCAGGTTAGTCCCCCCCCACTGTGACACCACTTGTCGTCCAGACCCACGGGTTAGCCCCCGCACTGACACCACCTGTCGCCCAGACTCGCAGGTTAGTCCCCCGCTCTGACACCACCTGTCGTCCAGACCCACGGGTTAGCCCCCGCACTGACACCACCTGTCACCCAGACTCGCAGGTTAGTGCCCCCCCACACTGTGACACCACTTGTCGTCCAGACCTACGGGTTAGCCCCCGCACTAACACCACCTGTCGCCCAGACTCGCAGGTTAGTCCCCCCCCCCACTGTGACACCACCTGTCGTCCAGGCCCACGGGTTAGCCCCGGCACTAACACCACCTGTCGCCCAGACTCGCAGGTTAGTCCCCCCGTCCCCCCCCCCACTGTGACACCACTTGTCGTCCAGACCCACGGGCTAGCCCCCGCACTAACACCACCTGTCGCCCAGACTCGCAGGTTAGTCCCCCCCCCCTCCCCCTCACTGTGACACCACCTGTCGTCCAGGCCCACGGGCTAGTTTCCTATCAAAGCACCCTCTGTCGCCCAGACCCAAGGGTTTGTCACCCGCCCTAACACCACATCTGGTCGTCATGACCCGAAGATTAGTCCGCCACCACAGCACCTGTCGTCCAGACCCACGGGTTATCCCCCACCCCAGCACCTTTTGTCGCCCATATCCACAGGTTGGTCTTCCACCCCACCACTTCTGGTCGCCACAGCCGGCACGTTAGTCCGCCACCCCAGCACCTCACATGGCATCACATGTCGGCCAGACTCACATGGCAGTAGTGTGCCGCCCTAACACCACCTGTCGCCCAAGACACACGGGCTAGGCCACACCGCACCACCACCACCTGTCGGCCAAGACCCACGGATTAGTCTCCACCTCGGCAGCAAGCATCACCAGCCGCTCACACCCAATGGCAACACATAGCCACAAGCATCTCCTACCAGTCACCTGGGGACACGAGGCAGTCTCCTCCTTCTCCTCCGGTCAGATTCACAAACCTCGGAGGCGAGGACGTCACGTCCACTGCTGACGCTGCCTGTGCAGGTCAGGGGAGGTCAGGGGAGGTCAGTGGCGACCTGTACTCACGGTTCTTGCTGGGGTAGATTTTGGGGAAGTTGGCGAGGGGCTCTGGCGGCGGCAGGTGAGACAGACCGCGGAACCGATCGCCAAACCGTCGCTCGAAGTCTGCCAACACGCGCACATCAGTCAGTCGCCTGTACAGCGGCTGGTGAGAACGTCACCGTCCAGCTCGGTACGACCAGTGTGTGTTGTGATTTGGGTTTAAAGGGCGCATCGACTGCAATGGTCATATAGCGCCCAGGTACGACCAGTGTGCCGTCCCCGTTGGTTATTGGTTTTTACGACACGTCGACCGTTGAGTCATACAGCGTCGCCAATCTCTCACGCCGATTGGTCGCGGGCGAAGAGTAGCGACAGGTGAGACTCGAACCCACAATCTTTCGATTGTGAGACGAGCATCTTACCCCTAGACCACCCGTCCCCGTGCCGTCCCCGTCGGCAGGCCACCTGGACCGGGGCTCGTCACAGACAGGCATCGATTCAAAGGCGGGGCCGTCTCGCCAACTTGCCGTCTGGCGATATACGTACACCTCACAGAACGTGACCGGCGGCGCATCACCAGCCCGACATCGAGGTTCATCGGCACTCCACACATAGACAGACACAGACACAGCCTGGGTGCATCGACAGCCCCCGCCAACTGCCCACCACTCGCATATCGACGGAAACGGCAACAGCCCCACACAGCACACGCCGATGTCATCTGACGCATTCAGTCGTCACTTACTGAATGAGTGAAAATGCTACTGAGAGAGCGAAGCATCACCTATCGAATCAGGGTCCGTGACCTTGCCTCAGAACTTGCGACCTGAACCACACAGCTGTATGCGACCGGACCAGGGCGTGGGGCACAGCCACAGACGAAAAGTGCGGGCCTTACCAGTCGTTTCGGAGCTGGCGTTGGTGTTGCGTTGCTGTACGGACGAGTGTCGCAGCGGCGGAGGTGGCGGCACGCCGAACGCTGGATGTGGAGGCGGCGGCGGAGGCGGGGGCGGCGCCGTCTGTGGACGCACACGAGACGGTCACACACAGAGTTCACTGGTTAGTTGGTTATTGGTTTTACGACACGTCGACCGTTGAGTCATGTAGCGTCGCCAATCTCTCACGCCAATTGGCCGCGGGCGAAGAGTAGCGACAGGTGAGACTCGAACCCACAACCTTTCGATTGTGAGACGAGCATCTTACCCCAAGACCACTCGTCCCCCAGAGTTCACTGTAGCGTACTGCGGTGTCCAACACCACCTCACCGTCCACTGCTACGATGTCAAACACCACCTCACCGACCACCATACTTCAAACGAACACCTCCCGGGCCAGGCGTTGGCTGTGAAGCATCCATCCACCTTCTAGTGGGCAACCGGATTAAAGTTCCCTCAACAACGCGCGGTAGCGGGCCACCAGCAGACGGATGGACACGACAGGGCACCACTAGGGCGGAGATAACAGACGGGGCATCATCAGGACGGAGATAGATGAGGGGACACCACCAGGGCGAAGAGAGATGACGGAACACCATCCGGGCGGAGATAGGCGATGCAGCACCACTAGTGCGTAAATAAGTGATGTGGCACCACTAGAGCGGAGATAGATGAGGGAGCACCACCGGGGCGGAAACAGGTGACGGGGCGCCAACAAGGCGGAGATAGGTGACTGGGCACCACCGGGGCGGAGATAAGTGACTGGGCACCATAGGGGGGGAAGATGAGGTACCACCAGGATGGAGATAGGTGACGTGGCACCACCGGGACGGGGATCACGGACCGCCACGACGGCGGAGATAGGGAATGTTCTATAGCAACAATAGCATTGTTCGAGCATCAGCTATGGCAATAATCGGATATTGTACGCTAGTTTACGGCTGATGTAACTCGACATTAGCTCGGAGTACAGAGTGATTACGTTTTTCAGCATGTTGTGTTGTGTTGTGTTGTTGTGTTGTGTGAGTGTTGTTTGCGTGTTGTGTGAGTGTTGTGTGAGCGTGTTGTGTGAGCGTGTTGTGTTGTGTTGTGAGCGTGTTGTTGTGTCACACAACACACAGCGTGTTGTGTGAGTGTTGTTTCAGAGTGTTGTGTTTTCTCACAACAGTTGTTAGTGGCAGGCAGCGACACCAGATTTCCGATGTCGTGTGGCAGCTCGGGTAGTTAACAGCAAAACAGCTAATCGAGTATCTCGCTATGTCACACAAACTGTGCGGACAGCGAACCACGTAAATTACATAAAAACGATATTGGCCAGCTAGCTAATTAGGCACAACCACAGTGTTCTTAAATTAACTTAGATTTAGGTGTCCGATGTAAGAAAAAATGCCAGGGGTGAAGGGAAAAGGCAAACTGCAAAAAAATGCCTGGTATGAGGACAAATGTAAAATGCTGGTACTAAGATGTACATTTTGGGACACATGAAATCTCAGTTGCAGCTTTTGAATTTGGTTGAAGAAGGTTGCTGTTTTTGTGTTAAAGAGAAACATAGGAACGCAATTTTTGACGCAAAATCTACAGCTTAAAAACTGGATGCATCCTGCATGATCCCATCACCTAACATGTACTGAAGAGGTTACCTAATTAAATGCATACATTTAGCACAGAAAATGGTTGTCCGACACAGAGAAGCATGGTTGAGTAATTCCCGACCACATCTGGAAGTTCACCCGAAACAAACATTTTAAGGTAATTTTGAACAATCGCTTGGTGTTAGCTTCCCCCCCCCAGAAAGTGCAGACACAGTGTATCTATGACCTGGCGAACAAAGCACAAAGCTGTTCAATGACAGAAATGTCTTGATATGGTTCCTGCCAGCAAGCCAAACGTGTCGATCAGATAGAAATACTAACGAATATTATACTTACCTCTTGGCTATGCCAATAGAGGCTCAGCCAGGACGGTTTTTGCTCTTAGAGTAAAAAGGCATGATTTCTCATGTGAATTAATATGCAGATTACAGAGTGGTACACACGGTCTGAGGCGTGTCATTGCTGTATGCTTCATACTGCATTTGTTGTAGGTACTATGCTCTCTTTGTAGTCTACATTGCCTGCGGTATGTTTCGTGTGATCTTCGTTGTACCTTCTATGTTGTAGTTTTTTGTTGTTGTTGAAAATGCCCCTTGCTATTGTTATATGTTGTTTGAACACTCTCCCCCTCCTTCATATAAACACTGGCTACTCTGCCGCTGTCGCTCCTAGGCACTACCAGGTAGAACATGTCCAAAATTTATCATTCTGCTTTCAGGATTTGCCTACCTACCTTGGTTGGTTGGTTATTGGTTTTACGACACGTCGACCGTTGAGTCATGTAGCGTCGCCAGTCTCTCACGCCGATTGGTCGCGGGCGAAGAGTAGCGACAGGTGAGACTCGAACCCACAACCTTTCGATTGTGAGACGAGCATCTTACCCCTAGACCACTCGTCCCCTACCTACCTTGGTTCCTGCATTCCGACCAGTACACCACCATGAAGCCATCCAACAACCGCCCTTGATCAAGAACATGCGAAATGACCGGAGCAGCACGTGTGATACATGACCGTGCTGCATGACATTAATGGCAGCTCCAGCAGTCTCACCTTGTGGAGAACGACAGCAATTTTAGCTCGTTCTTTCAACTCCACGTTACCAATCGGATCTTAAATTGGAGAATAAATTTATTCTGTCATTATTCGTTCTGATAATGTTGCCTAATAAACATGTGAATGTTTTATGTTTGATCTTCAAGTGTTGCCTGCGAAAGCTAACCGGAAATAACATATAAAAAATGTATAAATGTAAAAAAGTGTAAAACATGACCATCGAACGTGTCTTAGCACTGCCAAGAAAGACTTGACAATTGCGGTTATAATGTGATTCTCCATCAGTTATACACGATTCTCATGACTATATCATGCAGGAGCTAATCATGAGAAAGCAATTTCATTTGTGGCCCACCAGGTATATATGCTGTTCAAAAAGCATGCATAAAGCTGTCAAGACATGAGAGCAGTCTTCATATCTGTGCTTGCAAATCGGACACTTTGGGCGCCATGGTCGGAATTCCTTTCTGGATTTGCATGGCAATTATGCAGATGGAATTTGCGTGGCAAAAACAACAAGCTCAGTAGGTCGATTGGGATGGATCAAAGAGGGTAAAGGGGTGACCAACCATCCCCGTATTCTAGTGCCATTTTTGAACCGATTTCGGCATCTCATTTGAGATTATTGTGGTTTTCTGTTTTGGCTAACCACACTGCGTTTTGGCCCGTGTCTGCATTTCCCGCGATGTTCGTTTAAACACAATTGCAGGCCCCCTCGAGGCCATTTTTGACTCCTGTTAGTTACCGCGGCTTCAGAAGACGACTGCAGTTTAATGTAACTGCTCTACTGTAGCTGAATACTTCCGTGAATTTTGGTGCTCATAACAGGTGCAGTCCCTTTGGGAAAATGCTGGATCTGCTACTGGGATCACTGTTGGTCCCAGGTTGGGTCAGCAACAAGGTTAAGTATTTTCATTAAATGCAAAACATAACGTTGATGCTAGAACTGAAAATTAATGTACACGACATAATATGCTATTGCATTTCCATTTTCTACACCGACCCTTCAACAATTTAGTGGTACTTCGGGAGTGATCCAACCACCTCAGCCAAAGAAGAGAAAGGCAAGGGAGAAATCGCCCCCACTTAAAGAGCATTTGCCTGAACTGAGACCGCTTGGTCTTTCGCCATGAACAGCTGCCTCCAGCGGCGTAAGAGGAAGGTGTGTCATACAAAGAGCAAGGGTGTCTGTTCATGGAAATTACTTGCGGCAAATATTGCATTGGTCCAGGAGGCGAACCCATTCATGAGGTCCGGCTATCGGATGCCGTGTTAAGCTATGAAAACATTTTGGGCCCCTCAGATACAAATTGACACTTGCAGAGAGGGGCACGACACACATGTGCGCATCTACCTTTCCGTCTACCGTCACACAATAGGATGAGATGTTACATTACCCCCATAGGATTTGGATAAGATCAAAGCTGTTGTTTTATATACTTTTGAGGGGACCGGTGCCCCTCAATGCTGGCTTTGTCTCCCCACAATTTTAACTTAATATTGGTCCCCAGTGTGCCACCAATCCATTTGGGCCCACCCATTGCATTCATGGATCTTATAGGCTAGAAATAATAGGCTCCCCTTGATAGGAAGAGGAGCCCCTCAGTATGCTCGAGTTCACACCTTCACTCAACAAAGGAGATAGGATCGCAGAGCGCAACCAGCCCCTCGAAATTGGTCAGTCTTCGCGTGCACATCGACCAGAATTTTGAAAATGTACCGGAGAACATTTAACGGCTTATCGGAAGTTGCCCCCGCACGAAACCGACCTGCCGGATCCGCCCTTAAACCTGCCTGCCTAAATCAACAACCATGGGCTTAAGTCTATCAACGAAACAGGGTGCCTTGCCTATCCATGAGCGGATACAGGAGGGGGCACTAGGGACGTATGCACTCCCCTCCCCATGGAAAGGTGGCTCCCCTCTGGCCGGGAAAAGTGCCCCTTCAGGAAGACTCGAGTGCACTCGCCCCCACCCCTTCCCAGCTCAGTGGATTCGTTTTCAGCCAAAGGCGACCTTGTCGGACGATGCTCAAGATGCGCGAGTGTACCCTCCCCTCTCCCCCTCAACGATCTTTTCCGCCGAAGGCGGGCCCTCTGGGGTAGGGAATGTGGTCCGCCCCACGATCATTTCCGTATCCGCCCTTGTACCTATCCATCTATCCCCACTTCACACAGGCACGGCTATATGAACACTGGATGGAAAGTTTCCCGACTTACCCGTAAAGCCGGCAATAAAACCGGTAACAATACCAACACATTGACGATACACTGCTTTCCAGCGCGTCGTGCCTGTTCAATTCTGAATAGTCTTGAAATGGCTATGGTCGGATTGCATCCCGGTTCCAGCTACTAAATTAGAACGGCTTATTGGGCACATCTTGTAGTTACTGGACGAAAATCCTGCTATTGGAAAGGTTGATGAACGCCGAAAAAGAACTTCCAAGCTATGCAAAATGGTCATACATGAATACATAATAAGTCGATATGCTCAGCCGGACCACATTTTTATCCTGTAGGTACCAGATTGTTATACAGTACCTTGATTCGGTTAGGTGTGGTGTTCCGCGAACCACGAGCGATATTTTTCCAAATGAAATTGAAGTCCAATCTACACAAAACGAAAGTTGTAGAACTCATTCCACTTGGTGTGAGTGCATGGATTTGTCGTTCTGTTTGGCTAATCTGTAAAATTTGATGTAAAATAATTACTTGCAATATGATGAATCGAATGAAAGGTTTTTTTTCGCGTAAATTCTTCCTCACTACCACGTATTTATGTATAATCAAACATAAATATCTGCATCGTTTTGCTGCGTAAAACAACACAAAATTGATATGGAATAACACAAAATTGTATTCCGCTTCAATTCATGGTCTTCTATACCGATTGTGGTATTCTTTTATACATAAGTCAGTTGCGAAGTTAAGTGCCAGCCAGGCGCCCGAAAGCGCATCCCTCCTGTCTTTTTTTTCACATCACCCAATTAGCTTCTGTTTCACTTGGCTCTCGCTAGATGGCAATCGCTCAGATTCGGGAATGTATTTGTTTACAAAGTCAGCTGGCTAATGTGTCGCTGAGCATTCTACGGTTATGACGCAGAGGTATTTAGATCGGTCCAGCCGCTGCAATGTATTTAGAGTGTAATTCTAAGGGATGCTTATACATGCATCTTATATCGATATTTATAGCACTTGTCATGAATAGTGAGACATTTTGACGCTCGAATGCGTGACGAGTAGCTTCGTGTAAAGATGCCGAAAAGATATCGGGAGCAATGTAAGAAAAAGCTGTGTTCGGTGACAATTTACACCACACTGTGGGAGTTTGAAAACACTGCACAACCATCACACCAGGAATACTTCAAATGTCTCCCTGTGACGCATACGGTCCGAACTGGCGCACCAATCGAAGAGCCATAATATTGTGGACATCGGTGAAACACGCCGCAGTATCTGATGGTGACAGGGCACCACCATGACGGAGAGAGAGAGAGAGAGAGAGAGAGAGAGAGAGAGAGAGAGAGAGAGAGAGAGAGAGAGAGAGAGAGAGAGAGAGAGAGAGAGAGAGAGAGAGAGAGAGAGAGAGAGAGAGAGAGAGAGAGAGAGAGAGAGAGAGAGAGAGAGAGAGAGAGAGAGAGAGAGAGAGAGAGAGAGAGAGAGAGAGAGAGAGAGAGAGAGAGAGAGAGAGAGAGAGAGAGAGAGAGAAGAGAGAGAGAGAGAGAGAGAGAGAGAGAGAGAGAGATATATATATATATATATATATATATATATATATATATATATATATATATATATATATATATATATATATATATATATATATATATATATATATATATATATATATATATATATATATATATATATATATATATATATATATATATATATATATATATATATATATATATATATATATATATATATATATATATATATATATATATATATATATATATATATATATATATATAGAGAGAGAGAGAGAGAGAGAGAGAGAGAGAGAGAGAGAGAGAGAGAGAGAGAGAGAGAGAGAGAGAGAGAGAGAGAGAGAGAGAGAGAGAGAGAGAGAGAGAGAGACGACAGGAGCCTCCAGGGCGGCGCCGGACGCCCGGGCCGGACACCCACCTGCGCCTGGTGACCCTGCCGCACCTGCGAGGGCGGCGGCGGCGGCCCGGTGCGGTGCGGCGGCAGCGGCGGCGCCGCCGTCGGCACGGGCGGCGGCGGCTGCGACGGCGGCAGCGCGCGGCCGGCCGGCGGCGGCGGCGGCTTGACGGCCGGCGGCCGCAGCGGGCAGCGGCCGCGCAGCGTGGCCGACGGCGGCGGCGGCGGCGGCGCCGTCCGCAGGCTGCCGCCGCCGCCGCCGTTCAGCCGCATGTCGTCCTGCGACTTCCGCTTCTCGTCCTCCTCCGACTGACTGCCGCGCGCCCGCATGCTGTGCGCGCGCACCACGTGTGGCGGCTTCGACGAGGGCGGTGGAGGCGGCGGCGGCGGCGGCGGCGGCTGGACCGACAGGCTCGGCGGACCGGCCAGCACCTGCACGCTGGGCGACTTGGGCGGCGGCGGCGGCTTGACACTGGGTGGCCGAGGCGGCGCCACCATCGGCTTGGGACTGAGGGTGGGCCGCGCGATGGGCGTCGCGAACTTGCGGCCCACCGTCGCGGTGCCGTTGTACACCTGAAAACCAAGCCGTGGCCGCAGGGTCAGGCAGACCGTGAACGCCGGCACCTCCCGCACACCCGCCCTTCAGGTGTCACACCGGCCGATCTGACCGCCGGCAAAAACTACCGAAAAATAAGCACCGCAAAAGCGCCGGGAAATCCGCACAAGCATACGTTGTCAGAAAGCATTCTGACGCAAAACGTCAGGCGGGGACGCTCAGCAAAACAAGCAAAAGCCGGTCGCTTTGGCGAGTGGATACGGTCAGAGCTGTCAGTCGTTGCCGTTAAGAGGAGTGGGCGCTGAGCTGATGCAGACTGTGCAGTGTTTACCAGCCGAACTGCACGGCGAACACACCATGGCGGCGCAGCCTGTCAGTGCAGACCGTTGTGAAGTGGTGGCGCGATTTTGTTTTCAACGATGCAGGCTCTATGGGGCCATCACAGAGAGTGAGCCACGCAGATTTGGATGATGAAGTCACAGCGAGGTGCAAACCGTGTGACGTTTGCTGGCGCACATTATGAGAAGTAGCCGGTGGAGGCTGAGACCGCGTGGCGTTTGAGAGGCACACACCATGACAAGTAGACAATGGGGGCACGGATCGTGCGACATTTGTTGGAACACATTATGAGAAGTAGACAGTGGGGGCTGAGACCGTGTGATGTTTGGTGGTACACATTACTAGAAGTAGCCGGTAGAGGCTGAGACCGCGTGACGTTTGAGAGGCACACACCATGAGAAGTAGACAGTGGGGGCTGAGACCGGTTGATGTTAGCTGGTGCGCATCATGACAGGCAGCCGGTGGCGGCTTTGGTCGCGTGACGCTTCCCAGTGGCAATGCACGGCTGAGAGCTGCTCGCAAGATACAGACCATGAACGGCCTGGAGCCGGCCGGTGGTGCCATCGGAGCATCTCGCCGCAGTGTCGTGGACGACGAGCTCGGCTTCAGCGCGGTCCGCTGTCCCGGCTGCCGGCGGGGTCACCGCCCGAGGTCAGCCGGTCAGGCTCACAACACCGCGGGGCACCGCCCGGGAGGCCGGCCGCGGCGGAGCGCGCCAAGCCGACGGAGGCAAACACTAGCGGAGTGAAGGAAGAGGGGCATGGGGAGTAGGCGGACAGGGACGTGCGAGCACACGGACGACACCTGGTGGGTGGCTTGTCGTCGCGGTGTCTGGACCAGGAGGAGGGACAGACGCGGGGCGGCGCGGGGTTGGTCAGTCACAACACGCAGGTGTCAACGGAAGCGAGCACTAGCAGTTACGCGATCAATACATGTCACCGGCACACAGCATCAAAGCGGCTTCGGCAAGCGGAGAGCCTACGCATCGCACCATGCACCATGTACACAAACTGGGAGAGGCCAGAGAGATGGTTGGGCGGCACAGCGTACGACCTTCGGCTGCACTGCGGCGGCGGGCTCACAGTTGGCAGGGGCACACGTCGAGGCAGCGGCGGCACTGCGCTGTCACTGTCCGACATCAGGCGGCGGCGGCGTGCGACCGCGCTGTCAGCTCAAGTGACACACGGACACTGGCCGACCGGCGGCCCACGGCCGACAGGAGTCGCCAGACAAAATAAACTCTCCGCCGACCGGTAGGCAACGGCTGTAGGTCACCAGCGAGCCCACCACACCACCCGCCGGGGGACCACGTGAGCGGCGGGAGATGGACACCCATCGACAGCCAGGTCACCAGCGAGCCCACCACACCACCTGCCGGGGGACCACGTGAACGGCGGGGGATGGACACCCATCGACAGCCACCCCACCATCCGCCCGGGGACCACGTGAGCGGCGGGAGATGGACACCCATCGACAGCCACCCCACCACCCGCCCGGGGACCACGTGAGCGGCGGGGGATGGACACCCACAAACCAGATGACGAGTGTGACCAGTACCACCAGTACCACCAGTACCACCAGTATGACAAGTCGAGTTGAAGTGGGCAAAAGTGGACCGCATAATATTGGAGACACGAGCATTATTACGCGTAAGCTACTGAATACTGCCTGTGTCCCTGAACTGATTCGCGAGCGTGTCACGAACCACGAACAACACAAAATGACCACCGATAGATACACGTGCACAGGAGCGGACGCATGGGGCACTTGGAGCATATGCTCCTCTATGGAAAGGTGGCGCCCCTTTGACGGGAAAAGGCGCACCTGCGGCGATGGCTCAAGTGCACCTTCCCGTCGCTCAACGGATTTTGTAGGCAAACGCGCACCTATACTATGATCGAGTTTACCCCCGCCCACCCCCTGTTGAACGAATTTTCAGCTCAAGACGCCCCTCCAGGGATTTTTGCGGGGCGCCCCTGTCGAGGAAATCACGCCCTTCACACGGCTGCCCCCACACCAGCTCCTGGATCCGCTCCTGCACGTGCGGACTGAGTTTGCCGGCCGCTGATTTTTCAGCAGGAATGTACGTGTGGGACCATTTGTCTGCAGTCGTCCGGAACGCACCCAGTTTCCCGGTGTCCAACAGAGCACTGACAGCACGCCTACGGGCCACGCACTCACCGTGGTACACTCACTTGTATTCCTTACCATGACCGCTTGATATGCTTCAATGTTCATAGTGCATTTGCTTACATTGCGCATTGCGCAATCGACATGAATTACGGAACAACCATGTTGTGTGGAGGATCTAGACACACGATTGTATGTGTGTGTGTGTGTGATTGGGGTTTTAGGGCGCATCGACCATGGTAGATCATTTAGCGCCCATAGACACACGATTGGTTCATTGTTCGATTCATTAATTGATTGATTGGTTGATTGTCAGTGTGACCAGTGAGTGATCAGTGTGTGACCTGTGAAGGATCAGTGTGTGACCTGTGAAGGACCAGTGTGTGATCAGTGTGTGATGAGTGTGTGATCAGTGTGTGATCAGTGTGTGACCAGTGTGTGACCAGTGTGTGACCAGTGTGTGACCAGTGTGTGACACGTGAGTGATCAGTGTGTGACCTGTGAGTGACCGGTGCAGCCCACCTGTGGACTGTTGGGCACGCTGCGGCTCGGCAGCTGGCACGTGAGTGACCAGTGTGTGACCTGTGAGTGATCAGGGTGTGATCAGTGTGTGACCTGTGAGTGACATTCCAGTGTGTGACCAGTGTGTGACCAGTGTGTGATCAGGGTGTGATCAGTGTGTGACCTGTGAGTGATCAGTGTGTGATCAGTGTGTGACCAGTGTGTGACCAGTGTGTGACCAGTGTGTGATCTGTGAGTGACAGGAGCAGCCCACCTGCGGACTGTTGGGCATGCTGCGGCTCGGCAGCTGGCACGTGAGTGATCAGTGTGTGACCTGTGAGTGATCAGGGTGTGATCAGTGTGTGACCTGTGAGTGATCAGTGTGTGATCAGTGTGTGACCAGTGCAGCCCACCTGTGGACTGTAGGTGACCAGTGTGTGACCAGTGTGTGACCAGTGTGTGACCAGTGTGTGACCTGTGTGTGCCCAGTGTGTGACCAGTGTGACCAGTGTGTGACCAGTGTGTGACCTGTGTGATGACCAGTGTGTGAGCCCAGTGTGTGACCAGTGTGTGACCAGTGTGTGACCAGTGTGACCAGTGACCAGTGTGTGACCAGTGTGTGACATGTGAGTGACCAGTGTGTGAGGGGACGAGTGGTCTAGGGGTAAGATGCTCGTCTCACAATCGAAAGATTGTGGGTTCGAGTCTCACCTGTCGCTACTCTTCGCCCGCGACCAATCGGCGTGAGAGATTGGCGACGCTATATGACTCAACAGTCGACGTGTCGTAAAACCAATAACCAACCAACCAGTGTGTGACCAGTGTGTGACCAGTGTGTGACCTGTGAGTGACCGGTGCAGCCCACCTGTGGACTGTTGGGCACGCTGCGGCTCGGCAGCTGACACGTGAGTGACCAGTGTGTGACCAGTGTGTGACCAGTGTGTGACCAGTGTGTGACCAGTGTGTGACCAGTGTGTGACCAGTGTGTGACCAGTGTGTGACCAGTGTGTGACCAGTGTGTGACCAGTGTGTGACCAGTGTGTGACCAGTGTGTGACCAGTGTGTGACCAGTGTGTGACCAGTGTGTGACCAGTGTGTGACCAGTGTGTGACCAGTGTGTGACCAGTGTGTGACCAGTGTGTGACCAGTGTGTGACCAGTGTGTGACCTGTGAGTGACCGGTGCAGCCCACCTGTGGACTGTTGGGCACGCTGCGGCTCGGCAGCTGGCCGGTGGACGCGCTCGGCTTGAGGCCGGCCGGCGGCGGCGGCGGCGCCTGCAGCGTCCGGTGCAGACTGGACAGGTTGGGCGCGGCCGACGGCGCCGGCCCGGAAGACGACGCCTGCGCCGCGTGGGGCGGAGGCGCTGGCGGGTGTGGTGCGGCCGACGGCGCCGGCCCGGACGACGACGCCTGCGCCGCGTGGGGCGGAGGCGCTGGCGGGTGTGGTGCGGCCGACGGCGCCGGCCCGGACGACGACGCCTGCGCCGTGTGCGGCGGAGGCGCAGGCAGGTGTGGCGCGGCAGACGTCGCCAGGTTGGCCGCCGGCCGCCGGTTGTGCGGCAGCCGGGCAGGCCGGCCGGCACCTGTGGGAACACCGGCAGGCCGCGTGAGACGCGATGCTCCGTGTTGTCGGCTCACTGCCGGCTCACATCTCGTGAGCGTGTTGCCGGCTCATTCTCACCCGGGCACGTGGTAATGTGAAGAGGAGTCACGACACAATAGGCCATCGGTCGGCTGCATGGCTACCTGATCATCGCTTCAGCGGGTGTTCCTCATTAAAGTACCACATTTGATATGGCCATAACTTTGGAACCATTGCACAAGAAAACCTGTAAATTGCATCGAAATGTACCGTATTTTATTGTATTTTATGTTATGGTAAATGCAGGTACATACTGTTGGGCTTGAACGTTCATACAGAACGTCGGGAAAGAGTGTGCTCTAAGTGTGCCCCTTAAAGGGGCGCAGATCTCCGCCTTTTTCAAGGTTTCTTGGACGAATTTATGGCACGTCCCGGGCTTGACAAGGTGCAATGGCATGCTGATGTCCTTGATCTCCAGAAGGGTCTCCAGTGACCTCTGGTACACTATACTCTCCAGACGACCTCATAGGAAAAAAAATAAGTGGCAGAAAAAAATCGACCAGAGTTCTGAGACCATGCGAAGACTGCGAACTTCGCCAGCAGCCAAAGATCTCGGCTCGGCGTGTGGTCGTCAGCAAGCCCACAGTTCACCGAATCCTGCAAAAAAAAAACGCCTGGGAACTGACTGCCTATGACATTTCCATTTGTTAGACTCAGACGGCAGCTGACCAGGCGGCAGTTTCGCACATGGCTGAAGCTGAGGCGTCTCCAGAGCACTCCATCAACAACATCAACAACATCTCCGAAGAGGCTCAATTTCATCCGCATGGCCGGGTGAATCTGCACCATTGCCGATTTGGTGGTAAAGCCGCCCAGGACGAGGCCTTACAGACCATCGGCACCCGCGTAAGGCCACTGTCTGGTGTGCTCTGGACAGCCAGTGGGATTTCGTACAGTTCTTCAGTTCTTCGAGAGCCGCAACGGTGCTAGGAAAACGGTCAACACAGCACGGTGCGTATCTGTGCTTCTTCAACGGTTCTGGACTACGCTGAATCGCCAGTGTGCGGACAACATGCACCAGCAGTAGCTGCAGTAGCTGCAGTAGCTGCAGCAAGACCGGGAGACGTACCAAACTGCAAAGAAGACCTTTAAGTGGCCCCAGAAACGCTTCGACGACCGCATAATCTCGAAGAAGACCCGAGGAATCTGCTCGGCTCACTCCCTCCGACTGAACCCGCGAATCGCGCTTGATTTATAGACCCCTCTCGTTGCCGAGGATCTTTCCCACTCAAAGTATTTGTTCTAGACCACGTGGAGAGACGTGGTTTTCACCACCATCCCTCAGCTACTCAGTGGTGTAAAGAAAATTGTCTACTTTTTATCGTTGATCATCCAGGGCACTTTCACAAAAGATGTCACAAATTTACGAAAGTACGAATGTACGACATGTCAAATGACGGACCGTAGACTCATCAGCTTCACAAAAGTTACCAACCTACGAATCGTACCTATGAATTGTAGTACGCAGTCTTGCGACCTCCGTCAATTATATGTCGTTTAGTTATTTGTTTTATAAGCGTTGCTTATTCGCAAGATTACCGTTTTTTGTATCATTTTAAGAAACATCATGCTTCATTTTGACAAACATGTTGTTAAAATCCATCCGCACCATTGGTTTTCCATAATCATTGTTTCCCTGAAGCAATGCGCTGACGGGAACTTTTTGTTGATGTGTTCACGGTACCGTCGCCATCTTCCGTTCCTATACATGGCGATTCATGCTCGCCAAACAACACGAACAGAAATATAAATCGCTTCTCATAACCTTACAAGGCGAGCGTACAACCTTTCGACGACCATCCGAAGGTTATCTCCACGTAATCATAATCTTCGCTGATCAGGTGAAACAGATCAAACTTAGGGCGTTGCCGCCTGACAGGCCCATTGTGCTGGTTTTGGACTACCAGCCTCCAACCAAATGACATTTTCGTGTAAAACATGGCGTAAATAGCTTCTGAGGTTCTGGCGAACACCATGGTAACCACCGTCAAAACACAATGTCGACGTCAGTCACGCGAGCGTGGCGTGAGAAGCGAACGTAATTGTACCACAACTTTCTAACTACGGAAGATAAAGCGATGAAACAAAGACAAATGGACTTGGAAAGCGTGAAACAAACTTTCGGGGTACACCTTTCACACCGTAACGATTTCCATAATTTGTGCATTTCTTAGGTAAATAGGATGGGTGAGTTCGAGTTTGACATTGACAACTATCTTGAGAAACAATTTGTTTCAAACAGGTCAACTTGCATCATACCAGGTCACCTGGGTAATTGACCGAGGATTGCCTATATATTAGTCCTATAGTGTTGTTAGGTGAGAAAAAAGCACATAATTCTACTCAGCGTTTAAAACCACCCTAGAAAATACTGAACTGAAAACAGAGGACCAAATAAGGCCAGCCCGAGCCGCCTGTGTCATCGACCTTCGATGACCCTGCAAGGGTACAACTATTTAAAACACAGAAGACGTATCAAACCATGTAATAAGAGCACGCGATATCATTTATCTGCCTATAAAGGACGATCAATGGCATTCCGACAATTCGACATTCCTGCGGAGACGGCAACCGGTACACATTTTGGGTCATGCATCCGCGACTTGACCTAATTGCGACCTGAAACTTTGCGCACTTATGAAACACAGTGCGCTTTGTCATATGTGTTTAGGATTTTGAGGCATGACTTAACTGGAAATTCTGACCATTAACAAATGTTTTTCTTTGACCTTTACCTGACCCCGTAATCTGACCTGACACATCGACATGCAAAACGTTTCGGTGCCTTTGAAACTATATTTTATAATGCTTGGAAAAGTACCCTAACGGTATCCAAAAATGATACTTTGAAACCGGTGAAGCTATTGACCTCGTTAAGCTCGGTGATCCTGAGTCAAAATATAAATCTTAAAAGAAAAAGGTCCACTACTCAATTGTCAGGGCCACCAAATTTCATAGTGATCGCGTCACGCGTTCGGCTGCTATCCGGGAACAACATGGGGGAAATTTGCCCCCGATGGTTCGAGGGCTGACATTTGTTTCCTATGGGGTCATCTGGAGGGCATAGCGTACCAGAGGTTGCCATACATCTTTCTGGATATCGAGAACATCGGAATGCCATTGCATGTTTGAAATCGCCACATTGAAGGAAATTCGCCCCGATGCTCCAGCCATGTCAAAGGAAACATTATCCACAATGCAAACGGGAGATGACCACGTGAACTTCGCTAGCAAGCAAATTAAAAAGACAAGCGATAGAAGCAAATAAAAAAGACTAAGTAAAAACAAACATGACCAGGCAACACTATGCCAACAGGTTATGCTTGAGTCCAATGTTGGTTATTCGGGCTTACGGGCGCATCGACTGCGTTGGTCATACAGCTGAGTCCAATGTTGCATTGCCACGCTAAGATCAGTAGTGCAGCCCACCACGCCTCTGCTTCGGGTATCACCGACCAGCGATGCCAATTCGCATCACAGGATGACGGAAAAAACGCGGACGTGTGCAGAATGCCCACATGTCACGTAACAACTAACCTACAACAATGCAGCCCCACACAGGGAAAAATCGCTCAACTGCCACACGCAACTACAAAAGTACCTGCCTGCAAAATACGGCAATGCTGGAGTACTCAATTAAAAGATAGGCTCCTTTGAGTGTTCGCTTCGTTATGGATCACCACTGGGAGTCGCTGCTTCGCAATAGTTGGGCACAACTAGCCCATGCCTCTGCGGCCTTCATTTTACCGAAGAAACGCAACCTTCACTTGTGTGACTTCACTGTAACCCCTTTATAGGCTCCCCTACAGGCGCCACTGGTAACAAAATTACCTCCAAATTAGAAATAGCATGCTGAATGATTCCAGTAGTGGCATTACACAAACTCAGCCTAAAAAGCAACTTAGTAGTTAGTTTGTTATTGTGGTTTTGGGGCGCATCGACTGCAGAGGTCATATAGCGTCCATAACTCAGTCATTTAAACATAAAAGCGAGTGAACGTCGGTTCGGGCAACGGGTAATAAGACGATTTCGGATCTGTTCATGGTAATACTGGTACTAGCCACGTCTGCGTCAGTATGTCAATGACCGGTGTAAATCACGGAAAATCACATTTCCAAGATAAATTTAAAAAGCTGTCCTGAGTGAACAATGTCCAACCCATCCCCTAATACTGTACGAATACTTGCTGGGATGGCATTATGAATCATGGTCCCAAGCTTGCTACGTGAACTCTGGCCGCACCAAAGTACGAAGTACAGGGAATCCCAATTCAGCTGCAGAACTTAACCCGAGAGTCTAACGTGCCGCCAATGCATGGGCACGGCCGCCCCCGTGCGGCGTCCCCGGTCCTGCCAGGCCAGTTGCCAGCTGACCCTCACAGCCGGGAACTATGCGAGCGCGCGAAGCGACTCGGACGCTACCTTGCCGTGACACGGGAATTTCCCCTGTCACGGCAAGACGGTGTCTTTCCACAAGTATTCGTGATTATATTTTCTTCATGTCAAGTTGATCTTTTTTGTGAAACGGATATGAACACGACGTATCGAAGAAGAAAATAAACAAACGCCTACAATGCATCACCGGTAAAAACAACATTGTTCCGAATACATAAATGTGCATAGTGACTCACGCAGTAACACAATTACAAAATGTCTCTCCAGGCCCTCGGCCGAAGACGCGGATATGCATGGATCATTTAGAAAACCACCCGGGTTCAGAACTGTATCGTATACCTTTGGGAAAATTCGCGCTGAAAATAAGCTGAAAAAGGGTTGGGGTGCGAAGAGATATTTCGTCCGTCACAAAGAAATATAGCTAACGACATACACACTTCGGAAAATATGAAACTTGTGTAAATGCCACTTCAAAAGAACAACATACATTTGGTGTCTGTAAACTTAGTGATTTTTGTCTGAATGCCGCATATGATTTATGTACATGATGCCCTCGAAGCTCACTGATAACTTGCACGTAAATAATGCCTGTTTTATATACGCATTGACGTATCGCACCAGCACTATCGACAAATGCAGATAATGCACACGCTGATTTGGCAATTAAACGTTGCTAATTTTGTGCGCCATTTATAATCGACCAACATGCCAAACAACACGTCAAAGCCGTCCGTGCGACAATCATTCGATCCTGAAAGCAACGTCTCACTCAAGACCTCTCGCCCGAATCATAAACGTCTCGCTGCGGACACCACGGTGCCGGCGGAGCTCCGGAAAAGTGCCGGCGGAGCTTCGGCAAAGTGCCGGCGGAACTTCGGCACAGCGACGCTCAGCGTGCACCGTTGACGGTATCATCTGCCGCGCGCCATTATCGGTGGCGGGAACTCGCGCGCCGCGCCATTGCCGATGGCGGGAACACAGGCGGCACACCAGCGCATCCCATCTGCCGCCGAGGCCAACGTAAGTAGACCGACTCGCCAGTCTGGACGCCGGTGCTCGGGTGTTGTGACCAATGAGCCGGCACAGCGGCCGTCATCACCACCCCGGTACCGGTACCAGAGGCCCACATCGGCGGCCCACTACCCGACACACCCGCCGGCCGTCATCACCACCCCGGTACCGGTACCAGAGGCCACATCGGCGGCCCACTACCCGACACACCCGCCGGCCGTCAGCCACCACCCCGGTACCGGTACCCAGAGGCCACATCGGCGGCCCACTACCCGACACACCCGGCGGCCGGAAGCCACCACCCCGGTACCGGTACCAGAGGCCACATCGGCGGTCCACTACCCGACACACCCGCCGGCCGGAAGCCACCACCCCGGTACCGGTACCCCGAGGCCACATCGGCGGCCCACTACCCGACACACCCGCCACCACCACACCGGTACCGGTACCGTGACCACATCGGAGGTCCATTACCCGACATACCCGCCGGCCGCCACCACCAAAAGCTGCCCAGCCCACACACCATCGCAAACGGACATGCAGGTCTGTGGTGCAGCGCGCCTCTCTGTTTATGTATATCAACTTAACCGCAACAGAGATAAAACCCCACCAACAGACTAAGTCAACACATGGGAAAGATGAACAGTTGCCGACACGGGTCGGACAGATGCAATGGATACACACACAAACACATGCAGGCAATATCGGCATCGTGAGAGACGATCATATCATTCGTCCAAGTCATGCCGAGCTGAACTTGTGCCATGGACCAATACTACCACAAAATACTGAACCGCTAACACACCAATACTACTTTTATAAAAACAACGTTAGCTGGTGAAATTATAGATCCATTAAATTAAATGTGAAATATCCTCCCTTAAATTTCACTACGCTTGGACACCAATGCGACCAAATTGATAGCAACGCAATCTGCAATACTAGGCTTAAAGGCTTTGCACGTATTACTGGAGAAGCCTGAGACAGAAATTAATACAGTCTTGTCCTTCAAATCCGGCACAGACATCTACAATAGCGGGGCTAACACGGGCGCGACTGTTGTGTATGGTATGATGCTACTATAAGTTGTGGAACATATTTGTAACTGCCACACCAGGCCGGTCTGACCCGTCACCCCAGCCAACACCACCACATCAGGCCAACATCGTCGACCTTTCGTACTAAGCCAACACCACCTTCCCTCCTGTTCCAACACCCGTTTCCTGGCGTGACCGTTGGCAGCGTTCAACATCCATCCGACATGCCCCGTGACGGCCGTGACCCCAGCCAACACCATCCCAAACCAGGCCGGTCAATGACCCGTCACACACAGCCAACACCACTACACCAGGCCAGTCCATGACCCGTCACCCCAGCCAACACCACCACACCGGCCCGGTGACCCGTCACACCCAGCCAACACCACCACACCAGGCCAACACCGTGACCCCAGCCAACACCACCACACCAGGCCCGGTGACCCGTCACCCCAGCCAACACCACCACACCAGGCCAGCCACAGACCCGTGACCCCAGCCAACACCACCACACAGCCAGCCCGGTGACCCGTCACCCCAGCCAACACCACCACACCAGGTCAGCCGTGACCCGTGACCCCAGCCAACACCACCACACCAGGCCAACACCGTGACCCGTGACCCCAGCCAATACCACCACACCAGGCCGGTCCATGACCCGTCACCCCAGCCAACACCACCACACCAGGCCAACACCGCGACCCGTCACACCCAGCCAACACCACCACACCAGGCCGGTCCATGACCCGTCACCCCAGCCAACACCACCACACCAGGCCAGCCCATGACCCGTCATCCCCGCCGACACCACCACACCAGACCCGGTGACCCGTCAGCCCCAGCCGACACCACCACACCAGCCCGGTGACCCGTCACCCCAGCCAACACCACCACACCAGGCCAGCCCATGACCCGTCATCCCCGCCGACACCACCACACCAGGCCAACACCGTGACCCGTCACACCCAGCCAACACCACCACACCAGGCCAGCCCATGACTCGTCACACCAGCCAACACCACCACACCAGCCCGGTGACCCGTCACCCCAGCCAACACCACCACACCAGGCCAGCCCATGACCCGTCACCCCAGCCAACACCACCACACCAGGCCAGCCCGGTGACCCGTCACACCCAGCCAACACCACCACACCAGGCCAGCCCATGACTCGTCACACCAGCCAACACCACCACACCAGCCCGGTGACCCGTCACCCCAGCCAACACCACCACACCAGGCCAGCCCATGACCCGTCACCCCAGCCAACACCACCACACCAGGCCAGCCCGGTGACCCGTCACCCCAGCCAACACCACCACACCAGGCCAGCCCGGTGACCCGTCACCCCAGCCAACACCACCACACCAGGCCAGCCCATGACCCGTCACCCCAGCCAACACCACCACACCAGGCCAGCCCGGTGACCCGTCACCCCAGCCAACGCCACCACACCAGGCCAGCCCATGACCCGTCACCCCAGCCAACACCACCACACCAGGCCAGCCCGGTGACCCGTCACCCCAGCCAACACCACCACACCAGGCCAGCCCGGTGACCCGTCACCCCAGCCAACACCACCACACCAGGCCAGCCCATGACCCGTCACCCCAGCCAACACCACCACACCAGGCCAGCCCGGTGACCCGTCACCCCAGCCAACGCCACCACACCAGGCCAGCCCATGACCCGTCACCCCAGCCAACACCACCACACCAGCCCGGTGACCCGTCACCCCAGCCAACACCACCACACCAGGCCAGCCCATGACCCGTCACCCCAGCCAACACCACCACACCAGGCCAGCCCGGTGACCCGTCACCCCAGCCAACACCACCACACCAGGCCAGCCCGGTGACCCGTCACCCCAGCCAACACCACCACACCAGCCCGGTGACCCGTCACCCCAGCCAACACCACCACACCAGGCCAGCCCATGACCCGTCACACCCCGCCAACACCACCACACCAGCCCGGTGACCCGTCACCCCAGCCAACACCACCACACCAGGCCAGCCCGGTGACCCGTCACCCCAGCCAACACCACCACACCAGGCCAGCCCGGTGACCCGTCACCCCAGCCAACACCACCACACCAGCCCGGTGACCCGTCACCCCAGCCAACACCACCACACCAGGCCAGCCCATGACCCGTCACACCCCGCCAACACCACCACACCAGCCCGGTGACCCGTCACCCCAGCCAACACCACCACACCAGGTCAGCCGTGACCCGTGACCCCAGCCAACACCACCACACCAGGCCAACACCGTGACCCGTGACCCCAGCCAACACCACCACACCAGGCCAACACCGCGACCTGTCACACCCAGCCAACACCACCACACCAGGCCAGCCCATGACCCGTCACCCCAGCCAACACCACCACACCAGGCCAGCCCGGTGACCCGTCACCCCAGCCAACGCCACAACACCAGGCCAGCCCATGACCCGTCACCCCAGCCAACACCACCACACCAGGCCAGCCCGGTGACCCGTCACCCCAGCCAACACCACCACACCAGGCCAGCCCATGACCCGTCATCCCCGCCGACACCACCACACCAGGCCAACACCGTGACCCGTCACACCCAGCCAACACCACCACACCAGGCCAGTACATGACCCGTCACCCCAGCCAACACCACCACACCAGGCCAGCCCGGTGACCCGTCACCCCAGCCAACACCACCACACCAGGCCAGCCCATGACCCGTCACCCCAGCCAACGCCACCACACCAGGCCAACACCGTGACCCGTCACACCCAGCCAACACCACCACACCAGGCCAGTACATGGCCCGTCACCCCAGCCAACACTACGACACCAGCCCGGTGACCCGTCACCCCAGCCAACACCACCACACCAGGCCAGCCCATGACCCGTCACCCCAGCCAACACCACCACACCAGGCCAACATCGTGACCTGTCACACCCAGCCAACACCACCACACCAGGCCAGCCCATGACCCGTCATCCCCGCCGAC